>CM056725.1:27455619-27901509 GCA_029844215.1 Przewalskia tangutica
GTGGCCGAGAGCACCCTCTCCTTCCTAGTGCTCCTTCTACGGTAGCACCCCTGCCTTAGGGTGTTCTCTGGGTACCTGGTTGGAGAAATACCTCAAGCATTGTTATAATGCCCAAAATACCTTAGCCTTATAATTGTGAGTATTCTAAGGTTATATCTATACGAAAAGCCCAGAATACTATCACTTCCAGTCACTACAAAACCAAAACCCTAAGGAAATCTCCATAGTTGGTTTGGAGGCTTGTGCTTGCCAGAACTTCGCGGTCGGGTCGAGCGGGACTGAGCACCTGCAGAGCGAAACATTGGCAGTGATCGTACTTTTAAACTCGATAATTATGGCTTATCGGTGTAATTATCTTGTCCCCTATTGTAATCGATATTACATTGTTAATATATAGTTGAAGATACTATATGAATCAACGATCATGGTACCGCCTGACTTAAGTTTTCTCCAAGAATATGAATCGAATCTAACCGTAATTACATAGACCGTACATGCGAGACTCGTAGTATTACGGTATAGTAGAATTGAAAATTGCCGCAAGAATGGCAATCCCTCGTCAAGCCAGCCTACCGCTATGAGAGATTTACGCTCGTGGGCGTATGCGTCACGTAATTTTCCAGAGAATGTTCTACGATGTTAATAAGCTCGCGGCCTTATAGGTCGGGTAAGCATACGCTGAAACGCATCCACTTGGCTTAAGGAGTAGCCGATCGTTGAGTTGCTTTTGCTATTAGTCGATACACTGGTCATGGCAGACGTGAACCTCTTCCTATCTCTCCAGTACGATATGCGTGGAACTATGCAGTACGTAGACGACAATGTTTGATTAACAGAAAATGCAAAGCGTTATAACCAGCTTTATGTGGTTGGCGTATAAGTCACTTGGCGAGGTAAGAAAAAATGGGTCATGTTTTCTCGGAAGGTAAATCGATTTGATTATAATCGACTTGTTAGCGTGTTAAATGGCTGAACCAAGTATTTCAAAAGGTTTATAAATCATTTTGAAAGAATATGTGTAGTAAATGTATTTTTGAAACTTAAGAGTTATACTAGCTTTATGTAGTTAGGTATAACGCTTAAGAATGTTTTACCGATTTTGGAAATCGTGATTGTATCACAAAACCACCGCAGTCAAGAAGTAATAAAAGGAAATGTTTTGAATAATTGGTACGATTAAAACCGTGAGAAACTTCCATCCTGCATGTAAGCCAAGATAAGCATAAAATGACATTTCCTAGATCATGGTCATGCAGTAATAAGATTGTTATAAATAAGAATAACCTACTTCATATGTGTAAGGTTTATGTTTCTACTGGTTAATAAAGATTATATTCTTGAATGAATAAGACTATGAACTATTTGAAACCTTTAAAATGTGCTAAACTGAACATTTGAAATTAGGCAAACTCCTAACGCTTGGAAAATAATGTTGCTACTTGATTTTACAAAATGTGTTGTTTAAGCTTACTTTCAAAGACAAATACTTATTTTATACTACGGGTATCAGGTGACTTATGTGATAGGAACGGATCTTTTAAAGATTTAATGTATGAAGTACGCTGTTGTATACTAACTTGTTAGTAAAGTAATTTCAGGTGAATTAACTTGATTGTACTGCTCATATAGCCTTGTAATACTTTCTTGTTGGATTTGATAAGTAAACATGTTAGGATGCTACTGTTAGCATTCGTGATTGTTATGTAAGTGGGGTCATTCTTGGCTGCGGCTTACATTGTTAAAAGGTAAGTCCACTGCATCATATTATATCACCTACCTCGATCACAGATACCGGTGGTCACACCCTTGATGCGGTCTATACGCCCATGCGCCCTGGAGACTACGCGGTCACGTATGCCCAGGATTGACCGATCATTCCGTAAGCTACCGATGCGGGGATTCCTACGCGGTCTCTCGACTACGTCCTCGGCGGCCAGCGCGGGCCGCAAGTCCGTGACTTCCGAGCACCGAGGGTTAGGTCAGCTTCTTCGGATGCGGTATGCTACCTCAGTGGTCTAGACCGATTCGAGGAATTTTTTACGGTCTCTGTAGCGCACGGCGCGAGTCAGCGAGTTCCAGAATAGACGCCAAGACATTGATATCAGCGCCGCGGGCCGCCTGATCTCGTGGTGCGGCTCCAGAGAGACCGTGGATAGCGCTACGGGTATTTGTAATCGGGTCTTAGTAGTTTCCGGGTTATGCTCGCATTTACCTGCATTTCCGCCTTATTGTGACATTTCTGGCGCGCCAGCTCCGGGACGGACATGATCGCTAGTTGTTAGAATCAGAGTTTGGTTATCATACACGCCTCGGCTTATATAGACTACTATGATTTCGCTGGCGTGATTACTTCTTTACGCTTTCACATACTGCATACGCTGCATCGACTTTCGGGGCCGCGCCTACGCTGGCAGAAAAGGTACACCACGATGATCCCCGCCATGTGGTCACAGTCAAGATTTGGGAAAGCTCCGCTTTCTCCTAAGCTCGTTTGCATGGGCCTCGTCGTTGTAGGTATTTGCATTCGTGGTACGGGCGGGCCTCACCCGCCAGTCATTGCAAACGGCGCCTCAGGCAATCACAGGCAGGTTTGTAAAAGTGATTAAACTGTTTCTCTAAAAGATTGTTTATATATGCCGAAAGGCAAGTTTTCACTGCATTATTGTTTTACTGTCTCATGTTGTGCTTTTATGTTCCGCCGACACTACGTTATCACTAACGTGCTCCTGGTATACACCAACACGTCCTGCTCTGGGCGTGGACATAACGAGTGCACTTGGTTTAAAAAAGAATAATGTTTTATTGATTTCGAAACGAGAATGTTGTCGTAACCACGCAGTCATTTAATAAAGGAAAGTATTGACAACAACTAATCGTTATTAAAACCAAGAGAAACCTCCATCCGATGTGGTTCAAGATAAGACAAAATTGTATTACATTTCCTAGATCATGGTCATTGCAATAAGATTGTAGTAAACAAGAATAAACGCTCACGTGCACAAGACATATGTTACTCCAATTGTTTTTAAAAGAGATTAAGATTCACAGTTATGAAACCTTAAAAATGGTAGAAACTCGAAAGATTTGAAATTGTGTGCAAGGAACTTGAACGCTTGGAAAATAATGTTACTACTTGATTTTTACAAAGGGAGTATTTTGGTTACTTTAAAAGATAGTCACTCTCTATTTTATACTACGGCATTATGTGACTTTAAGTAAAGAAACGAATCTTTAAAAGGAATTTAATCGTGATTTAGGTACTTATAAAGGGTTAAAAACCCTGACTTTGATATAAAATGGAAGTACCTTGAGTCGTGTGTAACTTTCCTATGCTTGTTGTTGTGTAACTCACGCACGCCATTGTCAGGATAAAGCCTTCTTTGTTGTGCAAAAGTTGCTGATATCAAAGACTTCGTGTTTGAGCGGGGTCTTTTATATAAAAGTCTAGAAGTATGGTAATTCCGCTTTCGAAATTGTTCATGATAGCCCTGCTTGTGCGTATATTATTGTTGATGCCACATGGACATGTCTACACCGGCGCGTTAGACTCGGCATGTGGCACGCGCGGCGTATCGATTACTCCATATATCAGTCATGTTATACGGGATACGTTTACACCGGGCGCAGAATTTCGGGGCGCGCGTTACGCGAAGCGGGTTGATCACCCAAAGATTATTGTCATAATGTCATCACGACGGTATACACCGGCGTGCACTCCGCATGTGCGCTGGTATTGTTATTATTGTCGCTGTCATGGACACGCCTACACCGATGCGTAAATTCCCGGCGCAGTGGCCATGGGCATTGTTATTAGCAGTTGCGATCATGACATGTCTACACCGATCTGGACGAGCGTCCGCAAGACGCCGCCGTGATGCGAACATGAGTGATGACTTGAGGGGCGTGAGTCCACGACTTGACATGACCTTATGTTCGTGAATCTGTAGTTTTGTTATCATACATGCTCTCCTGCTTTTATATAAGACTATGATTTCATTTACGATTTTTCGCTTCACATACTTGGTACCGGGCTGCTATCGACTCTCGGGGGCCGCTCACGCTGCAGGTGAGTAGGAATCTCATCGGCAGTGGATCCTCGCTCATGGATCACAGCCAACAGATTGGGAAGCTCCGCTTTCTCTGAGGCTTATTCTTGGTAATGTGTTCCCGAGTCAGAGGTTCTTGTACATATCAGTGGGTGTTGTGATGGCGGCCCCGTCCGCCACGTTGTTGTAAATCTTGTGAGGTCCGTAAAATCGTTGCAAGTGTGGTTTGTAAAAAGATTAAACTGTCGTTTTGAAAGTGTTGTTTATATATATTTTATTGAAGGTAACCGCTTGTCGCCTGCTTTATGATCAAATATCTTGTTTCTTGTTTATGTTTTATTTTCCGCTGATCACGTTTTCTCTGATGTTGTATCACCAGTGGTGCGGGGTAAGGCACCAGTCACGCCCGATCGGTCGTGACAAAGTATTGAGAAGACTATCACAAATCAATACAATCTGGTTATTCACACAAGGTACTTTCTACATTATGTTAACAAGTTCGGGTTTTTATCTCCGGTACTTCATGTATTACTCTTTAAAAGATCCGCTTTCTTTCACAAAAGTCACACACACCCGCAGTATAAAAAAGAGTAATTATCTTTGAAGTAAATCAAGACACTTTCTTTGTAAAATCAAGTAACAACATTCTTTTCCCAACGCTTGTTTGCCTAATTTCAATTACTCAGTTTCTCATTTTGAAAGGTTTCATAGTTCATAGTTTTAATCCTTTAAAACAATTTGAGAATATATACCTTATGTGTGAGTAGGTTATTATTGTTATAACAATCTTATTATAATAAAATGCATGATCTAGGAAATGTAATATCATTTTGTTCATCTTAGTTTCCTATGTAGATGGAAGTTTAATGGTTTTAATAATACTTTATTGTCACATTTCTTTATTAGCGCTATGTGGTTTGTTCGACATTCATTTGATTTCGAAATCAAGAAACATCATTCCTTTTGAAAACCAAAATACTCATTACTCATGAATGAGGTTTCACACTTTTAACAAAATTCACATTAGTATAAATAAGTCAAGTCTCTTATTTTCTTAAATCAATAAATCATTCTTTTATCACTCTTGCCGTTATACCTAACTTCCCATAAAGCTGGTATAACTCTTAAGCTTTTAAAACCAAGTGTTACTCTTCTTCAAAAGGTTTTTAATCTTTTGAACTACTGCATTCTTTTTATTCAAAGCTTAAGTCAAAAGACATTGCCGTAATTATTATTCGTGCTTAAGTCCAAGACATTGCCGTAATTATTATTCAGCTTAAGTCCAAGACATTGCCGTAATTATTAATCGCTAACACATCGACGCCTACCGCACTATATACATATTCTTTAAAATATCATGCTCAAGAGGATAGGAAGAATCACATACCTTCTCAAATCCACCGCCAAGTCAATATGTCGCTACGCAGAGAATCGACCTATAATAAAAATACGCCTATCAACGCCTAGACTGCATCGTATACAAAGCTCTGCGCAGGGTTCTCTATTCTATGGAAAATTTGGGCAGCACTTCCTCACCCATGAGCTACTCAAGTCTACATCGTGAATACACCCCATGTAAAGACAGCTCAATTATTCTTCTTTAAACCCTTCTAATGGATAACAGTTCATTTCTATTCTTTAATATCCTTCTAAGTATTTATACTTATTCCTATACTTCTACAGTATGTAAATTCTAATTACAAAAGGAGGATAAGGTTATTTACCTAGATAAGCCCAATATAATATCCTAGATAAAAGTCGCTCCTGAGCAAGGTTTAGCTCCTACTCCGCACGCTCCAATGCGCTCCAAGAACCCTTAGAAGTTCTTCACAACTTCAACTAAGTACTAAGGGGTTTGGGCTAGGGTAATTTGGGCATTATAACAATACTAGAAGGCAACATTTCTACCAAGGGAGGGGGTAGTGTTTGGCCAGTGCTTGCTTTATTTGGGGCTTCAGCCAACTTTACTCAAGGGGGGGGGGAGTGAGTAGGCTTTGGACGAAAACAACCTCAAGGGGGAGGGAAGGATTTTTAAAGACTTGGAAAGATTTTGTGGATTAAGAACTTTCATCTTAAGAGGGTATTTATAGGTCAAGACACGCACAACTGGCCAAGATGACGCTCATATACCCCGTATTTCTAGAGTATGTATATGACGGTACGACGAAAGTTTGTGCCTTAAAGTGTAGGGCCGAAAATTATTTGTTCACAACACCCGTTTAGAGTCGTTTTTCGACGAAACGTTTTACACAACTTGCGAAGGGAAAATTCCGGCTATATCATTTCTAATTTTTGCAGATTTTTCCGAGAGATGGAACATTTTGGGCCAACAAGAGGGCGACACTTGTCACCCTCTCATTGGCGGATGTGGGCAGTAATTGACCTAAATGGAGAGTGTAGTTGGTAGGATATTTTGTGTGTTGATTGACAAAGTGGGACCCACACACACTTGTCCCAATCTCGGCCTTACACTTGCTATGCACTTGGCATGATCTTGGCCATCGTGGCCTTGGCTTGTCATATAAATACCCCTAAGTTTGAAGACTTCTTCATCCATTCCTATATTTCCTAAGTCTAAAATTCCTCCCTCCTTGTGTGGTGTTTACCCAACACCCCTCTCCCCTTTGTGAGGCCTCAGGCCGAGAGCTCCCACCCCCTCCCCGTCGAGTACCCCTAGTGGGGTAGGCCGAGGGTATACACCCCCTTGTGGTGTTGTCTCGTATAAAAATACCCCCTCTTGGTAGAAATACTCTCAAAAGTATTACATTATACCCAAAATACCTTAGCTGATACCTTGTAGTATCCTAAGGTTATACCCATAATGAAAAGCTCCGCTTATACTATTATACTTCCCCACCACCAAAACTGAAACCCTAGGGAAAATCTCCATAGTTAGTTGGAGTATTGTGTAAGTTGGTTAGAACTTATGGTGGTTTGAGCGGGTCGAGCGCATCGAGTCGAGCCAAACGCTGCTCGTGATCGACATCTCTACTTGGATAATTATGGGCTTATCGAGGTAATTATCTTGTCCCCCTATTATAATTGGGAATTAAATGTTGTAGGAATATATAGTTGAAATATACTATATATAGAACTGAACATAGTTGTGTGGCAATGTCTTTGGACTTAAGCCTGAATTTAAAGACAGAATCGAATCAGAATTACGTACATCAGACAAGAGACTTGGTAGTTTGACGGTAGGGGCGACTGCCCAATTTCCGTAGATCTTGTATCTAGATTTATTCTACCGAGTAGTCTAGACTTTGATAGACTCGTATAACCTCAGATAGGTTGAATGTTCGCGAGTAAAATGTGCTACTTGAGAAGGTGGACCAAAGTTAGCCAAGTTATAGCCGGAGCGATTTGCTAATAGTCGATAATCGCCGCGAGGTATGTGAACCTCTTCCTATCTCTTCCAAAGATGATATGTGTATAACTATGTAGTACGGTAGACGACGTGTTAATTGCACGTAGTTGTACGGCAATGTCTTTTGACTTAAGCCCGAATAATAATAATCTTGAAGTAGTTCAAGAGAATTAAGAACTGCTTTTTAAAAGTTAAGAGTAACGCTATTTTAAAATCTTAAGAGTTATACTAGCTTTACGGGAAGTTAGGTATAATGGCTTAAGAGAGATAAAACGTAATGATTTATTTATTTTAGAAGTTAAGAGACTTGATCTTGTAAGATAAGAGACTTAACTTAAAATGAATTATATGAATTTTGTGTGAAACCTCATTCGTAGTAATGAGTACTTGGTTTTAAAAGTGGATAATGTTTCCGATTTCGAAATCGTAAATGTATCGACAAAACCATCGCATTAATAAAGGGAAATGTTTTGATTAATGAAGTATTAATAAAACCAAGAGAAACTTCCATCCGCATGAAGCTTGGCGAGACAAAATGATATTTCCTAGATCATGGCCATGTAATAAGATTGTTATAAACAAGAATATCCTACTCATATAAGGCTTATGTTCTCCGATTGTTTAAAAGAGAATTATATTCTTAAATGAATAAGACTATGAACTACAAAACCTTTTTTAAAATAAGAAACGTGAACATTTGAAATTAGGCAAACTTGACGCTTAGAAAATAATGTTGTTACTTGATTTTACAAAGGTAAGTGTTTTGGTTTACTAAAAAGGACAATACTCTATTTTATACTACGGGTATGCAGTGACTTATGTGAAAGAAACAAATCTTTTAAAGATTTAATGTATAAAGTAATCGGGATAGATACCGAACTTGTTAGTAGAAAGTACCTTGTGTGTGAATAACTTGATTGTATCGGTTTGCGATAGCCTTGTAATACTTTCTTGTCGATTTGATAAGTAAACCGCAGGATGCTACGGTGTTAGTATCTTGTGATGTTTTGTGTAAAGGGGTTTTCCTCGCTTGCGCTTAAAGTTGTTTAACGATCAGCCGTTATGTTGGTATTATACCACTCACCTTGACTTATTTCTGAGTGTTAAGCCGCCTCCGATGCTGGTAGACTCAAAGCGGTCCAGGTGACCTATGATTCGAGGATACCTCACGCGGGTCCTAGGGGCCTATGCGGAGCCACGAGTTCCAAAGAAGTGTGCCCTTATGGGTACGCGGTCATGTGGCTACGCGGAATGCTAAGTCCAGGCGGATGCCGGAGTAGCTACCCTCGACGCGGGTTATACCTCACGCGCCTACGATTCGCCTATGCGAGTCGCGGAAGCCTGGCTAGACGCAAGCACATTAGATACCGCGGCGAGTGGCCACTTTGATCATGTGATCGGTCTAGACATATTTCATGATACGCTTTATGACCTTTGTTGGTACGGTGGGTTTTAGTAGCCTGGCTATGCCTTTCATACTTACCCCAGACGGTTTTATTACATGACACAGTGGACATGGTGTTCATATGTATCTCTCGGTGCTTTATATATCATAGACCGCCGGGCGATGGAAGGTGTTCCACGGCATGATTGATGTCATGTGGGCGTGAGACCCATATTTATATTTGAGTGATGACTTTGAGGCGCGAGTCCTCGACTTGATATGACCGCTATTTATTGTGAATCGTAGTTTGCTATCATACATGTCTCCTCGCTTTATATAGACTACTATGATTTCATTTACTGATTTTCAGTTTCACATACCGCACCGTTGTATCGACCTCCTTCGGGGCCGCTCATGCCGCAGTAAAGGTACACCGCCGCTGATCCTCGCCTTAGGTCACGTCATTGCTTGGGAAAGCTCCGCTTTCTCCTGAGGCTTATCTTTGGTATAGTCCTCGTTGTTGTAGGTGCTACATTCAGGGTATGACGGCCCCGTCCCGCCGTTGTTGTCATTCGTAGAGGTCTGTAGTAATGTAGCGTGGTTTGTAAAAGGATTAAACTGCTCATTTTGAAAGAGTTGTTTATATATATATGCCGAAAGGCAAGCCACAGACATCGCTTCGTACTTCATAGTTATTTGTGTTATTGTTTTATGTTCCGCTGATTTTCTCTGATGTATGGCTACTTGGGTGCCCGTAGGCACCCACTGCCCGGTTCGGTCGTGACAAAAGTGGTATCGAGCGCTGATCCTAAAGTGTCTACGCATCAGATCTAGTAGAGTCTTGATTATCGGTGGTTGCGCACCACACCAATAATCGTGAGGCTATATGATATTTAGGATTGGTTTCTATTCTTCTCACTCGAGATCGTGCCTTAGAGTCGTGTTGTAAGATCGACCCTCTAACGATTTCTTTCCCTTACCGCTATGCCTCCGCGTAGGCAATCCGCCCGTGAGGGCAAGGCACCGAGGAGCTACGAGTAGAGTTCGAGGGTTACGGGCACAGCCCAATCATCACCGGGCGGTGCTTTATTTGGGGAGTTCGCGACGCCACTAGCCCCAACAGAGTTTAGCACGCCACGCAGCCTTAATGTGGCCATGGCATTTGAACCTTCAGTTCCACGACCGGGAACAGAGAATATAGATTGCACAGAGGCGACCCTGTTACTAACTATGGATTGGGCTACCATAGGGTATACCGATGTACCGCGAGTCTTGATGACTACCTAAGAAAGTGGTTGTGCAAGAGTAATTCTTCGCTTAGGCTCGAGCATGGCTCGTACGCTTATGCGCAAAGCAGCCAAGAAACGTAGAGATCGACGGGTTAACGAAGGACAACGTAAGAGGGCCAGAGCAAAGAAGGTCCTTTAGTAACTTTCGAGGCGCAGTCACCTCACCAAATAGATTAGAGATGCACCTCCGCCAAGCAGGCGTAATGGT
The DNA here is from genome assembly GCA_029844215.1 of Przewalskia tangutica. Taxonomy (NCBI): domain Eukaryota; kingdom Viridiplantae; phylum Streptophyta; class Magnoliopsida; order Solanales; family Solanaceae; genus Przewalskia; species Przewalskia tangutica. Next base: position 27,465,914 of record CM056725.1, read on the forward strand.
CTTCCACGGATTTCGTGACTTTCGAGTACGCAGGAGTTGGTCAACTCCGGTGGCTTCCGCTTCACAGATGACACGCCATCCCGGGAATGACGCCTTTTAGATTGGTGCTTGTTGTACACGCATGACCGTGGTCGATGTCGAAAGAGTGTCCTAGCAGAGGACTTAGCCTTCGTGATCGCGGGTAGTTCGTCATCTTCCCTAGTTGCGCGCCCACGGGCAGTTTGATTAGAATGACTAAGGGAGTAAACAAGATGCGTGCATATCCGTTATACCCTCGTATTTTCCAGTATGTGTACGGGACGACGAGAAAAGTTTGAACTTTAGAGTTGGCTTGGCCGATTTTTATTTGTGCACAACACCCGATTAGAGTCGTTTTTCGATAAACGCTTTCACACGCCGTAGGGAAAATTCCGGCTATGACATTTTTAATTTTGCGGATTTTTCCGAGACGAACATTTTGGATCAACCAGAGGTGACAAGTGTCACCCCAAGTGGGCGAAGTAGCGAGCTGCTTTTGGCTAGCATGTTTTTAACATTTTTGTTGCCAAAAATGTTTGGTCAATGTTGGTTAGATATTTTGTGTAGATGATGACCAAATGGGACCCACACATCACATGGCTAAATCTACACCTTACACTTGGCATGATCTTGGCCATTGGTTGGCCTTCACTTGACCTATAAATACCCCCCCTTGTGATGAACTTCTTCATCCACTCTTCACTTGTTCTAAGTCTTGGAAACCCCTCTCTCCTCTGCTGACTCTCGTCCAAGAGCCCCTCTCCCTCGTGAAGGCCTTTGGCCGAAACCTCTCCTTCATGAAGCATTAGCCGAGAACACCCTCTTTTGAGTGTTGTTCTCGTGTAACACACCCCACCCTTGGTTGAGAAATACTGTCCAAGTATTGTTATAATGCCCAAATTACCTTAGTCGTATACCTTGAGTATTCCAAAGTTACCTCACGTAGAACCCTAAATACTACCGTATGACCTTTTGTCTCAACCCGAAACCCTAAGAAAATCTCCATAGTTGGTTGAGTATTGCCAAGAAGTTGCGCGGAACTTCTAAGGGGTTGTTTGGAGCGGTCGGAGCACCGAGTCGAGCTAAACGCTGCTAAGGATCGACATTTAACTTGGATAATTATGGGCTTATCGAGGTAATTATCTTGTCCCCATATTGTAATCGATATTACATGTTGTAGGAATATATAGTTGAAGATACTATATATATAATCGAACATAACTTGTGGCAATGTCCTGACTTAAGCTGAATTTAAAGAAGAGAATCGAATCAGTAATTACGTAGGATCGTATTACAGAGACCGCAGTAGTTTGACGCAGGGAAGGGCGCCCAATTTTCCGTAGATCTGCATCTAGATTTATTCTACTGGTAGTCTAGACTTTGATAGACTTGTGTAACCCGTATAGGTTGAATGTTCTGAAGTAGCATGCTACTTGAGAAGGTGAACCGCACTAGCCTGTTATAGCCGTGGAGCGATTTGCTAATAATCGATAATCGTCGCGAGGTATGTGAACCTCTTCCTATCTCTTCAGATGACGTGTGTATAACTATGTAGTATCGCAGACGACGTGTTAATTGAACGAAGTTGTACGGCAATGTCTTTTGACTTAAGCCCGAATAATAATCTTGAAGAGTTCAAGAGAATTAAGAATCGCTTTTAAAAGAAGAGTAATACTTGGTTTTAAAAACTTAAGAGTTATACTAGCTTTATGGGAGTTAGGTATAACGGCTTAAGAGAGATAAACGAATGATTTATTTTAGAAGTTAAGAGACTTGATCTTGTAAGATAAGAGACTTAACTTAATCAATGAATTTGTGTGAAACCTCATTCGTGAGTAATGAGTACTTGATTTTTAAAAGTGGATAATGTTTTATCGATTTCGGAAATCGAACGTGTATCGACAAACCATCGCAGTACATAATAAAGGGAAATGTTTTGATTAATGAAGTATTAATAAACCAAAGAGAAACTTCCATCCGCATAGAAGCTTAAGATGAGACAAAATGATATTTCCTAGATCATGGTCAGAATAAGATTGTTATAAACAAGAATATCCTACTCACACATAAGGCTTATGTTTCTTAGATGGTTTAAAAGAGAATTATATTCTTAAATGAATAAGACTATGAACGATTTAAACCTTTCTAAAATAAGAAACGTGGAACATTTGAAATTAGGCAAACTTGAACGCTTGGAAAATAATGTTGTTACTTGATTTTACAAAGGTAAGTGTTTTGGTTTACTTAAAAACAAATACATTATTTTATACTACGCATCATGTGACTTATGGAAAGTTAGCTTGATCTTTAAAGATTTAACGTGGAAGTACTTTGGGGATAGATACCCAAACTTGTTAGTAGAAAGTACCTTGGAATAACTTGATTGTATTGGTTTGTGATAGTCTGTAATACTTTCTTGTTGATTTGATAAGTAAACATGTTACGATGCCACGTGTGTTAGTATCTTGTGGTTGTTATGTAAGGGAGTCATTCTCGCGGCTTACGTTAAGTTAAACGGTAAGTCCATTGTACTATTATTATATCACCTACCCCTTGACTTATTATACCGAGGGCTTGCCACCTCGATGCGGTCTATACGGCCACGCGGTCCGGTGGACTACGCGGAGTGCGAGAGTTCTGTGATTGATCATTCCGGTGTTTAGCCTCGACGCGGGGATTCCATGCGTCCGCTGAGACTATGCGGTCTTTTGAGACTACGCGGGTCATGCGGAGCTCAGCGGATACCGAAGGTTGCCGCCTTCGATGCGGGCGTACTCAGCGTTCTAGACCATGATTCGAGGAATACCTTACGCTGGTCCGCTGACCCATGCGTGAGTCGCGAGAGTTCTGTGGATAGACACGACATTGACACCGCGCAAATGGCCACCTTCGACATGCAGTGCGGTCCAGAAAGACCTCGTGATACGCTTTATGGCATTTGTGGTAATCGAGGGTCTCAGTAGTCGCTATGCCTTCGCATTTACCCCGCACGGTTTTATCGTGATGACTTCGGCGTGAGTCCTCAACTTGACATGACTTCTTATTTATTGTAAACTGTATTTATGTTATCATACAAGTCTACTGCTTTGTATAGACTACTATGATTACATTTATGATTTATTTTCGCCACATACTTGCACTGCAGATCGACTCTGGGCCAGCGCTCACGCCGCAGTAAAGGTACACCCGCCGCTGATCCTCGCCTAGGGTCACAGTCAGTTGGGAAAGCCCGCTCCGAGGCTTATCAAGTATAGTCCTCGCCGTTGTAGGTATTTACATTCGTGGTACGGCGGCCCCATTCCCGCCATTGTTGTCGTATCATTCTGTGAGGTCAGTAGTACGCTATGCGTAAATTGTAAGAGGGTTGTAACTGTTCAAATTACTATTGATATATATACAGAAGGTAACCGTTTTTTGTTAGCCTGACTTCTTATTTTCACTGTCTTATTACATTGGTTTTATGTATTGTCTTTATATTCCGCTGATTACTCTGATGTTGTATCACTAGTGTGCCCGGTAAGGCATCACCACGCCCCGAACGTCGTGATAAAGTTGTATCGAGCGCTTAATCTCTGAAAGTGTCTACGCATCGTATTCAAGCAGTCTTGATTATCGCGCGTTGTGCACCACATCAATAATCGAGGCTATAGGATATTTAGGATTGGTTTCTATTCTTCTCACTCGAGATCGTGCCTTAGAGTCGTATTGTAAGTCGGACCTCTAACGCAAATTCTTTCCTTATCATTATGCTCCGCTGCAGGCAACCCGCCCAGAGAGCAAGGCACCGGCGAGCCGCGAGTAGAGTTCGAGGGTTACGAGGGCACAGCCCAATCATCACCCGGTGGTGCTTCATTTGGGGAGTTCTGCGACGCCACTAGCCGAAGAGTTTAGCACAATGCCAGCCTTACCGCGCCATGATATTTGAACCTTCGCCCACGCACCGAACAGAGAATATAGATTTCGGAGGCGACCATTACTAACTATGGATTTGACTACCAGAGTATACCGATGCACGCGAATCTTGATGAATATCAACGAAAGTTGTGCAAGAGTAGTTCTTCCGTTAAGTTGGCATGGCTGTAATGAGCTTATACACGCAGTCGAGAAACGTAGATCGACGTTAACCAGGACGCGAAGAGGCCGTAACAGCAAGGTCCTTTGGTCACTTTCGAGGCGAGTCACCTCGCCAGCGGATTAGATTTGCACACCCACCAGTGCAGAGAGGTTCTCCATGGATGTCAGGACGTTCGGGGTATGCAGGAGGTGGTCAGAACTCCGTGGCTTCCTTCATGATGTGGCGACGCCATCCCGGGAATGTCGCTTTAGTTGGGTACTTGTTGTACCTATGACCGCCGTGGTCCGATGTCGAAAGAGTGTCCTTATAGGAGGACTTAGCCTTCAGATCGCTGGGTAGTTCGCCACCTTCCTTAGCTGCCTACGGGTGTGTTTGATTAGAACGACCAGGGAGTGAAGCAGAGATTCAGTATATCTTTAACCCTCAGAGATCGTGATGTGATAAGCGAGTATACCTTAAGTGCTATGTTCGATAACAGTGTGTTAGTTGTGATTGGAAATTACGGTGGTTAACCGAGTAAGATTTTGGGGATAGAGAAGGCGTGAGCCTTAGAGTTTTATACGTGAGACCTTAGAGGCAGGCGCCATCTCGAGTAAAGGTGTAGCTTATGTTTGATCCTTATCGGAGTGCATAGTGCACGTGAGCTATGTTTGATAGTCCCTAAGTAGTATGAAATGGAAGAGGGTAGTTGAGCTAAGAAGACCGCCAGGTTTTCGTAACGTGTTTAGTGAGATTTTTCCACGGGAGATGGTATTTCGCGCCACGGTCGGGTTGAGGCCACGCTACGTCAAACCGCGCATGTTTGTGGTGGGGTCTGGTTGTGGTGGTCCCGCCTTGTGGTAGGGTCACGCGGTGTTAGGCCCAAGTTTAGTTAACCATGACGAGTTCGTGGATGCGTTCGACCGTGGTCGCCGATGGGGCAGCCCATCGTGTTTTTCGGTCGACCGCTTTACTCGCGTGTTGAGTTATCCGAAAGGTTGTAAGGCTGCACGGGTGCCTACCTTCACCTTATGATGCATATGGAGCCTGTGGTACGACCGCTTTTGTTTCTAGAAGTTTTACCGCAGGTTAAGGACTCGTAGTCTCGACCGCATTCGCCTCGTGCCGTTGTTCGATTTCGAGGGTAGTTGGGATTGTTGTCTCCTGTAGAGAAGTGTTTTAGCTACCTTTTCAGTGTTCTGATGTCGCCTTATGAAGCCTTGCAGGGCGAAAGTGCAAGCTGCCTGGCCGATTGGTTCGATGTTGCAAGTGCATAGTTGGTTCAGCTTGTTCCACCAGAACGGATAGGGAAGCTTGTCCAGAAGAGGTTCTGGCAACTCAGAGGATTATACGGATAATCGGCGACGACGCTTAGAGTTCAGGTTGACGGTCGGTCTTCTTGAAGGTACCACCCCGGATAGGGTGTGTCGAGTTTTGGAAAATAGAGGGAACTTAGCCCGAGTTACTTTGGGCTTTTTGAGTTCATGTGAAGAATAGGCCAGGTTGCCTACATGTGAGCATTTGCCGTCCGACCAGAGGCGTGACGTCCGGTCTTCGTATTGTTATGTTCGAAAGTATCTAAATCCATCCAGAGTGTTCCCGATAATGATGACCACGTTAGAGATAGTAACTCGAGTTTTAGAAATCAAGCAAAGATCAAGAGTTCGAGTGTACGACACCGTGATCGCACGCGTTTCGGCACTATTTGTCGGGTCGCCGAGTATGTTAATGCCTCAGCAAATTGACCAAAGTGGTATCATTTTGGTGACGTTAGAGGTGTTTCTCGTGGACTTGGATGTAAGCATTTTGCTAGTTATTTCAGAGCAGCGTGGCGGTTTGTTCTCGTAAGTATAGTAGTGAAGACTATATCGCGACGCTTGTTTTGAGACTTAGAAGGAACATTCGACTAATGTTTCTAAGGAGGAGAATGTTATACCGTATTTTCCGCAGTATGCACGTGGGGACGACGTAGAAAAGTTTGAACTTTAAAGTTGGCTTGGCCGATTTTTATTTGTGCACAACACCCGATTAGAGTCGTTTTTAGACGAAACCTTTTCAAAGCTTTCGTAAGGAAAAATCCGGCGATGACATTTTTATTTTTTGCGGATTTTTCCGCGAGACGAATATTTTGGATCAACAGTAGGTGACAAGTGTCACCTCTGCCGCGAAGTTGCGAGCGTTTTTGGCTATACGCTTAACATTTTGTTGCCAAAAATGTTTGGTCAATGTTGGTTAGATATTTTGTGTAGATGATGACCAAATGGGACCCACACATCACATGGCTAAATCTACACCTTACACTTGCCTTGAACTTGGCATGATCTCGCCATTGGTCACCTTCACTGACCTATAAATACCCCTGTGATGAACTTCTTCATCCACTCTTCCCTTGTTCTAAGTCTTGGAAACCTCTCTCCTCCCTCTTGTTGACTCTCGTCCAAGAGCCCCTCTCCCCCTTGTGAAGGCCTTTGGCCGAAACCCTCTCCCTTTGTGAGCATTAGCCGAGAACACCCCCCCTCTTTTTGAGTGTTGTTCTCGTGTAACACACCCCCCACCCGGGGGTGAGAAATACTCTCCCAGTGTTGTTATAATGCCCCCAGTACCTTAGCCGTGATACCTTGTAGTATTCCAAAGTTACCTCTCTACGTAGAACCCGGAATACTACCGTATGACCTTTTGTCTCAACCCAAACCCCAAGGAAAATCTCCATAGCTGGTCGAGTATTAAGAAGAAGTTGCGTGGAACTTCTAAGGGTTGTTTGGAGTGGGTTGGAGCACCCATTCGAGCCAAACGTTGCAGGATCGACATTTAACTTGGATAATTATGGGCTTATCGAGGTAATTATCTTGTCCCCTATTGTAATTGGATATTACATGTTGTAGAATATATAGTTGAAGCATACTATATATATAATCGAACATAACTTGTGGCAATGTCCTTGACTTAAGCCCCATTTTAAAGAAGAGAACCGAATCAGAATTACGCAGATCAGACACAAGAGACTCGTAGTTTGTGGTGAGCGGCTGCCCAATTTTCCGTAGGATCTTGCATCTAGATTTATTCTACCGAGTAGTCTAGACTTTGATAGACTTGTGTAACCCGTATAGGTTGAATGTTCTGCAGTAGCATGTGCTACTGAGAAGTGGACTGCACTAGCCGTTATAGTCGTGGAGCGATTTGCTAATAATCGATAATCGTCGCGAGGTACGTGAACCTCTTCCTATCTCTTTCTAGCATGACGTGTGTATAATCGTCACGACAAATCGGCCCGCGGATCGTGCCTTACCCCGGCACCCTAGTGACACAACATCGTGAGTAATCAATGAACATAAAACAACAACATGAGATAATGTAAATATAAAACAATAATCAGGAAAACTTGCCTTTCTATATATATAACCATCAACTTTTTACAAATGAACACTTAATCCTTTTACCAACTCCCGCCACAACAAGATTTCTGCACTTAAGAATGATACGACACAATGGGCGACAGGCCCGCCAAACCTCGAATGTAAACACTTACTACGACAGGGGACTATACCATCGATAAGCCTCCGAGAAACGGAGTTTCCCAAACGCCGAATCGTGACCGGAGCTAGGATCAACGATCGATGACTCAACTCGCTGCATGAACGCAGCTCAAGGAGGTCAAGACAACAAAACCGAGTATGTGAAACTAAAATAAATATAAATGAAATCATAGTAGTCTATACAAAGCAGAGACATGTATGATAACCAAACTACGCTTCACCATAAATAAGTTATGTCAAGTCGTGACTCACACCTCAAGTCATCACTCAATTTAACAACGGGTCTCACGCCCACAACATCAATCGTGTCTGAATACCTTCCTCACCGCCGCAGCTTTATGATATACAAGCACCAAGGAATACACATGAACACCGTGTCCCACCGTGTCCTAATAAAATCGCATGAGGTACGAAGGCATAGCCGACTACTAACACTCACCGTACTAACAAGGTCATAAATCAGATTATAAGATCTGCCTAGACCGCCACATGATCAAAGCCGCCACTTGCCCGCAGATCTAATGTGCGCCTAGTCTCGAACTTCCCGCAGCCCGCATAGGCCAATCTCATCGCCCGCATGAGGTATTCCGCGCATCGAGGGTAGCTACTCCCTAAGATCGCCCCGACTTCGCAGCCGCATGGCCACAAGGACCGCATGCCCATAAAGGACGACACTAACTGAACTCTCAGCCCGCATAGGCCCTCAGACCCGCATGAGGTATTCTCGAATCACGGTCCTGCATCGCTCGAGTCCACCCCGCATCGGAGGGCGCTAAACCCTAATCATCTCAAGAGATGAATGCCACAATACTATCATAACGATCGATAGTTAATAAGCACAATCAAGGGAAACCCTTACACAAACATCACAAGATACTAACACACGAAGATCCTAACACTTTTACTTATCAAAGCAACAAGAAAGTATTATGCTATCACAAACCAATACACCAAGTTATTCACACAAGTGTACTTTCTACTAACAAGTTCTGTATCTATCCCCAAAGTACTTCACACATTAAAATCTTAAAAAAGATCTGCTTTCTTCACATAAGTCACACAATACCCGTAGTATAAAATAGAGTGATCATTCTTTAAGAAAACTAAAACTCTTACCTTTGTAAAATCAAGTAACAACATTATTTTCCAAACGCCCAAGTTTGCCTAATTTCAAATGTTCACGCTTTCTTATTTTAGAAAGGTTTCAGTCATAGTCTTATTCATTTAAGAATATAATTCTTTTAAACAATCTGAGAAACATAAGCCTTATATGTAGTAGGATATTCTTGTTTATAACAATCTTTATTACAAAGAATGATCTAGAAATATCATTTTGTCTCATCTTAGCTTCTATGCAGATGGAAGTTTCATCGGTTTTAATAATACTTAATTGTTCAAAACATTTTTATTAACGCCGCAGTTGGTTTGTCGATACACATCCCGATTTCCAAAATCAAGAAACGTTTAAGCCGCTATACCTAACTTCCCATAAAGCTAGTATAACTCTTAAGTTCTCAAAAACCAAGTATTACTTTCTTTCAAAACGATTTTAAATCTTTTGAAATACTTCAAGTTCTTTATAATCACACATCAAGCCGCTTATAAACAAATCATTTACCTTTAAAACCACAAAGTGTTTTCTTATCTACATAAAGTCGTTATAACCAACTTCCCATAAAGCCGTTATAACACTTTATGTTTTAAACCCATCGAATACATTTAGCACATGACGCTCACCGCACTACATAGTTCACACATATCATGCTAGAGAGATAGGAAGAGGTTCACATACCGCGACGATTATCGACTAATAGCAAAATGCTCCGAGTACCTCGCCGCCGGCCACTCCTTGCCAAGTAACGCGCCACACGTAGCACTTCAACCTATAAGGCCACAAGGCGCTTTATTAACATTTAGGTCTCATCGTAGAACTTTCTACGTAAATTTCTACAGACTCTCCCCGCAATGACAGAAATCTCTCCTCTAATCTGGCTTCTACCAAGCCAACCAGTGGGTTATACATCTAACCCCAATCTGCACAATTCTACTCCACTGCATTACTACACAAGTCTCATCAGAATAAATTCCATGTACACTGGTCAAGACTATATATAGTATACTTCAACTATATACTCCTACAACATGTAATATCCAATTACAATAGGACAAGATAATTACCTCGATAAGCCCATAATTATCCAAGTAAAAGTCGATCCCGGGCAATCGCTTAGCTCCAACTCCGAGCGCCCAACCCGCTCTAAACCACCCTTAGAAGTTCTAACCAACTTCTACACAATACCCAAATCTGACTATGGAGATTTTCCCTGTGGTTTCGTTTCAGACTGACGGGAAGTATAATAGTATTTCGGCTTTTAAGATAGGTATAACCTTAGAATACAACAAGGTATAAGTGCTAAGGTAATTGGGCATTACAACAATACTGGAGAGTATTTCTATACCACAATGGGGTATTATACTAAACAACTAGCAGTGGGGTACCTCACTGCCACACCACAAAGGAGGGGGTGGCTACCCTCGGCCTACCCCACTGTGGGGAACTCTGCCAAGGGGCCTCAATGGGGAGGAAGGCTCAAGACTTAGGCATTTTGACGAAGAAGTTCATCAAAGGAGAGGGGTATTTATAGCACAAGCCAAGGCCAACCAATGGCCAAGATCTAGCCAAGTGTATAGCAAGTGTAGGGCCAAGATTCACCCATGTGTACCTAGCCAACTTGCACACAAAATATCTACCAAAAATATCTCCCACTTGCCTTCCCAAATCGTCCATCAGGCCGCCACTTGCTTTCCAATGCGGGTGACACACGCCACCCTCCCGTTGGTCCAAAATGTTCCGCCTCGGAAAAATCCGCAAAATACTTAATGACATAGCCGAAATTCCCTACTAAAGCCGTGGAAAACGTTTCGTTTAAAAACGACTCTAACCGGTGTTGTACAAACATATTTCGCCCAAAGGTGCCACATGGGGTGACACGCGGTCGCCCGATTCGCCCAAAATATTTCGTCTTCCAAAATATCCAAAACGCCAAAATCTCAAAATCAAAGCGGCCCCACAAAATCAGAATTTCTCCCTGGGCCCCACGTGACCATTTTCAAAATAAAATTCCATAATTTCTAATATTCCAGAAGTCCGAATACCAACCGGGAATCCAATTCCCATAAACTAACCTTTTTCCTTCACAAAACCGGAAACTTTTTCCGTGGAAAATTCACCTCTTTCTTCCTTTCCAATCTTTCTCAGATTCTCGCACGCACGCCCTGCATACATACCCCGAACTACGGGTATAACATTCTTCCTTAGAAACATTCGTCCCGAATGTTCCTTCTAAGTCTCAAACAAACGCGCGCCAAGATAGTCTTCACTACTATACTTACGAAACAATCCCGCCATACCGCCACGTAAATACCTCAAGAAAACTTACATCTAAGTCCACTAGGAAACACCTCTACATCACCACAAATACCTCTTCCCGGGGTCAAAATATACTTCCTTAGTCAATGATACCACTTTTGTCACTCTGTCGAGAGCCTTGCCCGACGACTAACAAATGGTACCGGCCGCCATGATCCCGAGATCTCGTGACACTCAACTCTTACCACATTCGATACGCCGCTTCCAAAACTCGGTTACTATCTCTAACGTGGTCATCATTAATCGGGAACATTCGATGGATCTTCGATACTTTCCGAACATAACAATACGAAAGACCGGACGCCCTTCTTCCTAAGTCTGACGGCAATGCTAACATATAGGCAACCTCGCCTATTCTTCACATGAACTCACAAAGGCCCAAAGTAACTCGCTAAGTTCCTTCGCTTCAAAACTCACACTCGTCCGGTGGTACTTTCAAGAAGACCGACCGTCAACCTCAACTCTGCTGCCGCCGACATCCGCACGATTCTCCGAGCCGCCGTAACTTCTTCTAGACAAGCTTCACTATCCACACCGCTGGAACAAGCTCAACCAACTATTCGAACCCCGCCAACATCGAACCAATCGACCGCAACTTGCATTTCTGCCTTCTACAAGGCGCCACAAGACGACATCCGAACACCGACATGGTAGCTTAAACACTCCCAACCGAGACAACGATCTCACTACCTACCTCAAATCAAAACACCGCCCGAGGCGAATGCGATACGAGATCACCGAAGTTCCTAGCCCCGCTCGTACAAACTCCCGAAAGAAAAACAGCAGACTCGGGCTCCACTGTTCATAAGGTGAAGGTAGGCACCCTGCAACCTCACAACCTTTTCGATAACATCAACACCGCCGAGGGAACGACTTCGACCAAGAACACGATAGTCGCCCCATCGCCCGACCACCGTCTAACGATCCACGAACTTGCACGCCGGCTAACCAAACATGGGCCTAACACCTCATGACCCTAACACAAAGAGGACCACCACAACCGACTCCCACCACTAAACCTACCGCTGGTTGACTCGCACGTAGCTCTCAACCCCGACCCTACAAGGCGCAAAAATACCATCTCCCGGAACAATCTTACTAAACACGCTATTTAAAACCCGCGTCTTCTTAGCTCGACTACCTTCCTTCAAATCACGCTACTCGGGACTTATCCTACGAACATAGCTCACGCACTATGCACTCCTATAAGTGGTCAAACATAACACTACACCTTTCTCGAGACGGCCTTACCTCTAAGGTCTTTACGATAACACTCTAAGGCTCACACCTTCTCTATCCCCAAAATCTTACTGCTAACCCACCATGATTCTAATCACACCTAACACATCGCTATCGTAACATAGCACTTAAGGTATACTCACCTTGAAAGTTACCAAGGACCTTGCCGCTCGAATTCTTCTCGCCCTCGTTAACCCACCAATCTTACGCTGCTACAGAGCATAAGCCCGCATACGTGCCATGCTCAAGCCCAATCAAGAATTACTCTGCACAACCTTCTCTTAGGTAGTCATCAAGACTCGCGATACATCGGTATACTGCAGCCAAATCCATACTAGTAACAAGGTTGTCTCGCAATCTATATTCATCGCTCCCTGGCCGTGGAACCGGCGTTCAAATATCGCGGACGCAGTAGGAACCGCCGCCATCGTATAAACTCGGCGGGCTAGTGACGCCGCAGAAATCCCAATCAAGCACTACCCTAGGTAATGATTGGGCCCCGTGCCCTCGCCACCCTCCGAACTCTACTCGCAGCCTCGGCCGCTTCGCCCTCCCCGGCTCTGCCGTTCACGCGAGGCATAATGATAAGGGAAAAGATTTCGCCGAGGGTTCAACTTACAACACGCCTCTAAGGCACGATCTCGAGTGAGAAGAATAGAAACCAACTTAAATATCCTATAGCCTCCGACATTGATGTGGTGCACAACACAATCGATAATCAAGACTTCATCGATACGGTCCAGACACTTTCCGAGATTAATCGCTTCGATACCACTTTTGTCACGACCAAATCGTTCGCGGATCGTGCCTTACCCCGCACCCTAGTGACACAACATCGTAGTAATCACAACATAAAACAACAAATACGAGATAACAGTAAATATAAAACAATAATCAGGAAAACTTGCCTTTCGCATATATATAACCATCAACTCTTTTACAAATGAACAGCTTAATCCTTTTTACCAACCCCGCCACAACAAAGATTACATGCACTTCTAAGAATGATACGACACAATGGCGGACAGGTTCCCGCCAAACCCCAATGTAAACACTTACTACGACAGGACTATACCACCGATAAGCCTCCGAGAAACGGAGCTTCCAAACGCCGAATCTGTGACTCGAGAGCTAGGATCAACGATCGATGTACTCAACTCGCGCATGAACGCAGCCTCAAGGAGGTCAAGATAACAGTACCGTATGTGAAACTAAAATAAATCAGAAATGAAATCATAGTAGTCTATACAAAGCAGAGACATGTATGATAACCAAACTACGCTCACCATAAATAAGCAAATATGTCAAGTCGTGACTCACACCTCAAGTCATCACCAATTTAACAATGGGTCTCACGCCACAACATCAATCGTGTTCGTGAATACCTTCCTCACCGCCAGCTTATGATATACAAGCACCAAGGAATACACATGAACACCGTGTCCCACTGTGTCCTAATAAAACTGCATGGTAAGTACGAAGGCATAGCCGACTACTAACACTCACCGTACTCAACAAGGTCATAAATCAGATTATAAGATCTGTCCAGACCGCCACATGATCAAAGCCGCCACTTGCCCGCAGATCTAATGCGCGCGCCTAGTCTCGAACTTCCCGCACCTCCGATAAAGCCAATCTCATCGCCCGCATGAGGTATTCTCGCATCGAGGGTAGCTACTCCCGCATCGCCCCGACTTCGCAGCCGCACGGCCACAAGCGACCGCATGCCCATAAAGGACGACACTAACCTCGAACTCTCAGAGCCCGCATAGGCCCTCAGACCCGCATGAGGTATTCTCGAATCACGGTCCTGCATCACCAGTCTACCCCGCATCGGAGGGCGCTTAATCCCGGAATCATCTCAAGAGATGAATGCCACAATACTATCATAACGATCGATAGTTAATAAGCACAATCAAGGGAAACCCCTTACACAAACATCACAAGATACTAACACACGAGCATCCTAACACTTTTACTTATCAAAGCAACAAGAAAGTATTACAAGGCTATCACAAACCAATACAATCAAGTTATTCACACAAGGTACTTTCTACTAACAAGTTCTGTATCTATCCCCAAAGTACTTCACACATTAAAATCTTAAAAAAGATCTTTCTTTCACATAAGTCACACAATACCGTAGTATAAAATAGAGTGATCCCTTTAAGAAAAACTAAAACTCTTACCTTTGTAAAATCAAGTAACAACATTATTTTCCAAACGCCCAAGTTTGCCTAATTTCAAATGTTCACGCTTCTTATTTTAGAAAGGTTTCAGCTTCATAGTCTTATTCATTTAAGAATATAATTCTCTTTAAACAACTGAGAAACATAAGCCTTATATGTGAGTAGGATATTCTTGTTTATAACAATCTTTATTACAAACATGATCTAGGAAATATCATTTTGTCTCATCTTAGCTTCTATGCAGATGGAAGTTTCTACCGGTTTTAATAATACTTAATTGTTCAAAACATTTCCTTTTATTAACGCCGCAGTTGGTTTGTCGATACACATCCCGATTTCCAAAATCAAGAAAACGTTTCTTAAGCCGTTATACCTAACTTCCCATAAAGCTAGTATAACTCTTAAGTTCTCAAAACCAAGTATTACTTCTTTCAAAACGATTTCATAAATCTTTTGAAATACTTCAAGTTCTTTATAATCACACATCAAGCCAGTTATAAACAAATCATTTACCTTTTAAAAACCACAAAGTGTTTTCTTATCTACATAAAGCTGTTATAACCAACTTCCCATAAAGCCGTTATAACACTTTATGTTTTAAACCCATCGAATACATTTAGCACATGTACGTCTACCGTACTACATAGTTCACACATATCATGCTAGAGAGATAGGAAGAGGTTCACATACCTCGCGACGATTATCGACTAATAGCAAAATGCTCCGAGTACCTCAAGCCGTCGGCTACTCCTTAAGCCAAGTAGAACGCGCCACACGTAGTACTTCAACCTATAAGGCCACAAGGCGCTTATTAACATTTAGGTCTCATCGTAGAACTTTCTACAGAAATTTCGGCAGCACCTCCCCCCCCCGCAACAGCGTAAATCTCCTCCTCTAACGGGGCCGGCTACCAAGCCAACCAGGGGGGGGGTTATACATCTAACCCTAACGGGTACAATTCTACTCCACGGTACTACTACACAAGTCTACTGTAATACAGTCCTATGTAATTACAGTTCAGTACTATATATAGTATACTTCAACTATATACTCCTACAACATGTAATATCCAATTACAATAGGGGGACAAGATAATTACCTCGATAAGCCCATAATTATCCAAGTAAAAAGTCGATCCTGGGCAATCGTTTAGCTCCAACTCCGAGCGCTCCAACCCGCTCTAAACCACCCTTAGAAGTTCTAACCAACTTCTACACAATACTCCAACGGACTATGGAGATTTTCCTGGTTTGGTTTGTGACCGACGGGAAGTATAATAGTATTTGGCTTTTCAGATAGGTATAACCTTAGAATACAACAAGGTATAAGGCTAAGGTAATTGGGCATTACAACAATACTGAGAGTATTTCTATACCACAAAGGGGTATTATACGAAACAACTAGGTGGGGTACCCCCCGGCCACACCACAGGAGTGGGTGGCTACCTCGCCTACCCCACTGTGGGGAACTCGCCAAGGGGGCCTCACTAAACGCGGAGGGCGAAGGCTCTCAAGACTTAGGCATTTTGGATGAAGAAGTTCATCAAAGGAGAGGGGTATTTATAGCAAGCCAAGGCCAACCAATGGCCAAGATCTAGCCAAGTGTTAGCAAGTGTAGGGCCAAGATTCACCCAGGTGTACCTAGCCAACTTGCACACAAAATATCGACCAAAAATATCTCCCACGTGCCATTCCCAATCGTCCATTGTGCCGCCCACTTGCTTCCAATGTGAGGGTGACACATGTCACCCTCCCGTTGGTCCAAAATGTTCCGTCTCTGAAAATCCGAAAAAATACTTAATGAAATAGCCGGAAATTCCCTACGAAAGTCGTGAAAACGCTTCGCCGAAAACGACTCTAACCTGGTGTCAGGCACAAACATATTTCGCCCAAAGGTGCCACATGGGGTGACACGTGTCGCCCCGATTGGCCCAAAATATTTCGCCTTCCAAAATATCCAAAACGCCAAAATCTCAAAATCAAAGCGGCCCCACAAAATCAGAATTTCTCCCGTGGCCCCACGTGACCATTTTCAAAATAAAATTCCATAATTCTAATATTCCAGAAGTCCGGACACCAAACGGGAATCCAATTCCCATAAACGAACCTTTTTCCTTCACAAAACCGAAACTTTTCCGTGGAAAATTCACTCTTTCTTCCTTTCCAATCTTTCTGTCAGATTCTCGCACGCACGCCCTGCATACATACCCCGGAACTACGGGTATAACAATAACTATGTAGTACGGTGAGACGCGTGTGTTAATTGAACGTAGGTTACGGCAATGTCTTTGACTTATGCCCAATAATAATAATCTTGAAGAGTTCAAGAGAATTAAGAATCGCTTTTAAAAGAAGAGTAATACTTGGTTTTAAAACTTAAGAGTTATACTAGCTTTATGGGAGTTAGGTATAACCGCTTAAGAGAGATAAAACTAATGATTTATTTTAAGTTAAGAGACTTGATCTTGTAAGATAAGAGACTTAACTTAATCAATGAATTTTGTGTGAAACCTCATTCGTGAGTAATGAGTACTTGATTTTTAAAAGTGATAATGTTTTATCGATTTCGAAATCGAATGTGTATCGACAAACCACCGCAGCTAATAAAGGGAAATGTTTTGATTAATGAAGTATTAATAAAACCAAGAGAAACTTCCATCCGCATGTAAAGCTAAGATGAGACAAAATGATATTTCCTAGATCATGGTCACGTAATAAGATTGTTATAAACAAGAATATCCTACTCACACATAAGGCTTATGTTTCTTAGATGGTTTAAAATAGAATTATATTCTTAAATGAATAAGACTATGAACTAAACCTTTCTAAAATAAGAAACGTGAACATTTGAAATTAGGCAAACTTGAACGCTTGGAAAATAATGTTGTTACTTGATTTTACAAAGGTAAGTGTTTTGGTTTATTTAAAAAACAAATACCTATTTTATACTACGTATCGCGTGACTTATGGAAAGAAGCGGATCTTTAAAGATTTAATGGGTGAAGTACTTTGGGGATAGATACCCAAACTTGTTAGTAGAAAGTACCTTGTGTGAATAACTTGATTGTATTGGTTTGTGATAGTCTTGTAATACTTTCTTGTTGATTTGATAAGTAAACATGTTAGGATGCTACGTGTTAGTATCTTGTGGTTGTTATGTAAGGAGTCATTCTTGCAGGCTTACGCTGCTAAACGGTAAGTCCATTGTACTATTATTATATCACCTACCCTCGACTTATTATACCGAGGGCTTGCCACCCTGATGCGCGGTCTATACGGCCTATGCGGTCCTTGTGACTATGTGGAGTGCGAGAGCTCCAGTGATTGATCATTCCGGTGTTTAGCCCGACGCGGGATTCCCTACGCGGTCCGCTGAGACTATGCGGTCTTTTGAGACTACGCGGGTCATGGAGCCTAGGCGATACCGAAGGTTGTCGCCGACGCGGCGTGCACTCAGCGTCTAGGACCATGATTCGAGGAATACCTTACGCTGGTCCGTGTGACCTACGCGAGTCGCGAGAATTCCGTGGATAGACACGCACATTGATATCGCGGACAAATGGCCGCCTTCGACATGTGGTGCGGTCTAGAAAGACCTCGTGATACGCTTTATGGCATTTGTGGTAATCGAGGGTCTTAGTAGTCGGCTATGCCTTCGCATTTTACCCCGCACGCTTTTATTGTGATGACTTTGGCGCGTGAGTCCCTAACTTGACACGATCGCTATTTATTGTAAATCGTAGTTTGGTTATCATACAAGTCTCCCGCTTTGTATAGACTACTATGATTTCATTTACGATTTATTTTCGCCACATACTCTGCACTGTAATCGACCTCCTTCGGCCGCGCTCATGCCGCAGTAAAGGTACACCCGCCGCTGATCCTCGCCTTAGGGTCACGTCAGCATTGGGAAAGCTCCGCTTCTCCGAGGCTTATCACGTATAGTCCCCGTTGTAGGTATTTACATTCAGGTGGTATGGCGGGCCCCGTCCCGCCATTGTTGTCGTATCATTCTGAGGTCCGTAGATCGCTGGGCGTAAATTGTAGAGGTTGTAACTGTTCAAATTACTATTGATATATATACAGAAGGTAACCGTTTTTGGTTAGCCTGTTTTCTTATTTTCACTGTCTTATTACATTGGTTTTATGTATTGTCTTTATATTCCGCTGATTACTCTGATGTTGAATCACTAGGGTGCCCGGTAGGCACGCCACTGCCCCTAACGTCGTGACAATATCTTTAACCCTCTAGAGTTTTGTATATGTGATAAGGTGAGTATACCTTAAGTGTTATGTTCAGATAGCATTGTGTATATTGTGATTAGAAATCTTGGTTAGTTAACCAAGTAAGATTTGGGGGATAGAGAAAGTAGCCTTAGAGTTTTATACGCAGAGACCTTAGAGGTGCGCCATCTCGAGAAAAGGTGTAGTGTTATGTTTGATCTCATCTGAGTGCATAGTGCACGTGAGCTATGTTTGGGATAGGTCCTGGCAGTGTGAAAGAAAAGGGGGTAGTTGAGCTAAGAAGACCGCCAGGTTTTCGTGAACGGATTAGCGAGATTGTTCCTTCGGAGCTAGTGTTTTGCGATTGCCGTCGTCGGGTTGAGGCCACGCCATGCGTCAACCCGCGCCCGTATGGTGCGGGGGTCAGTTTGTGGTGGTCCCGCCTTGTGTTAGGGTTATGAGGGTGTTAGGCCCATGTTTAGTTAACTAGTGTACGAGTTCGTGGATGCATTCGACCAGTAGTCGGGCCGATGGGGGCAGCCCGTCGTGTTTTTTCGGTCAGGACCATGTACTTGCAGTGTTGATTATATCAGAAAGGTTGTAAGGCTGCACGGGGTGCCTACCTTCACCTTATGACGCATGCATGGGAGCCTGTGGTACGATCGTTGTTGTTTCTAGAAGTTTTACCAGCAGGTGGTTAAGAACTCTGCAGTCTCAGACCGCATTCGCCTCTGCCAGCGCGCGTGGTTTTCGGCGTAGTTGTGGGATTGTTGTCTCGTGGTGGGAGTGTTTAAGCTACCATTTCGTTGTTCTGATGTCGCCTTATGGAGCCTCGGGGCGGAAGTGTAAGTTGCCTGGCCGATTGGTTCACGCTGGCGTTCAGATACTGGTTCAGCTTGTTCCAGCAGATCGCGGATGTGTGACGAGTTTTGGAAAACAGAGGGAACTTAGCCCGAGTTACTTTGGGCCTTTTTGAGTTCATGTGAAGAATAGGACAGGTTGCCTATGTGTTAGTATTTGCCGTCCGACTTAGGAGGCAAGACGTCCGGCCTTTTCAGTTATGTTCAGGAAAGTATTGGAGATCCATCCAGAGTGTTCCCAGTTAATGATGACCACGTTAGAGATAGTAACCCCGAGTTTTGGAAACTGAAGCAGTAACAGAAATGTGGTAAGAGTTCGAGTGTAGGACAACCTTAGGGATCGCATGCAGCCCGGTACCATTTGTTGGGTCGCCGGAGTGAACCTCGCGGCAAAGTGACAAAAGTGGTATCATTTTGGTGATGTTAGAGGTGTTTCCTCGTGGACTTGAATAGAAGTATGTGCGCGGGTGTTTCTGTGGCCAGGTGTGGCAGGATTGTTCTCGCAAGTATAGTAGTGAAGACTATACTGGCACACGTTTGTTTTGAGACTTAGAAGGAACATTCAGGACGAATGTTTCTAAGGAGGGGAGAATGTTATACCCCGTATTTCCGCAGTACGTACGCGACGACGAGAAAGTTTGTGCCTTAAAGTGTAAAATAAAATTACTTGTTCACAACACCCGCTTAGAGTCGTTGACTAAACGCTTTACACAATAACTTCATGCAAGGGAAAATTCCGCCTATATCATTTCTAATTTTTGCGGATTTTTCCGAGAGACTAACATTTGGGCCAACAAGAGGCGACACTTGTCACCCTCTCATCATGGACGGGCTGTAATTGGACGAAAATGGAGAGTGTAGTTGGTAGGATATTTTGTGTGTTGATTGATAAAGTGGGACCCACACACACTTGTCCCAATCTCGCCTTACACTTGCTATGCACTTGGCACGATCTTCGCCATCGTTGGCCTTGGCTTGTCCTATAAATACCCCTAAGTTTGAAGACTTCTTCATCCATTCCTATATTTCCTAAGTCTAAAATTCTTCCTCCCTTGTGTGGTGTTTCATTCCAACACCCCTCTCCCCTTTGTGAGGCCTTGTGGCCGAGAGCTCCCCTTGGCCGAGAGTACCCCACTAGTGGGTAGGCCGAGGGGTATACACCCCCTCAGTGGTGTTGTCTCGTATAAAATACCCCCTCTTGGTAGAAATACTCTCAAAAGTATCATACTATACCCAAAATACCTTAGCCAGATACCTTGTAGTATCCTAAGGTTATACCTATACGAAAAGCCCGCTTATACTATTATACTTCCTCAATACCACCAAAACCGAAACCCTAGGGAAAATCTCCATAGTTAGTCGAGTATTGTGGTTGGTTAGAACTTCTGGGTGGTTTGGAGCCGGTTGAGCGCACTGAGTCGAGCTAAACGCTGCCCAGATCGACATCTCTACTTGGATAATTACGGGCTTATCGAGGTAATTATCTTGTCCCCCTATTGTAATTGGGAATTACATGTTGTAGGAATATATAGTTGAAATATACTATATATAGAATCAACATAGTTGTGTGGCAAATGTCTTTGGACATAAGCCCAATTTAAAGAAGATAATCGAATCAGTAATTACGTAGGATCAGACATAAAGAGACTTGTGTAGTTTGACGGTAGGAAGGGCCGCCCAATTTCCCGTAGGATCTTGTATCTAGATTTATTCTACCGAGTAGTCTAGACTTTGATAGACTCGCATAACCCGTATAGGTTGAATGTTCATGAGTAATACGTGCTACTGAGAAGGTGGACCAGTGCTAGCCGTTATAGCCATGAGCGATTTGCTAATAGTCGATAATCGTCGCGAGGTATGTGAACCTCTTCCTATCTCTTCCAAAGATGATATATGTATAACTATGTAGTACGGTAGACGACGTGTGTTAATTGCACATAGTTGTGCAAATGTCTTTTGACTTAAGCCCGAATAATAATAATCTCAAGAGTTCAAGAGAATTAAGAACTGCTTAAAAGAAGAGTAATGCTTGGTTTTAAAATCTTAAGAGTTATACTAGCTTTATGGGAAGTTAGGTATAATGGCTTAAGATAGATAAAACTAATGATTTATTTATTTTAGAAGTTAAGAGACTTGATCTTGTAAGATAAGAGACTTAACTTAAATGAATTATATGAATTTTGTGAAACCTCATTCGTGAGTAATGAGTACTTGGTTTTTAAAAGTGGATAATGTTTTATCGATTTCGAAATCGTAAATGTGTATCGACAAACCATCGCAATACATTAAAGGGAAATGTTTTGATTAATGAAGTATTAATAAAACCAGAGAAACTTCCATCCGCATAGAAGCTAAGGTGAGACAAAATGATATTTCCTAGATCATGGCTGCAGTAATAAGATTGTTATAAACAAGAATATCCTACTCACATATAAGGCTTATGTTCTCCGATTGTTTAAAAGAGAATTATATTCTTAAATGAATAAGACTATGAACTACTTAAACCTTTTTAAAATAAGAAACGTGAACATTTGAAATTAGGCAAACTGATGTTTAGAAAATAATGTTGTTACTTGATTTTACAAAGGTAAGTGTTTTGGTTTACTAAAAAGATACCACTCTATTTTATACTACGTATCAGGTGACTTATGTGAAAGAAACAGATCTTTTAAAGATTTAATGTATGAAGTATCGTGGGGATAGATAATTCGAACTTGTTAGTAGAAAGTACACTCGTGTGTGAATAACTTGATTGTATTGGTTTGTGATAGCCTTGTAATACTTTCTTGTTGATTTGATAAGTAAACCCGCTAGATGCTACGGTGTTAGTATCTTGTGATGTTTTGTGTAAAGGGGTTTTCCTCGCTTGCGCTTAAAGTTGTTTAACGATCAGCCGTTATGTTGGTATTATACCACTCACCTCGACTTATTTCCGAGGTTGTCGCCTCCGACGCGGGTAGACTCAAAGCGGTCTGGTGTGACCTATGATTCGAGGATACCTCACGCGGGTCCTGTGGGCCTACGCGAGCTACGAGTTCCGTGTTAGCGCGCGCCCTTACGGGCACGCGTCTATGCGCCACGCGATCGCGGTCCAGCGGACGCCGGAGTAGCTACCGATGAGGGGTTATACCTCACGCGGCCTACGAGATTGGCCTACGCGAGTCGCGGAAGTTCCAGGGCTAGACGCGCACATTAGATACTGCGGGCGAGTGGCCAACTTTGATCATGTGACGGTCTGGACAGATTTCATGATACAGTTTATGACCTTGTTGGTACGGTGGGTTTTAGTAGCCGGTTATGCCTTCATACTTACCCCGTACGATTTTATTATGACACAGGTGGGACCCGTGTTCATGTGTATCTCGGGTGCTTTATATATCATAGATCGCCTCATGCGGTGATAAGGTGTTCCACGCATGATTGATGTTGTGGGCGTGAGACCCATATTTATATTTGAGTGATGACTTTGGGGCGTGAGTCCCCGACTTGATATGATCGCTATTTATCAGGAATCGTAGTTTGGTTATCATACATGTCTCCCGCTTTATATAGACTACTATGATTTCATTTACGTGATTTATTTTCGGGCACATACTTGGTACCGTCAGATCGACCTCCTTCGGGGCTGCTCATGCCGCAGTAAAGGTACACCCGCCGTTGATCCTCGCCTTAGGGTCACGTCAAATGCTGAAAGCTCCGCTTCTCCGAGGCTTATTCGTATAGTCCCGTTGTTGTAGGTGCTATACATTCGTGGTACGACGGCCCTGTCCCGTCGTTGTTGTCATTCGTAGAGGTCTGTAGTACTGTTGTGGGCAGGGTTTGTAAAAAGGATTAAACTGTTCATTTTGAAAGAGTTGTTTATATATATATATGCCGAAAGGCAAGTTTTCACAGATTACTGTTTCGTACTTCATAGTTATTTCATGTTATTGTTTTATGTTCCGCTGATTTTCTCTGATGTATGGCTACTTGGGTGCCCGGGGTAAGGCACCAGTCACGGGCCCGGGTTCGGGTCGTGACAGATGCCAAGTGCAAGGCAAGTGTAGGGTGAGGATTTAGGCAAGTGTCCATTCTTTCTACTACACAAAAATATCCTACCAACTCCATGACAAAATAGCCAACCCATTCGGCCCTAATGACGCCTCAAGTCCATCAATTGGAGGGTGACAAGTGTCGCCCTCCCGTTGGTCCAAAATGTTTCGTCTCTCGGAAATATCCGCAAAAATTAGAAATGACATAGCCGGAATTTATCCTACGCGAGTTGTGTAAAACGCTTCATTAAAAACGACTTAATCCGTGTCAGGCACAAATAATATTCGGCCAAGCCACCTGGGGGGGGGTGACACGTGTCGCCCTCCTACTCGTCCAAAATATTTCATCTTCCGAAAATATCCACAATGGCCAAAATCTCGAAAACAAAGTGGGCCCCACAAAACCGTAAATTTCTCCTGTGGGCCCCACGTGACCATTTCCGAAAATAAAATTCCATAATTCTCAAATATTCCAAGAAGTCCGAATACCAAATCTGGGAATCCAATTCCCATTAACGAACCTTTTCCTTCACAAAAACCGGAAACTTTTCCGTGGAAAAATCACCTATTTCTTCATTTCCAATCAATGTCGTATTCTCGTACGTACGTCCTCGCATACATACCCTGGAACTACGGGGTATAACATTCTCCCCTCCTTAGAAACATTCGTCCCGAATGTTCCTTCTAAGTCTCAAACAAACAGCGCCAAGATAGTCCTCATCGCTATACTTACTTTAAACAACCATGCCACACCTAGCCACAACACAACAAGCGCACATACTTATCTCCAAGTCTACGAGGAATCACCTCTATCACAAAAGCTCCTACCGAGGTCTAAAAAGATACTCCTTCAGACCTACTCTTTACAAACGAAATGATCACACCTATGCTCGTAATACATGCTCGCTTCTTCCTTACTGTCGCATCTTCTCGTATCCTCGAACTCTTGATCAAAACTTGCCATGTTTCTGGTACTGCTTCCCGCCGACTCTGAGCTGCCAATGACCTCTTCTGGATAAGCTTCACCCTATTCACGCCCTACTGAACAAGTACGAACCAATTATTTGTACCTTGCTTACATCGAATCAGTCGATCGGCAATCTTACACTAGCGCTATAAAAAGGCTCCCAACGGCGACACCCGAATCAAACGGTAGTTATATAATATATACTCAACAAGAGGCTTAATAGTCCTTAGCCTACCCCCTCAAATCCAAACACCGCCCGAGGGTGAACGCGACACCGAGACTCACCGAGTTCCTAACCTTGCTCGTAAAACTTTCGTAAAAGAAACACCAGAACTCGGGGCTCCACTGTCTGCCATAAGGTGAAGGTAGGCACCTCGTGCAGCCTTACAACCTTCCTGAAATAATCATCTTGCAACTTACTACCGAGAACACGGTTTGATAAAAAGATAAGACGGGCTAACCTCATCGGCCTGACTACAGGTCGAACGCATCCACGAACTCGTTCGCTGGTTAACTAAACTTGGGCCTAACACCATCGTGATCCTAACACAAAGTGGGACCACCACAAACTGACCCCACCACCATACAGGCCGCGGGTCGACCCGAAACATGGCCTTAACCCGACCCGGCAACGTGCAAAACACTAGCTCCCGATCCTAACAATCTCACTAATCACGCTACGAAAACCTAGTGGTATTCTTAGCTCAACTACCCTCTTTATTTCCTACTACTCGTAGACTTATCCCATAAATATATCTCACGTAAACTATGCACTTTGATAAGGGTCAAACATGAAATAATTCTTTTACCAAAGATGGCCTCGCCTCTATGGTCTCTACGTATATATTCTAAGGCTCACACTTTTTCTATCCCCCAATCTTTCCCGGTTAACTAATCAAAAATTCTAATCACACTAACACCATGCTAACCGAAAACAATACTTAAGATATTCGCTACACATATAAATCTCTAAAGGGTTAAGGATATAATCAGATCTACGCGAACTTCCCTAGGTCGTTTAATCAATCTCGCCGGGCGATACCGGGAAGCGTGATGAACTATCCACTGATCCCGAAGGATGAGTCCCTACATCCCCGCCAACTCTGGTTGGACAATTTCTCGCAAAATGGCCCTGCTGGCCGCAAACATAACAAGCTGCCGTAGAAGCACGACACTCCCCAAAATGATACCTACCACAACGGCCACACCGAGGTGGGGGTGGCCTCCTCTGGCTAACACCCCTTTCTCTCCGCACCATCAATCCGCAATCGACCGTAGGCCGGGCCTCCTACTTGCATCCTTCCTCATAGAACATTCTCGCCATATGGCCCTGACGGCCGCAAGTAAAACAAGCACCGCAAAGACGACATTTCCCGACGACACCGCCACATCGCGGAACACCGAGGAAAAATCAACCTCGTAGGGACACTCGACCGGGCGGAGGCGCATGTCTAATTCGCCGAGGCGTTCGCCGAGAGCTACCAAATGATCCCGCCAATCGCCTCTTCGCTGATCTCGTTAACTGGCCGATCTCTACATCTCTCACCACGCACATAATCCTCGAACGCAAGCTCGCCTATTCTCGATCAAGAGCTACTTCTCACAACCCTTCTTAGATAATCATCAATATCCTTGGTATACCGGCATACATAAAATACTCTCTCGCCGCCAAGTCCCTTGCTAGTAACAGTGGTCGTTTCCTTCCAATCCATATTTTCTCGCTTCCAAGCCGTGGAATCAAGGTCCAGATGTCATGGCCGCAGAGGGAATCGCCGCCGTGGCTAAACTCGCCGCCGGGCGACGCCTCGTAACTCCTCGCACGAAGCATCACCCTGTGTGATGATTGGGCCTGTGCCCTTCTAACTCTCTCAACTCCACTCGCCTCCTACGCTTTGCTCTTCCGGGCCCGAGTCGGCGCGAGGCATCACCGTAAAGGAAAGGAATACGTTAGAGGGTCTAACTTATAACACGCCTCTAAAGCACGATCTCGTAATGAGAAGAATGGAAACCAATCCTAAATATCCTATAGCCTCCTTATTATTGCGTGGTGCACAACACACCGATAATCAAGACTCTACTAGATACGGTCAGACACTTTCTCGAGGATTAATCGCTCGATACCACTTTTGTCACGACTGCCCGGCCCGTGGATCGTGCCTTACCCGCACCCCAAAGAGTCATACATCGAGTAATCACCGAATATAAACAACCAAGATATGAAACAAGATAAATAAGACACGCTGGGAAAAGTTGCCTTTCAAGCATATATGTATATAAATACCCCAAAATGAACAGCTATATCCCAACCTTACAACAGTCTCATGCACTTCTAAGAGTTTAAAACAACAATGGCGGGACAGGGCCACGCCATACCTTTGAATGCAAATATCTACAACGACAGGGGGCCATACCAAAATGCTAAGCCTCCGGAGAAACGGAGCTTTTCCAACGCTGAAACGGTGATCCTAAGAACGGGGTCAACAGAGAGTACTCTACCATGCAGATTTAACGCACTCAAGGAGGTCAAGATAACAGTACCAAGTATGTGAAATCAAAATATCAGAATGAAATCATAGTAGTCTATATAAAGGTGAGACATGTATGATAACCAAAACTACATTTCACAATAAATAAGCAAATGTCAAGTCGTGACTCACGCCTCAAAGTCATCACTCAAATGTAACAACGGGTCTCACGCCAACAACATCAATCGTGCGTGGAATACCTTCCTCACCGCCTAGCCTATGATATAAAAGCACCAAGGAATACACATGAACACCGTGTCCTACCGGCATATCATAAACCGCACGGTAAGTACGAAGGCATAGCCGACTACTAAAACCTACAAGACAAACAAGGTCGAATCAGATCATGAGATCCGTCTGCATCATTACATGATCAAAGCCGCCACTCTCGCAGATCTAACGCGCGCTTAGCCTCGAACTTCCCGTAGCCCGCACGGGCCACTCCAATGGCCCGCATGAGGTATTCCCCGCATCGAGGGTAGCTACTCCCGCAGCCGCCCCGACTCGCCGTCCGCATGGCCACAAAGACCGCATAACCACAAGGGTCGCATACTAACCTGGAACTCCCGCAGTTCCGCATAGGCCATACAGACCCGCATAAGGTATTCTCGAATCATAGGTCCCACTGCACTACCGAGTCTACCCCAGACGGAGGGCCTAACCCCTAATCACGAGTGATATAATACTAACATAACAAATTATCGTTAAACAACCTAAGCACAACAAGGGAAAACCCCTTTACACAAACATCACAAGATACTAACTCACGAGCATCCTAACATGTCTACTTATCACGCCAACAAGAAAGTATTACAAGACTATCACAAATCAATACAATCAAGTTATTCACACAAGGTACTTTCTACATTATGTTAACAAGTTCTGCTTTTTAGCCCCAAGTACTTCATGTATTACTTTTTAAAAGATCCGCTTTCTTTCACAAAAGTCACACAATACCCGTAGTATAAAAATAGAGTAATTATCTTTAAAGTAAATCAAGACACTTCTCTTTGTAAAATCAAGTAACAACATTCTTTTCCCAACGTTCAAGTTTGCCTAATTTCAATTACTCAAGTTTCTCATTTTCGAAAGGTTTCGTAGTTCATAGTTTTAATCCTTTAAAACAATTTGAGAATATATACCTTATGTGTGAGTAGGTTATTATTGTTCATAACAATCTTATTACAGCAGCCATGATTTAGGAAATGTAATATCATTTTGTCTCATCTTAGCTCCTATGCAGATGAAAGTTTCTACTGGTTTTAATAATACTTTATTAGTCAAGCATTTCCCTTTATTAGCGCTGCTGTGGTTTGTTCGACATTCATTCTGATTCAAATCAAGAAACATCATTCCTTTTGAAAACCAAAATACTCATTACTCACGAATGAGGTTTCACACTTTTTAACAAAATCCACATTAGTATAAATAAGTCAAGTCTCTTATTTTCTTAAATCAATAAATCATTCTTTTTATCACTCTTAAGCCGTTATACCTAACTTCCCATAAAGCTGGTATAACTCTTAAGCTTTTAAAACCAAGTGTTACTCTTCTTTCAAAAAGGTTTCTTAATTCTTTTGAACTACTTCAGATTCTTTTTATTCAGGCTTAAGTAAAAAGACATTGTCGTAATTAGTATTCAGCTTAAGTCCAAGACATTGCCGTAATTATTAATCGCTTAACACACGACGCTCACCGCACTATATACATATTCTTTAAAATATCATGCTCAAGAGGATAGGAAGAATCACATACCTTCTCGGCGAAATCCACCGCCAAGTCAATATGTCGCGCAGAGAATCGACCTATAATACCAACACGCCTATCAACGCCTCAGATCAGACTGCATAAAGCTCTAAGCAGAGGTTCTCTATTCTATGGAAAATTTGGGCAGCACTTCCTACCCTATGAGCTACTCAAGTTCATCGTGAAAACAAATTCTATGTAAGTACAGCCAATTATTCTTCTTTAAACCCTTCATCGTGATAACTCATTTCTATTCTTTAATATCCTTCTAAGTATTTATACTTATTCCTATACTTCTACAAAGATGTAAATTCTAATTACAAAAGGAGGATAAGGTTATTTACCTCGATAAGCCCAATATAATATCCTAGATAAAAGAGCTCCCGAGCAAGGTTTAGCTCCTACTCAAGACGCCCAATGCGCTCCAAGAACCCTTAGAAGTTCTTCACAACTTCAACTAAGTACTAAGGGGTCTGGGCTAGGGTAATTGGGCATTATAACAATACTAGAAGGCAACATTTCTACCAAGGGAGGGGGGGTAGTGTTTCGGCTAGTGGCTTGCTTTAGAGAGTGGGGCCTCGCCAACTTTACTCAAGGGGGTGAGTAGGCTTTGACGAAAAACAAGCCTGGGAGGGAAGGATTTTTCAAGACTTGAAAGATTTTGTGGATGAAGAACTCTTCATCTTAAGGGGGTATTTATAGGTCAAGACATGGCCAACCAAGGGCCAAGATGATGCCAAGTGCAAGGCAAGTGTAGGGTGAGGATTTAGGCAAGTGTCCATTCTATCTACTACACAAAAATATCCTACCAACTCCATGACAAAATAGCCAACCCATTCAGCCCTAATGACGCCTCAAGTCTATCAATTGGAGGGTGACAAGTGTCGCCTCCCGTTGGTCCAAAATGTTTCGCCTCTCTAAAAATCCGCAAAAATTAGAAATGACATAGCCGGAATTTATCCTACGCGAGTCAGGTAAAACGCTTCGCCGAAAACGACTTAATCGTGTCAGGCACAAATAATATTCGGCCAAGCCACCTAGGGGGGGTGACACGTGTCGCCCTCCTACTCATCAAAAATATTTCATCTTCCGAAAATATCCACAATGGCCAAAATCTCGAAAACAAAGTGGGCCCCACAAAACCGTACATTTCTCCCGTGGGCCCCACGTGACCATTTCCGAAAATAAAATTCCATAATTCTCAAATATTCCAAGAAGTCCGAATACCAAATCTGGGAATCCAATTCCCATTAACGAATCTTTTCCTTCACAAAAACCGGAAACTTTTCCGTGGAAAAATCACCTATTTCTTCCTTTCCAATCAATGTCGTATTCTCGTACGTACGTCCTCGCATACATACCCTGGAACTACGGGGTATAACATCACCTGACTTGGCTATTTATAAAACTAGTAAAGGATATCAAGGTGTTGTACGTCTACCGTACTACATACATGCAACTAGTCATGCTCAAAAGATAGGAAAAGTTCTACATAGAGCAAATCACACAACTACCTCTTAACTTCTAAGAGTAGAAGGAAACATGAAATGATACCACAGGTATATTCCATACATAGAATCATGCCAAAGGAAGGAAGAGGTTCACATACCTCGCGATGATTATCGACAAGTAGCAAAATGCTCCAAAGTACTCCAACCTTGATAGCTATTCCACCCTCCAAGTAGGATACGCTATACTTAGTACTTCAACCTAAAATGGTCACAATATGTCCATTAACCTCTTACTTCAAACGTGGAATATTCTAAGTGCTTAGTCGCTAAATTCTACGGAAAATCTGACAAAGACCTCCTTTGTTTCTACTCACTTTGCCACCTTTTTCAAGGCCGAATACAATAACCAAACACGCCACATTTAAGGCCCAATCAAAGTAATCAACAATAGGGGATTACACGCCTACTAGACGTGTAAAATTCCGCCCCACAAACGATATCAAATAAATACAACTTACTAGGCCAATTCGCTAACTCAAGTACTACAACATCAATTCTTATCCAATTTCCATTTCAATCCAAGTTATTAGCCTAACATGATATCAAGTCGCAAACGATTATAACTACTATAATCTCCAAGTAATTAACATGCGACGATTCTAATAACGACCAAATTGTAATCTAACTAATCATGGCTTACATTACATTCGGATTTTCAAGGCTACAATCATTCCATAATCCTTATAAACTTCAACACATATACTTCATGCTAGCAACAAGTAAAGCTAACAACAATATACATAATCTTGTAACACTTTCAAAGAACAAGATTATACCTCAACGAATCTCAATCCAACTCCAAATCCGAATTTGCTCCCTAGCAACTTAGAGACTCTTCAAGACACTTCAATCCGCTACTTGAGACCCTTAGAACCATACCAACAACTTTCCTTCAAACTTTCAATCCAAAACCTAGAAAGCAACTAGGTTTTCACTTTGCGACTAACCCGAAAACTATCTTTTTCCGAGATTTTTCTATTGAGATGTGCTTACAATACACTCATGAACCTTGGTTTAAAGTGTGGAGCTCAATGATCAAGAAACAAATTTTTTTCTTCCTTGTTAAACCCAAACCCGAGAGCTTCAATTGTTGGTCTTCCAATTTTGTGAAAATTTTCTAAGTGTTGGACAAAGTCTTGCTACTACTAGTATTATAAATGGACATGGAGGGTCAAGATGCAAACAATTGGGTGGTTTGGATGATCTCTTAATAAATATCAAGACTTTGGACCCTTTGACTTAGTCAATTTTGTCAAGCTCTTTATTAGCAAGACTTGTCTTCCTAACAAGGGTCAAATGACCCTTGTGCCCATGCTACAATTCGTCCAAGGCACCATAAGGGGGGGTGACACGTGTCTCCCTCCCATTCGTCACAATATTACGTTTTCCGACAATTTCACAATTCCGATAAATTTTTACAAGTCTCAAATCTTAACACTTGCGAGTTCTTACGCACGTTCTTAAAGCATGTCCTGTAAATACGGGGTGTAACATGAAGGTTCAAATATCATAGCCGCAGTAGGAATCGCCGCCGCCGTATAGACTCATGGGATCGCGGCGCGCAGTAACTCCCGAACGAAGCACAACCTCAGTGATGATCGGGCCTCAGGCCTCAGAACCTCTCAGATTTACTTGCGCTCTCTACGCTTTGCCTTCCGCCCGGGTCTGCTTTTACGCGAGGCATAATCGGTAGGGGAAAGAAATACGTTAGAGGGGTCCAACTTATAACACAAATCTAAGGCACGATCTCTCGAGTGAGAAGAATGGAAACCAATCCTAAATATCCTATAGCCTCTCGACATCGGTGGTGCACAACACACCGATAATCAAGACTTACTAGATACGGTTCAGAGACACTTTCCGAGGATTAATCGCCTGATACCACTTTTGTCACGACCCGAACCCGGGCCCGTGACTGGTGCCTTACCCCGGGCACCCAAGTAGACATACATCAGAGTAATCAACGGAATATAAAACAAGACATGAAACAACATGAAGTGAAAAACAGTTTATCTGAGAAAAGTTGCCCTTCGGCATATATATAATTAAAACTTGAACAGTTACATCCCAACTTTACAACAGGACTACAGACCTCTAAGAGTTTTACAACAACAACGACGGGACAGGGCCCCGCCATACGCCTGAGTGTAAGCACCTACAACAACAGAGGACTATACCAAAGATAAGCCTCCGGAGAAACGGAGCTTCCCAAACGCTGAACTGTGATCCTAAGAACGAGGATCGACGACTGGTGTACCTCTACCTGCGGCATGAACGCATCCCCCCGAAGGAGGTCAGTACAACAGGTACCAAGTATATGAAACTGAAAATGAAATCATAGTAGTCTATATAAAGCAGGAGGCATGTATGATAACCAAACTACAGTTCACAATAAATAAGCAGTCATGTCAAGTCAGGGACTCACGCCCTCAAAGTCATCACTCAAATATAACTATGGGTCTCACGCCCACAACATCAATCATGCCCGTGGAATACCTTCCGCACTGCCGGCAGTCTATGATGTAATAATACCAAGGAATACACGTGAACACCAGGTCCCACCTGTGTCATAATAAAACCGTACGGGGTAAGTACGAAGGCATAGCCGACTACTAACACCCACAATACCAACAAGGTCATAAACTGTATCACAAGGTCATTCTAGACCGCCACGTGATCGGCCGCCACTCGCCGCAAAGATCAAATGCGCGTCTAATCCTGGAACTTCCCGCAGCTCCGCATAGGCCACTCACATAGGCCCGCATAAGGTATTCCCCGCATCGAGGGTAGCTACTCCCCGGCATCGTCCTGGACTCGCAGTCCGCATGGCCACATAGACCGCATGAGGTATATCCCCGCACACTAACCCGAACTCTCGTAGCTCGCATAGGTCACACGCACTGCATGAGGTATTCTCAATCATAGGTCACACTGCACTGCATGAGGTATACCCCGTGACGGAGGCGCCTTAACCCCTGTATCATGTCAAGAGCGAGTGATATAATACTAACATAACGGCCACTGCTAAATAACATAAGCACAACAAGGGAAACCCCTTTACACAAACATCACAAGACACTGACACACGTAGCATCCTAACATGTTTACTTATCAAATCAACAAGAAAGTATTACAAGGCTATCACAAACCAACATAATCAAGTTATTCACACAAGGTACTTTCTACTTTATGTTAGCAAGTTAGGGTTTTTATCCCCAAAGTACTTCATACATTAACTCTTTAAAAGATCCGTTTCTTTCACAAAAGTCACACAATACCCGTAGTATAAAAATAGAGTGACTATCTTTTTAAGTAAACCAAAACACTCCCCTTTGTAAAATCAAGTAACAACATTATTTTCCAAACGTTCAAGTTTGCCTAATTTCAAATGCTCAAGTTTCTCATTTTCGAAAGGTTTCGTAGTTCATAGTTTTAATCACTTAATAATATAATTCTCCTTTAAAACGATTTGAGAAACATATGCGTTATGTGTGAGTAGGTTATTCTTGTTTATAACAATCTTATTAAAGCAGCCATGATCTAGGAAATGTAATATCATTTTGTCTCATCTTAGCTTCTATGCAGATGGAGGTTTCTACTGGTTTTCATAATACTTTATTAGTCAATACATTTCCCTTTATTAGCGCTGCTGTGGTTTGTTCGATACTTATTCTGATTTCCGAAATCAGTAAAACATTATTCCTTTTAAAAACCAAGTACTCATTACTCACGAATGAGGTTTCACACTTTTTAACAAAATTCATATTAATTCAATTAAGTCAAGTCTCTTATCTTTTAAGATTAAGTCTCTTAACTTCTAAAATCAATAAACCATTCTTTTTATATCTCTTAAGTCGTTATACCTAACTTCCCATAAAGCTAGTATAACTCTTAAGCTTTTAAAACCAAGTATTACTCTTCTTTCAAAAAGGTTTCTTAATTCTTTTGAAATACTTCAAGATTCTTATTGTTTAAACTCAAGTCAAAAGACATCGGAGTAAAACCACGCTCGCTTAACACACGACGCTCACCGTACTATATATATATTCTTTTAAAATAGCATGCTCAAGAGGATAGGAAGAATCACATACCTCGCGACGATTTATCGACTATTAGCAAATAGCTCCAAAGTACTATAATCCTGCTAGCCTTTTCCACCCTTCGAGTAGAATACGCTACTCGCAAAGATTTCCAACCTATAACGGTTATACAAGTCTATCAATGTCTAGACTACTCTGAGAATAAATCTAGATACAAGATTCTACGGAAAATTGGGCAAGACTTCTACCCACAAACTTCACAAGTTCATCAGAAATACAAATTCATGTAAGTACAGTTCAATCTTCTCCTTTAATATTCTTCTGATGTGATTTCAGTTCAATTCTCTTCTGTAATATCCTTCTATTGCAGTTCAATTCTCTACTACAGTATGTAATTCCCAATTACAATATAAAGACAAGAGTATTTACCTCGATAAGCCCAAAAATTATCCAAGTTTAAATGTCGATCCTGAGCAACGTTTAGCTCCTACTCTGGGTGCTCCAACCCGCTCCAAACAACCCTTAGAATTTTCTAAACAACTTCTACTTAGCACTTCAACCAACAGTGAAGATTTTTTCTTAGGGTTTCGTTTAGTGACTGAAGGGAAGTATAATGGTATTTCTGGGCTTTTAGTATAGGGGTAACCTTGGAATACTACAAGGTATATGGGCCAAGGTATTTTGGAATAGTAACAATACTTGGAGAATACTTTCTACTGGTGGGGTGTTTCACGAGAACAACACTCAAGAGAGTGGGTACTTTCTCGCTAGAACCACTAGGAAGAGTGAGGGGTTTCGCCAAGGGCCTTCTCCGGGAGGGGATTTGGACGAGAACCACACTAAGGAGGAGGGATTTTTTTAGACTTAAGTCATTCGAGGGATGAAGAAGTCTTCAACAGTGTGTGGTATTTATAGGAGATCAACGGCCAAGATCAAGCCAAGTGGGGGGCAAGTGGAGGGTCAAGATTTGCCCAAGTGCACCCTAACCCTACTCCACAAATCCCTCACAAACATTGACCCAAGTTTTAGGCCTCAAAACATGGCCAAGAACGTGCACCATTCGGCCACTTGACCGTCCACTAGAGGGTGACAAGTGTCGCCCTCTCGTTGGTCCAAAATATTTCATCTCTCGGAAAAATCCGCAAAAATTATTAATGACATAGCCGTAATTTTCCCTTCGCAAGTTTTGGAAAACGTTTCGTCGGAAAACGATTCTTTTCGGGGGTTGTGAACAAAATTTTCGTCCCTTGCCTACTTTAAGGTTCAAACTTTTGTACGTACGCCCTCACGTACATACTCTGGAAATACGGGGTATAGCATTTATAAACACCAAGGCAATACAATTCCTTCCTCTTTAGAAATACCAAGGCAATACCACACCTTCCTTTTTATTAACATCAAGGCAATACCATGCCTTCCTCTTTAGAAATACCAAAGTACTATCCCGTCATGTAATATTGGAGACTTCAACCGCAAAAGTACCATGTACGTCTGTCGTACATCCTTTCCTTTATAAAACCCCAAGACACTAACACTTGTAGTATCAAGGCACCTACTCTTTTAAATCCAAGTGACTTCTACTTTTAAAATCAAGACAAGTATACTTTTAACATCAAGTTACTACCACCTCATGTACCACATGAAATCTAGATTCGTCTCGCTCCTCTGGCTAACATTATGGAAACATTTGCATAGTGATAACAGATCCGAATTGGAAAATTAATCCATTTATGAGTCGGGATTAATACATATCATGAGATTTTATCTAATCAGCTGTGAACCTAGAAAATGTAAAACGAACTAGTTATATCTTAGCTTCTATGCAGATGGATAACATTCTACTCATTTCAATATAATTGATTGTCGATTCCTTTTTCATTTAACGTTGCAATGGCTTGTTCGATACCTTTTCTCATTAGTGTTTTAACTAGCAAGATCAATTCGACTCTAATACTTCCTAAAAACTCTTACCAACATCTCCCATAAGACTTGGTAAGGACTTAGGAATAATTTAGACATGCCTTTAGCATAGAATCAATAACATGAATACTCCTTAACTTCTAAGAGTAGAATAACTTTTGAAACAATACCACAGTTATGGTTCACAAAAAGAACATGCCAAAAGAGAGAATGAAGAGGTTCACATACCTCATTGACGACTAACCAACACGACAAGTAGAATACGTCCCGAATAGGTACTTCAACCATATCGACTATTCCACACGCCAAGTAGAAAATGCCACAAGTATTACTTCAACCTATAACAACAATAATACTTCTATCAACTGTATACATACTAGTATAAGACTTATACCAAGTAATGGTCATCTTATTCTATGAAAATTTGGGCAGCACTTCCCCCGTTTATACGTACTTTTTCACCTTTTCCAAGACCCATTTTCAACAACAATCAAGCCACATTTAAGGCACAACCAACAGTTAACCAAATGGGATTACATGCCTACTTGACGTGTAAAATTCAACCCCTTAATATACCAAAACAGTCCATAAAAATCAGTCCAATATCCAACAACAACAAGGGTAAAATGTGAAGTCTTTCAATACCTTTCTACACCATTAATATCTTAGGACTTCCATTAACAATTACCACATTAATAATGCATATAGGTGGCTGATTTTCCCGCAGCCTAATACCACAAAATAGTCCATAAAAACTGCATAATAACGTCCAACAGTTTTATAGATTCCACGGCCAACAACTACAATTCGATAACTCTCTCCTTAATCCTTTTTATTCCGATTCAACAATATTACTCCATTATAAAATGCAATAGGTGAAGATAACAACAACACAACCAACGAAATCCAAGGGAACCCGAAACTGCCCACTCTCGGCCAAAGCATTAAAAATGGCCCAAATACTTTTTATCCTTCATTCGTTTTAGCACAAGCTCATCTATACATTATAAAAATAAGTAATATCTAATTACTTCAAGAGAAGGAAGAATTTTTACCTTATTTTGTGCCCAAAAATGTCCCAAACAGTCCGCACTATAATGGCCCGCAATTTTCGTTTTGCTCCACTTCTTCAAAATCCAATCACTCTCATGTATCCACTACAACATTATAACCAACTCCCCTTCACGTTTTACCTCCAAAAAGTCGACGAACAAGCTAGGGTTTCACCCCAAACTTTCGGCCAAATCGTGAGCAAGTCTTGAAGAATATTAATTTGGCTTAGCACTTGGTTTAAGGGCTTAATCTTGCAGAAAGAAACTAATCAACCCTTGTTGTTCTTGGCTAGGGTTCTCAAAAATAGGAGCTTAAGGAGAAGCATGAGAGCTATATGGATGTAGTTAGATAATAATCCAAGTCTTGCAAGACTTGGATATTTATTCTAAGTGTAAAGCCAAGTGTATTGACAAGTGGAGTGGGACCCACTTTTCCACTTGTCCTCTTCCTCTAAAAATATCTAAAGTGTGGTCATCTTGCAACACAAGTGGAGGGGTGACACGTGTCACCCTCCGATTGGTCAAAAATATTATAATTTTCGAACACCACACCCCCCTCCCCCAAATTGTGAAATTTTCGGCGGACCCCATATTATCAATTCCAATTCTCCGTAATCTAATACTAATCCCACAAATCCAATTAGAAGTATTAAACTCCAAGTTAATAATTTTCCGTCGTCACATTTTTCTGAATTTTCCTTAAGAAAATGTAATAATTATTTCCTTCCAAAATTCAAATCTTAAATCCTTAATCACGTTCTCAATTAGTAGCCCTGGTATTACGGGGTGTAACATCCTTCCCCCCTTAAAAACATTCGTCCTCGAATGTTCATCTAAGGTCTCAACGATTATCCAATACTCCAAGATCCTCAAATATTTCATGTCCCAAGCTTACATTATTTCTCCCCGTATACGGGCAAGACGACTTCTCAATATCTCAAAATCATGTTGACTTAATCACAACAATCCTATTTACTCCATACAAATATTATTTGTACACATCACTTAAGCATACAACACAGCTTAATCTAACAACATGGTATGTCCTTAAGTTAATTAAACATGATCTCCTAAGGGTTCATCACTCTTCCCGGCAGCGCATCACCTCATAATTATTCCAAATTTGCACATATATAACCTTGATGTTGATTCATTAAACTGTTTCACACCTTCCAAGCAATTTATAATGCTTAAATATCACATGATAACCCACAATTGCTTCAGACAACACACACATGGCCCCAAATAAATATGTCTGCATAGATGTACATCATCATTATACCAACTCTACAACAATTTTACCAACCTGGATACTAAGTCCAAATATTTCCTTTCTGGACCGCTGTCGTTTTCTCATAGCTGCAATTACAAAAATATGTTAGGGAGGGACTACCCTAACCACATAGCTCTATCGTACGATCTTGGAGTAAGAAGAATAGAAACCAGTCCTAAATGTACTATAGCCTCATATTTATGGGTGTGGTGCACAACACACCGATAAACAAGACTCTACTACTATACACGGTGTCACGACCAATTCGACTCAAGCTGATCGTGCCCTATCCGGCACCCTTACAGGTAATCATCAGAGAAAATCAGCGGAACATCCATAAAACACATAACGCATAAAAATGTAAATAAACAATGCAAAGAATGATAAGGATACCTCCCTGAACATATATATACCATTACATATCCAAAAGCAGTTACATCCCTTCTTTTATAAACTGACCCACAAGATATGACTACGCACTTAAGAGTTTTGACATAACAATCGTGGGACAGGCCCCGCCATACCCCAATGTAAAACACCCGACAATACCAGTGGATCTCAACCAAAGATAAGCTCTGAGTAATGGAGCTTCATCACCAACAACGATCCTAAGAGTGAGGATCAACAACCTGCTTAACTCTACCGCAAGATTTAACGCAAATTTCCCCATGGAAAGGGGTCGCATAAAATATGTACCAAGTATGTGAAACTGAAAGTACTGCAATTTTAAATCAAAAGTCTATACATAAAGCTGGAGACATGTATGTACGTGAGGGCGTACGTATAAAAATTTGAGCCTTAAAGTAGGCATAGGTTTGAATTTGTGCACAAGTGCCAAAAAGAATCGTTTTTCGACGAAACGTTTTACTAAACTTGCGTAGGGAAAATTCCGGCTATGTCATTAATTATTTTTGCGGATTTTTCCGAGAGACGAAACATTTTGGACCAACGGGAGGGTGACACGTGTCACCCTCACATTGGAAGCTAGTGTGGGCGGTTTGGACGATTTGGGGTCAAGGGAGTAGGTAGGATATTTTGTGCAAGTTGTGTGGTAGATGGATAAGGTCCACATGGTTAAAATCTAGCCCTACACTTGCACCACACTTGTCTTCATCTTGGCCATTGGTTGGCCTTTGGTTAGCCTATAAATACTCCCCTTACTTGAAGACTTTCTTCATCCAAAAACTTGAGCAATCTTTCTAAGTCTCAAATACTCCCTCCCTCTTGTTGCTTTCTGGCCCAAAGCCCTCCCCTTCGAGAGCCTAGCCGAGGCAAACCTCCCCTCGAGCGAGGCTTGGCCGCAAGTACCCCCAGCCTAGTTGTTTTCGTGATAATACCCTTGTTGTGGTATAGAAATACTCTCCTAGTATTGTTATAATGCCCAAATACCTTGGCCCAAATACCTTGTAGTATTCCCAAGGTTACACTTATACAAAAGCCCGTAAAATACTATTATACTTTCTTTAGCCACTAAACTAAACCCTAAGGAAAATCTTCATTGATAGTCAAGTATTTAAGCAGAAGTTGGTTAGAACTTCTAAGGGTTGTTTGGAGCGGATCGAGCACTCGAGTAGGAGCTAAGCGCTGCTCAAAAGCGACTTTAAACTCTGATAATTTTGGGCTCATCGAGGTAAATACTATCCTTCTATTGTAATTGGAAATTACATACAGTAGTAGTATTGAAATGAATATAAGATTCATAGAAGAGATTTGAACTATAATAAAGGATATTACCGAAAAGGATTGAATCAAATCACTTCATTTAATATAAGTAGAAGTTAAACTGCACTTTACATAGGATCAGACATTACAAGAGATCGATAACCTTTATTGTTGAATGTTTTGCAAGCAGCACGTGCTACTTAGAAGGTGGACAAGGCTAGCGGTTATAGCCGTGAGCGCTTTTTGCTTATAGTCGATAATCGCCGCGAGGTATGTGATTCTTCCTATACTCGGGCATGATATTTTAAAGGAAGATATATATAGTACGGCAATGTCTTTTGACTTAAGCCCGAATAATATATAGTACGGTAGACGACGCGTTAATTGAACGTAGTTGTACGCAATGTCTTTGACTTAAGCCCAATAATATATAATACGGCAGACGACGCAGCTAATCGAACGTAGTTGTACGCAATGTCTTTGACTTAAGCCCGAATAATATATAGTACCAGAGACGACGTAAAGCTAATGGAACGTAGTTGTACGGCAATGTCTTTTGACTTAAGCCCAATAACAAGAAACTTCAAGTATGTCACAAGAGTTAAGAAACCATTTTTGTTAAGAGTAACACTTGGTTTTAAAGGTTTTAAAAAGAGTTATACTAGCTTTATGAGTTAGGTATAACGCCTTAAGAGAGGTAAAGAAAATGGTTTATCGATTTTAGAAGTTAAGAGACTTGATCTTATAAGATAAGAGACTTAACTTAAGTGAATTAATATGAGTTTTGTGTGAAACTTCATTCATGAGTAATGAGTACGTGGTTTTAAAAGGAATAATGTTTTACCGATTTCAAAATTAGAATGTGTATCGACAAACCACCGCAAAGATTAATAAAGGAAAATGTATCAATAATGAAGCATTATTAAAACCAAGAGAAACCTCCATCCGCATGGCTAAGACGAGACAAAATGATATTACATTTTCTAGATCACGGTCGCTTAATAAGAATGATTATGAACAAGAATAACCTACTCTTACGGCATATGTTACTCAATTGTTTTAAAAGAGATTAAGACATCAACTATGAAACTTTTCTAAAAAGAGACTCAGAATTGAAATTAGGCAAACCGAACTTTAGGAAAAGAAGGGCATCAGGTTGTCTTAAAATGGTTTAAAACATAAAGTGTTATAACAAATTTATGGGAAGTTGGTTATAACGACCTTATTAAAACATTAGAAGGGTTTTTATCATTGGTTTTCATGTGGTAACTTGACTTTAAAAAGTGAAGTGTTTTGGTCTAAAATAAAGGCATGGTATTGCCTTAATTGGTATTAAAAAGGAAAGTATGGAAGTTGTTTTGGTTTACTTACAAGATGTAAGTCACTCTATTTTTATACTACGTATCGTGTGACTTTATAAAAGGAATGGATCTCTTTAAAAGGAATTTAACGACGTAGTACTTTAGGTTAAACCCTGACTTTGGCATAAAATGAAAGTACTTTGAGTTGTGAAACTTGCCATGCTTGTTGTTGTGAAACTCGCTCATGCTTGTTGTTGTGAAACTTGCCTATGCTTGTTGTAATAGCCTTTGTTGTGCAAGAATTGTGTTTCTATACTACCGCCTCTCGATGGAGGGTCGGCTGACTTGTCGAGAACTTACTGGACGCGTCGGCATGACGGAGAAATTCCACGCACGCCTCGCTGATAGTGCTACTTTGCTAAACGCTGACATATCGACACGATGCGTAGCGCACGTATTCTTCCATTTTGATCGCCGCTTTGTTGTTCCGACATATCGACACGACGCGTAGCGCATCGTATGCTTCCATTTGGAATGCCGCCTTATTGTTTCCTTGACATACCGACACGACGCGTAGCGCACGTATGCTTCCATTTGGAATGTTGTCTTAGTGTTTCCTCGACATATCGACACGACGCGTAGCGCATCGTATGCTCCCATTTGATTGCCTTGTTGCTATCATATCATAGATCACGCTGGCGGAAGGAATTCCACGCACGAGTGATGATTTGGAGGCGCGAGTCCTCGACTTGATATAATCTATACGCGTGCATCGTAGTTTGGTTATCATACATGTCTCCCGCTTATTAGATCGCTATGATTTCATTTATAATACTTACGCTTTCACATACTGTACTTGCTTGATCGACTTCCTTCGGCGGGTGCGCTCACGCCGCAGTAGAGGTACATCGATGTCGATCCCCGCTTAGGATCACCTTTCGCCTCGGGAAGCTCTGCTCTTCGAGGCTTATCTTTGGCATGTTACCCGAGTCCGTAGGTTCTCGCATATCTGTGGTACGGCGGGCCCGCCCCATCATAGTTGTTGTATAAATCTTAGAGGTCTGTAGCACTGGTGTGGGCAGGGTTGTAAGGATTGTAACTGTTCAAAATGTCTTTGTATATATATATGCTAAAAGGCAACCGGTTGGGTTGTCCTATTTTCTTTCATCTTGATCCATGTCTATTCGCATGTCTAAGTTTTTATTTTCACCGGTTTTTCTCGATGTCAGATCACCAGGTGCCCGGTAGGCACCAACACGCCCGGTTCGTGACAAAAGTGGTATCGTGAGCGCTTAGTCCTCTGAAAGTGTCTACGCATCGCGTCTAGTAGAGTCTTGATTATCGATGTGTTGTGCACCACATCTATAATCAGGAGGCTATAGGACATTTGGGATTGGTTTCCATTCTTCTCATTCTGAGATCGTGCTTTAGAGCTGTGTGATAAGTCGAACCTCTCTGACGTATTCCTTTCCTTTACCAGTTATGCCTCCGCGTAAGGCAACCCAGGCCCAGACGGCAAGGCAGCCGGCGGAGCCGCCAGGATACAGAGGAGTACGAGGCGCAGCCCTGGCCAAGACCGAGATAGTACTTGACGACAAGTTTTATGACACCGCCAAAGACCAGCAGAGCTTAGAGCCGCAGCAGCCGTCGCCGAGACTACAAGACTGAGCCTCCACCCCACACCGGAGCAGATGAGATGGGGTACAAGGAGATGGCCCGCCATCGCCGTGGTCGTGGCCGACATGAGGATAGGTCGACGCAATGTTCCAGCCCCTGGCACCCGTAGTTCACCCCGAGCGCATAGCTGAGGCTACGGGATTTTCTAAGATGTAACCCGCCAGAGTTTTATGGGTCGAGGCCTGAGGATGATCCGCAGGAGTTCATCCGGCAGTTACAGCGGATCATGAGAGTGATCAAGGCATCGGAGACCGAGTCAGTGGTCTTAGGTTCAGATCGGCCGCGTGATACCGCAATGATCGTTTGATTCGCGAGCCGCCCCGGAGAGAATGCACTTCCACTATATGGGACGAAGTTCTCAAAGGCATTTCTGCACACTTCTTGCCTCCACTGATGAGGAGGGCTCGCCGGCGATT
Source organism: Przewalskia tangutica (assembly GCA_029844215.1). Classification (NCBI taxonomy): domain Eukaryota; kingdom Viridiplantae; phylum Streptophyta; class Magnoliopsida; order Solanales; family Solanaceae; genus Przewalskia; species Przewalskia tangutica. Next base: position 27,509,581 of record CM056725.1, read on the forward strand.
TTTGGTGTTGCGCGCGTAATCCGCGACGGCTCGGGAGTACACCTGAGTTCGACTCATCGCCCGCAGACGCCCCCGCTGTAGCTAGTATGGAGGATCGAGTGCACCGATATGTTACAGGCTCGATGATTACCTAGCAGAGAGTTGTTCGTGTAGCTCTTCACCGCACGACATTGCCCGCACGCAGCTTATGCACTGGAGGCGGCGAGCGAGAAATCGACTGAATGACCAAGGTCGCAGTAAGAGGCCGTAACAGCAGGTCCTTTGGTGACTTTCGAGGCGGACCGCCGCCAGCAGACTAGTTATGCGCCTCCGCCAAGACAGAGTGGTCCTCCGCACTTTCGAGATATTCAGAGCAGTCGTGGCCCGAGGGTTCAGATTTTCGGAGAAAGGTGGTGTTAGCCACCAAGCCACCCCTACTCGGACTGGCCGTGGTAGACTCCACAGTGGGAGGTCGTGCTAGTCCGGAGTTTGTTTTACATGCGACGCAGGCCATTTTGGGAGAAATCGTCCGACTGTGGTAGCCCCGGGTAGATAGCATGCACTACGGATCGGGCCATGGTTCTTCACCTTCCATACCAGCAGATGTTCATACACCGGCAGCCACTGAGAGGTCGCGTGGAAGTTCTCAGCTTAGCGGTCCTTTGAACCGCCTATTTTCGCTATATCCTTAACCTCTAGAGTTTGGTATGTATCGATGTTATGATGACGTGTTTAGTGTTATGTTCGATAGCTTTGTGCTAAATTGTGATTTAGAAACCCGGTTAGTGAAAAGGGTAAACCCGAGGGTGAGAAAATGATGAACCTTAGAATATTACGCTGAGACCTTAGATGTAAGGCCGCTTGAGTACCGCATTTTGCAAGTGATCCTTGCCTGAGTGCATTTTATGCCTAGAATGTATCAGGTGATAAGTCCTCGGGTAGTGTGAATGGAAGTGGTAGCTTTCATGACCAGATAGGTAAGATTGTTCCGGACGGGAACAATAGCGTGACGCGCGTTGCCGGTCGGGTCAGCTATGTCGAGGCCAACCCGCGCCCGCTTCGAGGTCGGGTCACTCGCGGTCCCGCCAGTGGTAGGGTCACGAGGGTGTTAGGCCCAAGTTTAGACGACCATCGATGAGTTCGTGGATATGTTCGACCGTGCGGATCGCAAGGCCGGAATGGTCTTAAGGGAGGTCGAGGCTTGTAGATGACCAAGTTCGGAGGTGGTGACTCCAATGTTTTGGGGACTAAAGCGATGATCAAGCGTGGTACGATACTAGAAGAGTTCAAGTGTTCGAGAAGCGGCACAACGAGTAAGGAAGGAAGAGAACGGTGTTATTTCGTACAAAGCGTGGCGCTGGCAACTTGTTGTAAGATCTTCATCGTTATCCATCTTGAGAAGGAACATTCGGACGAAAGTTTCTGAGGAGGAGAATGTTATACCGTGATTTCCAGAGTATGTACGCGAGGCGACGATATAAAAATTTGAGCCTTAAAGTAGGCATAGATTCGAATTTGTGCACAAGTGCCAAAAGAATCGCTTTTTCTAAACGCTTTACTAACTTGCGTAGGGAAAATTCCGCCATGTCATTAATAATTTTTATGGATTTTTCCGAGAGACGAAACATTTTGGATCAACGGAGGGTGATATGTGTCACCTCACATCGGAAGCTAGTGTGGGCGGTTTGGACGATTTGGGGTCGGGAGTAGTAGATATTTTGTGCAAGTTGCGTGGTAGACGGATAAGGTCCACATGGTTAAAATCTAGCCCTACACTTGCACCACACTTGTATTCATCTTGGCCATTGGTTGGCCTTTGGTTAGCCTATAAATACTCCCTTACTTGAAGACTTTCTTCATCCAAAACTTGAGCAATCTTTCTAAGTCTCAAATACTCCTCCTCTGCTGCTTTCGCCCAAAGCCCTCCCCTTTCGAGAGCCCAGCCGAGGCAAACCTCCCCTCGAGCGAGGCTTCGCTGGGTACCCCTAGCCTAGTTGTTTTCAGATAATACCCTTGTCAGGTATAGAAATACTCTCCTAGTATTGTTATAATGCCCAAATACCTGGGCCCAAATACCTTGTAGTATTCCCAAGGTTACACTTATACAAAAGCCCGTAAAATACTATTATACTTTCTTTAGCCACTAAACGAAACCCTAAGGAAAATCTTCATTGATAGTTGAAGATTTAAGTAGAAGTTGGTTAGAACTTCTAAGGGTTGTTTGGAGCGGATCGAGCACTCGAGTAGAGCTGCGCCGCTCAAAAGCCACTTTAAACTCGGATAATTTTGGGCTCATCGAGGTAAATACTCATTCTTCTATTGTAATTGGAAATTACATACGTAGTAGTATTGAAATGAATATAAGATTCATGTAAGAGATTTGAACCGTAATGTAAGGATATTACCGAAAAGGATCGAATCAAATCACTTCGCATTTAATATAAGTAGAAGTTAAACCGCATTTACATAGGATCAGACATTACGAGATCGATAACCTTTATCGTCAATGTTTTGCAAGCAGTACGTGCTACTTAGAAGGTGGACAAGGCTAGCCGTTATGACGCGAGCGCTTGCTTATAGTCGATAATCGTCGCGAGGTATGCGATTCTTCCTATACTCGGGCATGATATTTTAAAGGAAGATATATATAGTACGGCAATGTATTTTGACTTAAGCCCAATAATATATAGTACTGCAGACGACGCAAAGCTAATTGAACGTAGTTGTACCGCAATGTCTTTGACTTAAGCCCGACAATATATAGTACGCAGACGACGCAAGCTAATCGAACGTAGTTGTACGGCAATGTCTTTGACTTAAGCCCGACAATAATATATAGTACCAGACGACGCAGTGCTAATTGAACGTAGTTGTACGCAACAATGTCTTTGACTTAAGCCCAATAACAAGAAACTTAAGTATGTCACAAGAGTTAAGAAACCATTTTTGTTAAGAGTAACACTTGGTTTTAAAGGTTTTAAAAAGAGTTATACTAGCTTTATGGAGTTAGGTATAACGCCTTAAGAGAGGTAAAGAAAATGGTTTATCGATTTTAGAAGTTAAGAGACTTGATCTTATAAGATAAGAGACTTAACTTAAGTGATTTAATATGAGTTTTGTGTGAAACCTCATTCGTGAGTAATGAGTACATGGTTTTTAAAAGGAATAATGTTTTACCGATTTCAAAATCGAATGTGTATCGACAAACCACCGCAAATTAATAAAGGAAAATGTATCAATAATGAAGTATTATTAAAACCAAGAGAAACCTCCATCCGTATGGCTTAAGACGAGACAAAATGATATTACATTTTCTAGATCACGGCCGCTTAATAAGAATGATTATGAACAAGAATAACCTACTACTTATGGCATATGTTACTCAATTGTTTTAAAAAGAGATTAAGACATCAACTATGAAACTTTTCTAAAAGAGACTCATGAATTGAAATTAGGCAAACCGAACTTTAGGAAAAGTTAAGGCATCAGGTTGTCTTAAAATGGTTTAAAACATAAAGTGTTATAACCTTTTATGGGAAGTTGGTTATAACGACCTTATGAAAACAAAAGAAGGGTTTTTATCATTGGTTTTAATGTGGTAACTTGACTTTAAAAAGAGAAGTGTTTTGTCAAAAAGAAGGCATGGTATCGCTTTAATCGTTTTAAAAGGAAAGTATGGAAGTTGTTTTGGTTTACTTAAAAGACGTAAGTCACTCTATTTTTATACTACTGTATCGGGTGACTTTTATAAAAGGAATGGATATCTTTAAAAGGAATTTAACGACGTAGTACTTTTAGGTTAAAACCCGACTTTGGCATAAAATGAAAGTACTTTGAGTTGTGAAACTCGCTTCTACGCTTGTTGTCAGGAAACTCGCTTATGCTTGTTGTTGTGAAACTTGCCTATGCTTGTTGTAATAGCCTTTGTTGTGCAAGAATTGTGTTTCATACTACCGCTCTCTCGGAGGGTCGCTTGACTTGTTGAGAACTTACTCGGACGCGCTTAAAGGACGAGAAATTCCACCGCACGCTCTCGCTGATAGTGCTACTTTGCTAAATGCTTGACATACCGACACGATGCGTAGCGCACGCATGCTTCCATTTTGATTGCCGCTTTGTTGTTCCTTTGACATACCGACACGATGCGTAGCTTAACCGTATGCTTCCATTTGGAATGCCGCCTTATTGTTTCCTCGACATACTTACACGACGCGTAGCGCACGCATGCTTCATTTGGAATGTTGTCTTAGTGTTTCCTTCGACATACCGACACGACGCGAGCGCACGTATGCTCCCATTTGATTGTTGTCTTGTTATCATATCATAGATCGCCATGCGGAAGGAATTCCACGCACGAGTGATGATTTGAGCGCGAGTCCTCGACTTGATATAATCGTATGCTGGTATCGTAGTTTGGTTATCATACATGCTCTCGCTATTAGATCGCTATGATTTCATTTATAGTACTTTACGCTTTCACATACTGTACTTGTAGATCGACTTTCTGGGCCGCGCTCATGCCGCAGGTAGGTACATCATTGTCGATCCCCGCTTAGGATCACCTTTCAGCGCCTGGGAAGCTCCGCTTCCTTCTGAGGCTTATCTTTGCATGTTACTCGAGTCCAGAGGTTCTCGCATATCGTGGTATGGGCCCCGCCCCGCCATAGTTCTTGTATAAATCTTAGAGGTCCAGTAGACCGCGCAAGGTTGTAAGGATTGTAACTGCTCAAAATGTCTTTGTATATATATATGCTAAAAGGCAACCGTCAGTTGGCCTATTTTCTTTCATCTCGATCCATGTCTATTCGCATGTCTAAGTTTTTATTTCCACTGGTTTTTCTCCGATGTTGTATCACTAGGTGCCAGGGTAGGCACTACCACGGCCCGGTTCGGTCGCGACAAGATGATAACCAAAATAATAAAGACAATGTGCCTTACTAATAATGAGAGTAATCAAGAGTACACTTTACTGCTTAAAAATAGGAAGCTTATGATCAAATTAGGGCCACCCGCCCGTAGTATCATTAAGCAATCCTACTCCTGGGACTATTTCACCCGTATAGGTCTTGTGGACCCGCAATGGAGCAATTTGCTCCTCATGGGACTATTTCACCCGTATGGGCCCTTGGACCCAAGAATGAGTACATACGCCGACTCAAGATCATGGGAGCAAATCCACGGAATATGTAGTAACCCGGGGATTTACCTCGCAAAATTAACATAACACTAGCACCTAAGGCTACCATAAATATCATAACATAGGCACAACCGTCTATCGTAAATATCATAAGCAAGTTAAGAAATCCCTTAACTTCTCATTAGACATAATTAGCATGCACTCTCATTTTATTTAACTTAAGGCACTAACATGTCATGAAAAATCCGGGAATTTAACCCAAAGTACTACGTACTTCTATTCTTTTCAAAGACTCCTTTTATATAAAACCCCAAGATACTAACACCCTTAGTATCAAGGCATACTTACTTTCTCGAAACAAGTCACTACACCTTTAGAAAATTCATTTCAAAGCTTTTAAACCAAGTGACTTCTACTTTCAAAACTTAGGCAACTTATGCCTTTAAATCAAGTTGTTTTTCTTAAAACCAAGTCATTTATCCTTGTTTAAATCATTTGAGTAAGCCACTCATTTAACTTCTCATAAAGTCGTTATAATTAACTTCCCATAAAGTCATTATAACACTTTATGTCTTTCTAAACCAAGCACTTCATTCTTTAAAAATCACATGAGTTTAACTTTCCAACTCAACCAAACTTACACACTTTAAATCAAGTCAATGATATCAAAATTGATACTCCCCATAATTTCAAGAGAATAAGATTTGAATTTGGAAAGATAAGTTGGCAAAAATGTTTTGGACAGATTTTGAGTCAACTTTAGAGTTCTATATATCCCAGTTTATAAAGAGTTTTTAGGTGTTTAAAAAAAGCCTATTATGAAGTTTGTTGAGTCTAGTTTCCAACGCAACAAACTGTTCATCGATAGGACATCGGAGCGGAGAATTATGGACGTTAGAAGTTCACCGCGTGTTGATGGAAAATATTCCACTCAGCCACAAATACCACAACCCAAGGTTAGCCGCGCGCCGTAAGTTCAAACTTTCGGTTGTACACGGCGCCACGCAGGCCGCTGCCGCCGAGGTGGGATTTTTCGCTAAAAATGGGGAAAATCGTAAGATATTTGTGGGAAGACCAATGGGAGGCTTACATGTGTCCCTCCCATCTTTTTGACCAAGCAGGTCTTATATTATGACCAAGTCTCAAGACTTGGTCATTTTGCAACGGGTCATCCTCAAGACCTTTCTCTCCCATGATCTCTAAAAATTGAAACAACACCTAAGCCTAGTGAACTTGTTGGAGAGGCGGCAAGAAGATAAACTTGTAGAAAGGTCATGGATAATTTTGTTATACCACGATTTCCGCAGTATGCACGTGGCGCACGATAAAAGTTTAAGCCTTGTAGGCAAAGGGATCTAAATTTGTTCACAACTAGCTTAAAAGAATTGTTTTCCGACTAAACGCTTTCCGACTTTGCTAAGGGAAAATTACGGTTGCAACATTTATAATTTTTATGATTTTTCCGAGAGATGAAATATTTCGATCAACGAGAGGCGACAAGTGTCACCTCAAGTAAGGAAATGCTGACTAACATGGCACGTTTTTTTGCCTTTATCTTTGGTCAAGGATTAGGTAGGATATTTTGTGATATTTTATGTAGTAGATGAGCAAGTGGGACCCACTCAACACTTGTCCAAATCTTCACCCTCCACTTGCCCTCCACTTGCCTTAATCTCGACCATTGATTTCCTATAAATACCCCTCGAGTCAAGACTTCTTCATCCACACTTAGAGATTTCAAGACTTGAAATACTCCTCCCCTCTTCTTGTTGCTCGCCCAAACCACCCTCCCCTTTGAGAAGCCTCGGCCGAAACCCCTACCTCGAGTCAGTTCTCGTGAAATATACCCCCTTGGTAGAAAAGTATTCTCCAAGTATTGTTACAATTCCAAAATACCTTAGCCCTTATACCTTGTAGTATTCCAAAGTTATTTCAATACTAAGAGCCTCTGAAACACTATCAGATTTCTTTAGTCACAAAACTAAACCCTAGAAAATCTTCATACTGTCAGATAAGTGTGTTGGTAACTTCTATGGTTTCGGGAGCAAATCGAGCGCACGGATTAGAGCTAAACGTTGTTCAGATCGACATTTAATGTTATACCCGATTCTCGTGGTATGTATGCGAGGACGCACGACGTGAGCACGGCGTAAAAATTGGAAAGGAAGAAAGAGGTGATTTTTTCCACTAAAAAGTTTCCGCTTTTTGTAAAGAAAATGTTCGTTGATGGAATCGTTCCCGATTTGGAATTTGGGCTTCTTTGATTATATTAGAATTATGGAATTTTATTTTCGAATGGTCACTGGGCCCACGGAGAAATTTACTTTTGTGGGCCCACTTTGTTTTCGAGATTTTGGCCATCAGGATATTTTCTGAAGATGTTTTATTTTGGGCCATTAGAGGGTGACACGGTCACCCCGCCCAGTGGCTTCGCCGAATTGACATTTGTGCACAACACCTTGCTAGAGTCGCTTTCGACTAAACGCTTTACATAACTTGCAGGGAAAATTCCGCTATGTCGCTTTGTATTTTTATGGATTTTTCCGAGCGCGAACATTTTGACCAACGGAGGGTGACACGTGTCACCTCACATCGGAAGCAAGTGGGCTGGCCTCGACGCTAGGGTGCCAAGGGAAGATATTTTGGTAGATATTCATGAGGTTTTGGGCGAGTAGGACTAGGTGCACTTGGCTTGATCTCGCCTTACACTTGCCTTGCACATGGCTTGATCTCGCCATTGGTTGGCCTTTGGTTTGGCTATAAATACCCTCCCTTGTGAAGACTTATTCATTCACCTCACTTTGTCTAAGTCTTCAAATCCTCTCCTCCCTCTGTGGCCTCGCCCCAAGCCTCCTCCTCCTCCTCCTCCTTGTGGCCTGGGCCGAGCGGTCCCTCTCCCCTTTGTGGTGCCCCAGCCGAGAGTAACCCCTAGCCTAGTTGTGCTAGTCGAAATACTACCCCTTGGTAGAAATGTATTCTACAAGATTGTTGTAATGCCCAAAATACTTTAGCCAAATACCTTGTAGTACTCTCCAAGGTACCTCTATACGTAGAACCCGAAAATACGATTATACTTTCCTTTAGCCACTAAACTAAACCCTAAGGAAAATCTTCACCCGTTGTCAAGATTAAGCAGGTTGTGTAGACACTTCTAAGGGTTTCTCGAGCGCTGAGCGCACTGAGAGAGCTAAACCTTGTTCAGAGCCACTTATAACTTGGATAATTTTGGGCTTATCGAGGTAAATATCTTGACCTTCTATTGTAATTGGAAATTACATGTTGTTGGAATATATAGTCAAGATACTATATATAGAATTGAACATAGTTGCAGGCAATGTCTTTCGACTTAAGCTCGATTAATACTTACGCAATGTCTCGCGACTTAAGCCCGAATTTAAATAAAGAGAATCGAATCAGAATTACATAGACCGTATTACAGAGACTTGTGTAGCATTATCGGGTAGAATTGTACACGCCCGGTTAGACGCGCAAACCTCGCTGGCTCGGTAGCCTACTGAGAGAGAGATTAACGCCGCGTGGTGTGGCGCCGAATTTTCTATGTAATATTCTACGCTGAGATCTAGAATGTTAATAGGCGCCAGGCCTCTATAGGTCAAGTACTACGATGCGCGATCTACTTGACTTAAGGAGTAGCCGACGCTTCGAGGTACTCGAGCGCTTGCTATTAGTCGATAATCGCCGCGAGGTATGAACCTCTTCCTATCTCTTCTAGAATGATATGTGAACTATGTAGTACCAGAGACGATACGTGCTAAATGTATTTGATTGGTTTAAAACATAAAGCGTTATAACGGCTTTACGGGAAGCCTGCTATAATAGCTTTACGTGGATAAGCAAATACCTGTGGTTTTTAAAAGGTAATCGATTTGAATAATAACCGCTTGATATGTGTTAATAAAGAATTGAAGTATTTCAAAAGATTTATGAATCGCTTTGAAAGAATGAGTAGTACTTGGTTTTGAAAGCTAAGAGTTATACTAGCTTTACGGGAAGTTAGGTATAACCGCTTAAGAACGCTTACCGATTTCGAAATCGTAACGTATCGACAAACCACCGCAGCTAATAAAAGGAAAATGTATCGACTAATGAAGTATTATTAAAACCAAGAGAAACCTCCATCCGCATGCTAAGACGCAGACAAAATGATATTACATTTCCTGTAGCATGGCCGCTTAATAAGATTGATTATAAACAAGAATAACCTACTCACATATAAGACATATGTTTCTCAAAACGCTTAAAGGAGAATTATGCTTTAAAGGATTAAAACTATGGACTACTAAACCTTTCTAAAACGAGGAACTCGAGCATTTGTAATTAGGCAAACCGAACTTTAGGAAAAGAACGCTGTACTGAGTTTAAAAAGAAAGTGTTCGTTTACTTAATAACGTGAATCACTCTAGTTTTATACTACGTATCGTGACTTTATAAAAGGAATGTATCTCTTTAAAAGGACTTAACGATGTAGTACTTTAGGTTAAAACCCTGACTTTGACATAAAATGAAAGTACCTTGAGTCAGGGTAACTTGCTTATGCTTATTGTTGGAACTCGACCATGTTACGCGGTGATAGCCTTGCTGCAAGTACCGTGTTCACTCGATCACGGCTCATCCGAACGTATCTCACTTGACACGGCTCATCCGAATGTATCTCACTTGATTACCGGCTCATCCGAATGTATCTCACTTGACACGGCTCATCCGAACGATCTCACTTGATTACCGGCTCATCCGAATGTATTCACTTGACACGGCTCATCCGGAATGTATTTCACTTGACTACCGGCTCATCCGGAATGTATTTCACTTGACTACCGGCTCATCCGGAATGTATTTCACTTGACTACCGTTCATCCGGAATGTATTTCACTTGACTACCGGCTCATCCGGAATGTATTTCACCGACTACCGTTCATCCGGAATGTATTCCACACGCTTTCTATATCGGGTCCATAAGACGGGCCGAGACCGTTATACGTGATCACATGATTTGTACCTAGATCGCCATAGCGAGGAAAGAGTTCCACGTACGAGGATGACTGTAGGCGCGAGTCCTCGGCTCGACATGCATCGCTATTATGTTGTGAATCGTAGTTTGCTATCATACATGCCTCCTCGCTTTATCTAGACTATTATGATTTCATTTACATTTTTGGCCACAAACTCGTACCGCTGTATCGACTCTCTCGGGCCGCTCATGCCGCAGTAGAGGTACATCGGCCGTGATCCTCGCCATAGATCACAGCCAACAGAATGGAAGCTCCGCTTCTCCGAGGCTCATCTTTGTATGTGGTTTCCCCGAGTCAGGTGTTCTTGTACATTCTGTGGTATGGCGGGCCTGGCCCCGCCATAGTAGTTGTAAATCTTAGAGGTCCGTAGTATCGCAAGTGTGGTTGTAAAGGATTAAACTGCTCGTGTTTTATGATATACCGGGGCAACCGCTTTGCTGGCCTGCTTATTATTATATCTCTTGTTTCATGACTCGTGTTTTATTTTCCGCTGGTTTTCTCGATGTCAGTATCACTAGTGTACCCGGTAAGGCACCAGAATCGCCCGTTCGGCGCTACATTTAAACTTGATAATTTTGGGCTTATCGAGGTAAATATCTTTGTCCTTCTATTATAATCGAGATTACATACGTGAGTTTATAAATAAGTATAAGATATGTATGATGGTATAAAAGAAGAAGAATTGAATCAGAATTACATAGATCAGACATGCAGAGACTTGTGTAGTTAGATGCAGGGAAGTGTCGCCCGATTTTCCGTAGCAATAAGCACCTTCTCGCTTAGAATATTCTACGATTAGTCTAGACGCTGATAGACGATTTGACTATTATGTTGGTACTCACGCCGACATATTCGACTAGGGCAGTGGATTTCACGGCGAGAGGTACGTGATTCTTCCTATCCTCTCGAGCATGATATTTTAAAAGAATATATATAGTACTAGACGACGCGGTGTTAACCGAACGTGGTTTTATCGCGATGTCTTTTGACTCGAGTTTAAATAACGAGAATCTTGATGATTTCAAAAGAATTAAGAATCGCTTTTGAAAGCAAGAGTAATACTTGGTTTTAAAAGCTAAGTGTTATACTAGCTTTACGGGAAGTTAGTATAACGACTTAAGAAAGATAAAAGGAACGCATTTAATTGTTTACTTAAAGCCTTATATTGATTTCTTAAATGAGAATAAGTATCGAACAAACCATCATAGCTTAATAAAGGAAAATGTATCGACTAATTAAGGATTATTAAAACCAGAGAAACCTCCATCCGCATGTAAGCTAAGATAAGACAAAATTGTATTACATTTCCTAGATCATGGTCGCTTAATAAGATTGTTATAAACAAGAATAACCTACTCACACATAAGGCATATGTTACTCAAATTATTTTAAAAGGAGATTTCATTGTTATGTTTAAAACTATGATCTATGAATCTTTTGTCACGACTGCCCGGCTTGACTCAGGCCTTACCCGGCACCCAAGTAGTCATACATCGAGTAATCAATGAATATAAAAATAAGACATGAAACAAATGTAAATCGAGACACGCTTTATATCCGAGAAAATGTCACCTTTCGCATATATATATATAAAGAGTGAATACATCCCAACTTTACAACATGACTATGCACTTCTAGGAATGTAACACCATGGCGACTCCCCGCCATACCCCGAATGTACATATATCTACAACATCGTGAGAACCATACCAAAAGTCGAGCCTCCTGAGAAGATGGAGCTCTCGACACCAAAGCAAAGATCCAAGGATGGATCTAGCACTGCTTGCCCTTACCGCAGTATTTAACGCACTCAAGGCGAGGTCAAGCATAACAGTACCAAGTATGCGAAATCAGTAGCATCAAGTAAAATCAAAGTATTTAAAACCATTTGCAAATACAACTGGCCTAATCGCACATAGTGCCACAACATAAACAAGAGCAAAATAGAAATAATGTAATCGGTCTTATCTAGGCCGCTAATGATCGGGCAAGGCCAATCGCCCATAGTATCATTATGCGTGCCTAATCTCGACTTCCCGCACCGCATAGGTCACACGCACCCGCATGAGGTATTCTCGCATCGTGGTAGCTAGCCCTGCATTCTCCCGACTCCCGCACCGCATAGTCTCAATAAACCGTGATAGTCACATTGCATCGCATAGGCATCCCCGACGGATAAAATACCCTAATGATCAACTCGAACACCCGCAGCCCGCATAGTCACATTGCATCGCATAGGCCGATAGACCGCATCAAGCGGTGGCAAGCCCTGATAACAAGTCGGGGTATGTGATATAATAACAAGATAACGGCCTTAACGCTTAACAACGTAAGCACAACACTAATAACATCACAAGACACTAACCCACGAAGATCATAACATGTTTACTTATCAAACCATCTTACTATACTTGCGTAAGTCAATACAAGATTTTCATAAACAAACAAGTAAAACCGCCTTTTTATCTTTCTTAAGTCGTTATACCTAACTTCCCATAAAGCTAGTATAACTCTTAAGCTTTCGCTTAAAAATCAAGTATTACTCTTCTTTTAAAAATGATTCATAATTCTTTGAAATACTTCAAGCGTTCTTATTATTCAAAGCTTAAGTCAAAAGACATTGCCGTGAAAACTACGCCCGCTAACACACGACGCTCACCGCACTATATATATATTTTAAAATATCATACTCAAGAGTATAGGAAGAATCACATACCTTCTCGCTAAATCCACCGCCAAGTCGAATCTGTCGCGCGCAGAGAATCCACCTATAATAGTCAGATACGTCTATCAATGTCTAGACGACTCTGTAGCCTATTCTACGCAGAGGGTTCTCTATTCTACGGAAAATTGGGCAGCACTTCCCTACACGTCCAGCTACTCAAGTTCATCAGAATACAACCCTATGTAAGTACTCAAATCTTCTTCTCATAAACCCTTCATCGTGATTACGCTCAATTCTATTCTTTAATATCCTTCTATATCTTATACTCAAGTCTTAACTATTCTTATATGTAATATCCAATTACAATAGAAGGACAAGAGTATTTACCTCGATAAGCCCAAAATTATCCAAGTTAAATGTCGATCCTGAGCAAGGTTTAGCTCCTAATTTGCACGTCCGATAGCTCCAAGAAGTCCTAAGTTCTACACAACTTCTACTCAAATACTATAAGTGGATTTGGGCTAGGTATTTGAATAGTAACTATACTTTGGAAGACAACTTTCTACCATGTGGGTACTTACCAAGCCACAAGGCTGTATGGGAGAGGGTTGTTTCGCTAAGCTTCTGTATGGGGATTTTCAAGACTTGGAGAAGTGATTTGTGGATGAAGAAAACCTTCAAGTTAGGGGGATATTTATAGGCCAACCAATGGCCAAGATGAAGACAAGTGCTATGCAATTGTAGGGTGAGGATTTACCCAAGTGTCCTTATCCATCTACTACACAAAATATCCTACTTAACCTTGACTATTGCAAAGGCCACAAAAACGTGCCCAAGGTCGTCCAATGTCTCACACTGAGGTGACAAGTGTCACCCTCCCGCTGGTCCAAAATATTTCATCTCTCGAAAAATCCGCAAAAATAATAAATGACATAGCCGGAATTTTCCCTACGCAAGTTTTGTAAAACGCTTCGCCTGAAAAACGATTCTTTTCGTGTCAGGCACAATATTTTCGCCCTTAATGCCTAACTAAGGCTTAACTTTTATACGCACGCCTCACGCACATACTCCGAAATACGGTATAACATTCTCCTCCTTAGAAACATTCGTCCCAATGTTCCTTCCCAAAACAAGCACGATAAAGCTTAAACAGTTGCAAATGCTACATACGGCCACAAAACAACACTTAAGCAAATACGATAATTAAAACCAACAAGAAGGAAAGTAAGTTACCTGGAGGTGTGGGGAATAGGTGAGGATACTTCTGCCTCATGTCCTCCCCGCTTCCCACGCCATCTCCTCCCCGAGCTCGCTCGCCACAAGACTTTGACTGCCACGCCCCGTCCGCAAACGCCTCACCGACGCATCGATTATCTCTGGGAATCTCTCTCATACGATAACCCCTGCTACTGGACATCGCCAATCGGATGCACTCTAGATGGATCCCCGATACATCTCATCAAGATAGAAACATGAAACACCGGATGCACCGCCTGTGACGGACTACAGATCCAACTCATAGGCAACCTTGCCTACCCTCGCGACAACTGACACGCCCAATGCCTTGGGCCGAAGTTTCCTTCTTCCGAATCTCATCACACCCTTCATGGGTGACACCTTCAGAAAACCCAATCATCAACCTCGAACTCCGATGCCGACGACGATGATCTCGATACGACTTGGCCGACTCAGCCGCGAGCAACCGCCTCCCGATAAGCTTCACCTTATCCATCGTCACGCACCAACCGTCCCACTAATCGCACTCGCCACATCAAACCAGCTTATCGCGACCGCACTTCTCCCATACAAGGCTTCATAAGGCGCCATCCGAATACTGAGTGGTAGCTATTATTATATGCAAACTCAACCAGAGGCAAATGATCCTCCCAATACCTCAAGTCAATAACACGCTCGCAAAGATATCCTCAAGAGTCCTGATAAGGCGCTACCGTCTGTCTGCGTGGATGTAATGCAAGATTTCAGCTCACTCAAGGCCCTAAACCCTTCTTCGAAGCGACTCCGTGGTTAGCCGTAAATCGGGCTCTGCCTAATATGATCGAAATAGGACTCCATGCACCGACGATCTCTGATGTAAAGTTCGCATAATCTCACCAAAAGTCGCCCCGACGGAAGAAAGCTGGCTGATTTCACCACCGACGATTTATAACTCAAATAGAATCATGTTTCTGAGGCGAGGTAACCCCGTGATAAAGTCCATGTTGATCATCACACGACCCGCTCGGTTCGTGGATCGTGCCTACCGGCACCCAAGTAGTCATACATCGTAGTAATCGAAACATAAAGCAAGACATGAAACGCTTTATAAAACAAGACACCGACATGCTGAGAAAACACGCTTTCTAAGATATATATATAATCATGTTTTAGCAACATCCGACATCGCATAACATGACTATGCACTTAAGGAAATATATAACTATGGCGGACAGCCCCGCCATACCCTCGATCAGCATAAAAACTATCTACAACAGGAGATCATACCAAAAAGTAGAGCCTCCAAGAGACGGAGCTCCCGACACCAACGTAGAGATCCTAAGGATGCGGATCTAGCACTCGCCGCCTCTTACCGCGCATGAACGCACTTCAAGCGAGGTCAAGATAACAGTACTAAGCATGCGAAATCAGAAAGTACTTAAATGAAAACATATCATTTTTAAAACCGCCATAAATACGTGTGAAACAATCAAGAAACCGCACATAGTGCCACATCACAAACAAGAGCAACAATAGGTAATCGTAATACGCCTTGTCTAGGCTGCGAATGATCAAACAGGCCACTCGCCACATCCTCATTCCCGCAAGCCTAACTCGACTCCCGAGTCCGCATAGGCCACTCGCACGGGCCCGCATGCAGGTATAACCCCGCATCGAGGGTAGCTACTCTGCATCGCCCCGACTCGCGTCCGCACGGCCACATAGACCGCATGCAGGCATAACCCCGCATACTAACTCGAACTCGTAGCCCAAGATAGCCCTCCGACCCGCATTTAGGTATTCTCGAATCACGGTCCTGCATCACCGAGTCTACCCCAGACGGAGGGCACTTAACCTCCCAGATCATCTCAAGAGGCGAGTGATAGTACACTAACATAACGACTTATCTTTAAACAACATAAGTACAACAAGGATACTCACTTATACAAACGCTACAAGTGTACTAACACACATAGCAACATGTCTACTTATCAAACCATCTTATTATTCTTTCACAATTTCATATAAGTCTGTTAGAAATACATAGGCAACTTGTTTCTTTATCAATCTTAAGTGGTTATACTTAACTTCCCATAAAGCTAGTATAACTCGTAAGCTTCGCTTAAGAAACCAATTAGTTCTCTTCTCAGAAACGGTTCAAGAGTCCTTTGAAATGTTTTCGCTTCTTTATTATTCGTGCTTAAGCGCGAGGCATTGTCAGACGTATTATTCAAAGCTTAAGCCGTGAGGCATTGCCGTAAGTATTATTCGCTTAACACATTTACGCTTCACCGCACTATATACATATTGTAAAATATCATGCTTTAGGAAGAATCACATACCTTCTACAAATCCACCGCCAAGTCGAGTATGTCGCACGCAGAATCACCATAATAGTCACAGATATCTATCAAAGTCTAGACTATTCTCAGGTCATTCTAAACAGAGGGTCCTCAATCCTACGGAAGCTCGGGCAAAGCACAACCCTACCCATGAGCTATATAAGTTCATCGTGAAACAAATCCCATGTAAGTACAACAGATATTCTTCTTTATACCCTTCTAAGGTGTTACAACCAATTCTATTCCTTAATAACCTTCTAAGTATTTATACTTATTCTTATTCTACAACAAAGAAGTATTCTCTAATTCAAAAGAGGGTTAGGATTAGTTACCCTGTAAGCCCAATAATATCCTAGAAAAGTCTACTGAGCAAGGTTTTGCTCCTAAGTCAGATGCTCCATGAAACCTGAAGTTCTTCACAACTTCTACTAAGTACTAAGGTATTTGGGCTAGGTATTTTGGGCATTATAACAATACAAGAAGGCAACTTTTCTACCAAGGGAGGGGGTAGGTTTCGCCAGGCAGTGGGGTAGCCTCGCCAAGCTTCTGCGGATGGGCTGGACGAATTGCTTACAAAGGGAGAGGGAAGGATTTTAGACTTGAAAGCTTTTGTGGACGAAGAACTCTTCATCTCAAGAGGGTATTTATAGTCAAGACACGGCCAACCAATGGCCAAGATTTAGCCAAGTGCTAGGCAAGTGTAAGGTCAAGATTAGGCAAGTGTACCTAGCCAACTTGCACACAAAATATCTAACCAACTTTATGACAAGGATGGTCATCCATTCGCCCTATTGCCGCGATAAGTCCACCAATGAGAGGTGGCAAGGTCGCCTCTCTCGCTGGTCCAAAGTGTTACGCCTCTAAAAATCCGCAAAAATTTGAAATGACATAGCCGAATTTATCCTACGAAAGCCGTGGAAACGCTTCCGGAAAATCGTCGCTATGAGTCAGGCTTAAAAATCGCCCAAGGCCTAACTTTAAGACTAAACTTTTGACGTATTCCTTTACGCACATACTGAAATACGGGTATAACATTCTCCTCCTTAGAAACATTCGTCCCGAATGTTCCTTCCCAAGACATGTATAACGATAAGGTTCTTCAAAACTTAAACTTTGCAAAAGCCACACACCACCATAAACAACACTTAGGCATAAACGATAATGAAGATTTACAAGCAGGAAAGTGAATTACCCTGAGGTGGGGAACAGCGAGGATATTTCGCCTCATGTCCTCCTCGGCTTCCCACGCCATCTCCTCCTCGAGCCTGCTCCGCCACAAGACTTTGACGAAGCCACGCCCTTCGTCCGCAGACGCCTAACCCGACGATCGATTATCGCTATGGAATCTCCTCATACGATAACCCCACACCGACATCGCCAATCGGATGTACCTAGATGATCCCCGATACATCTCCTCAAAGATAGAAACGTGAAACACCGGATGCACCGCTTCCAGATCGGACGACAGATTCAACTCATAGGCAACCTTGCTTACCTCGCGACAATTGAAACGCCCAATGTACTGGGCCGAAGCTTCCTTCTTCCCGAATCTCATCACACCCTTCATGGGTGACACCTTCAGAAAACCCAATCATCAATCAGAACCTGCATGTCGACGACGATGATTCGCATACGACTTGCCGACTCGAGTCATTAATAGCCGCCTTGGATAAGCTTCACTTTATCCATCGTCACGCACCAAATCGTCCCACTAGCCGCACTCGCCACCTCGAACCAACCTATAGGCGATCCGCACTTCTCCCATACAAGGCCTCATAAGGCGCCATCCGACACTCTGAGTGGTAGCTATTATTATACGCGAACTCAACCAGAGGCAAATGATCCTCCCAACTACCATCGGTCAATAACACAAAGCTCGCAAAGATATCCTCAAGAGTCCGGATAGTGCGCTCGCCGTCCCGCCTGCTCAGTGGATGAAATGCAAGATTGTGCTCACTCGCCCCTAAACCCTCTCGGGAAGCGACTCTAAGCCGCCAGAATCGGGCTCTCCCTCGATATGATCAAGAGGGACTCACGCACCGACGATCTCTGATGTAAAGTCCGCATAATCCTCACCAAAAGTCGCCCCGACGGAAGAAAGTGGGCTGATTTCGCCACCGCCGACGATAACCCATATAGAATCATGTCTCCTCCGAAAGCGCAGGTAATCCCGTGACGGTCCATGTTGATTACCTCCCACTTCCGTGCCTGGATCTCTATCGTCAGAATAAACCACCGTGTCTCCGTGCTCTACCTTCACCGCCGACAACACGCACCGAGCTACGAACTCGCAACGCCCCTCTTCAAGCCATCCCACCAATACACGTATCTAAGGTCGTGGTACATCTTGGTCGACTTTGACGGATAGAGTAACGCCGCTACGCGTGCTTCCTCAAGAACTCGCCAAGTCCTCAAACATCCGAACACACAACCCGCCTCAAACCTTAGCACCCCATCGTGCTACCTCAAAAGCGACCTTGCCTCACGAAGAGTCAGATCACGATATCGAATCAAAGCCGATCCTCGAATCAAGGCTCTTCACCTCCTCAACGACGGAAGACTCGCAACCTCACTAACTCTAACCCCATTGCTATCGTAATCAATCAAACGGACACCAAGGCTCGCTAATCGTGCAAATTACGAACCATGTCCCTTCTCTCTAGCCGCACATCCGATAGGCTCCCATCGACCTACGACTAAGCGGCATCCGCCACAACATCGCCTTGCCCGTGGTACAGATGTCCACATCGTAATCCTTAAGCAACTCTAACCACCGCCTCTCGTGAAGTTCAGCCTCTCGTCAAGATATACCGAGGCTCTGTGGTCCGTAAAAATATCCACGGAACCCCATACAAATAGGCCTCCATCTTCAAAGCGCGAATCACACCGCCAACTCCAAATCACGCGGGTAGTTCCTCGTGTTTCTTCACCGCCGACGATATGCTATAACTCGCCATGCCGCATCAACACACATCCCAACCCGATGCCCGACGATCACAATACACGACATAACCATCTCGACCTCCGAAGAGTAAGAACGGGCGGCCGCCGCCTCTTTCAAAGAATCGAAACCCCGCCACAAGCATCACCCATCAAACTTGGCCGCTTTCTCGAGTCACCTAGTCAATGGTGCAGATAGAAGCAAACTTCTCCACGAACCGCCAATAATACCGCAAGGCCCGTAAAATCGCGAACCTCGTTTGAGTAGTAGTTCAGGCCAAGTCCCGATCGCTTCGATTCGCCAGACAACTCGAACGCCATCACCCATAATATGCCCAAGAAACGCCATCAAGTCAACCAAAACTCACATTTGGAAAACTTGGCGCATAATCGCTGTCTCGAGAATCACAAGACAGCCTCAAATGCTCCGCACGCTCCCGCCCGAGCGAATAAACCAAGATATCATCAATGAACACTATCACAAACGTGTCAAAATGGTTTGAACACTCGGTTCATCAAATCCATGAATACCACGAGCATCGTCAACCCAAAAGACATGACCAACTCATAATGCCCGCACGTCCGAATGCACCCTAGTGGACATCCACCTCTCTCGACTCGCACTGATGATAGCCCGATCGCAGATCAATCTCGAGAAACATCTCGCACTCGCAACCGGTCGAACAAATCATCAATCCTAGGAAGCGGGTATCTGTTTAATGGTCACCTTGTTCACCGCTCAGATCAACACACATGCGCAGCTGGCCCCGCCCTTCTTCTTCACGAACAATACCGCGCTCCCTGCGAGAAACACTAGGCCTAATGAAGCCCTTCTAGCAAATCCCTGCCGATCCTTCAACTCTCTCAACTCGGCAGTGCCATTCGTATGGCGGAATGGAAATAGGCCGAGTATCCGCAACACATCTATACAAAACTCGATCTCCTCTCGTGAGGGATACCCGGAGGTCATCCGAAACACGCCTGGGAACTCACGACCATCGAATCGACGGAAAATCTGGTACCGCAGCCTTCAGATCAAACACCCGAACGACGATGGTAGATATACCCTTCCGCACCATCTTCCTAGCCTTGAGGTAGGAAATAAACCTACCCTCGCCGATACCGCGTTCTCCCACTCAACAACCGGCCTCAGAAACTGAACTGCATTATTCTCTCTTCAGCCTACATTGGCGAGTAGAAGCTAGCCAATCCATCCCCATGATCACATCAAGTCAATCATCTCCAACTCTATCAAGTCGCCGTGGTCCGACGATCAGAATGATCACAGACAAGCTCTATATACCCGCCGAGCTACCACCGAATCACCATCGCGTAGCTACTCGAGTGGTCCATGGACTCGTGCTCTATCCCTATCCTACTAGCAACAAGGAGATATATAGACAGAGTAGAACCCGGATCTATCAAAGCATACACATCAAACCTGAACCGAGCAAGGTACCGTGGATGACATCAAAGTGAGGCCTCCGATCCGCTTACCGGACAAAGCATAACGCGGTTCAGGACCGCTAGAATCGATCGAGCCACGGCCTCGCCACACCGACCCATACGAGCACTCGCCCGGCGAGTAATCAGAGGAGATGATGGCCGCAATGTAACTCAAGGCCGAGCCCTACCACCGCCACGCCGGCCGACAAGCCGCAGTGACCGCTGCCACAATCAGAATAAGCTCCAAAAGTAGTACCACACTTCCCGTGAATGGGATCTACCGTGACGCCACACCGGGTGGTCCCGATCGCCGCACTCGCTACCTCGACGCTCAAGCCCCGGGCCCCGTCCTCAAAATCGCGTGGCCGTGGCCGAGGACGCGCAGGAGTGCTCGCGGCCGGCCGCGTGTACCTAGATCGCCGAGGCCGCCACCACGAGCAACCACCGTAAGACCCTCCCGCCCCGCCTTCTTCGCCGCCGTCGCCCACTCGCCGACCAAGGCCTCGCATCCAAGGGCGCGAGCTCGCACGCGTAATGTCCATACCGGCCGAGAGAAACCCCGACATGACTCGCCATATAGTCGTTTCAGCCCGTGACATAGCTGCACCCTATCCTCCATATTCGCTACTAACGCCGACATATCGAGCCAATGAATCAAACTCGACATTGTACTCCCGACAAAGGCCCTTCTCGCTCGCAGTAAAAATCTATCAGCCCGCGCCTCCTCATCCGCGAGGCAAGAAGTGAGCGAGAAAGCCTCCGAGAACTCATCCTAAGTAGCTGGGACGCGCGGTTTCCCGATAACTCCCATGAATCAAACCAATCGATCGCGTATCACGCACTTACGTGGAACCAAAGATCACGACTGGCCTCCGACGCCCGATCACTCTCAAAATCCTCAAGCCGACGGACGAACTCGCGGATCATCCTCCGCCGATCCATAAAACTCCGCACATACCAAGAAGTCTCAGAGCCTCAAACTCTCGCCTCGGTGAACAACGGGCGCGACCGCATCGAGCCGAATCGAATCGCCGTGATCCAAATTTCTCTCAGACGCCACAACTTTAGCCAAAAGTCGGGCTATCTCTCAGATTTCTAACTCTCCGCCTGCATCGCGGGATGCGAGGCGTGGGTACCGTGGTCTCGCTGGGCCGGCGGCGCCATAGAACTCGCTGCTCGTATAGATCGGGCTCGAGCCTCGTGACTGGGTGTCTCGCTAGCAGCCTCCGGCCGCTTTGCCCTTCGGGCCCGGCTGCTTTACGCGAGGCATAATCATATAGAAAGGAATACGTTAGAGGGGTCCAACCTATAACACGCCTTCTAAAGCACGATCTCTAATGAGAAGAACGGAAACCAATCCTAAATATCCTATAGCCTCGATTATCGCGTGGTGCACAACACACCGATAATCAAGACTCTACTTGATACTTCCTGTAGACACTTTCCGAGGATTAATCGCTTCGATACTACTTTTGTCACGACTGCTCCGGCCCGTGGATCGTGCCTTACCGGCACCCAAGTAGTCATACATCGAGTAATCGAAACATAAAGCAAGACATGAAACAGCTTTATAAAACAAGACACCGACATGTGAGAAAACATCGCTTTCTAAGATATATATAATCATGTTTTAGCAAAGCATCCGACATCGCATAACATGACTACGCACTTAAGGAAATATACAACTATGGCGACAGGTCCCCGCCATACCCCGATCTGCATAAAAACTATCTACAACAGGAGATCATACCAAAAGTAGAGCCTCCCAAGAGACGGAGCTCCCGACACCAACGTAGAGATCCTAAGATGCGGATCTAGCACCGCTGCCCTTACCGCGCAGATGAACGCAGCTTCAAGGAGGTCAAGACAACAGTACTAAGTATGCGAAATCAGAAAGTACTTAAATGAAAACATATCATTTTTAAAACCGCTTTACAAATATGTGTGAAACAATCATGAAACCGCACATAGTGCCACATCACAAACAAGAGCAACAATAGGTAATCAGAATACGCCTTGTCTAGGCCGCGAATGATCAAACAGGCCACTCGCCACATCCTCATTCTCGCAAGTTTAATCTCGACTCCCGAGTCCGCATAGGCCACTCGCACGGGCCCGCATGAGGTATAACCCCGCATCGAGGGTAGCTACTCTCGCATCGCCCCGACTCGCTGTCCGCATGGCCACATAGACCGCATGAGGCATAACCCCGCATACTAACTCAGAACTCTCGTAGCCCGCATAGGCCCCGACCCGCATGAGGTATTCTCAATCACGGTCCTGCATCGCCGAGTCTACCCCGCAGACGGAGGGCACTAACCTCCTAGATCATCTCAAGAGGCGAGTGATAGTACACTAACATAACGACTTATCTTTAAACAACATAAGTACAACAAGGATACTCACTTATACAAACGTTACAAGCGTACTAACACACATAGCAACATGTCATGTCTACTTATCAAACCATCTTATTATTCTTTCACAATTTCATATAAGTCTGTTAGAAATACATAGGCAACTTGTTTCTTTTATCAATCTTAAGTGGTTATACTTAACTTCCCATAAAGCTAGTATAACTCTTAAGCTCGCTTAAGAAACCAATTAGTTCTCTTCTCAGAAAATGGTTCAAAGAGTCCTTTGAAATGTTTTCATTTCTTATTATTCGTGCTTAAGCCAGGCATCACAGACGTATTATTCAGCTTAAGCCGTGAGGCATTGCCGTAAGTATTATTCGCTTAACACATGTACGCTCACCGCACTATATACATATTGTAAAATATCATGCTTTAGGAAGAATCACATACCTTCTCAAATCCACCGCCAAGTCGAGTATGTCGCTACAGAGAATCAGCTCATAATAGTCACAGATATCTATCAAAGTCTAGACTATTCTCAGAGGTCATTCTAAACAAAGGGTCCTCAATCCTACTGAAAGCTCGGGCAAAGACAACCCTACCCATGAGCTATATAAGTTCATCAGAAAACAAATTCCATGTAAGTACACAGATATTCTTCTTTATACCCTTCTAAGTGTTACACTTCAATTCTATTCCTTAATAACCTTCTAAGTATTTATACTTATTCTTATTCTACAACAAGAAGTATTCTCTAATTCAAAAGAGGGTTAGGATTAGTTACCCTGTAAGCCCAATAATATCCTAGAAAAGTCGCTACCGAGCAAGGTTTTGCTCCTAAGTCAGATGCTCCATGAAACCTGGTTCTTCACAACTTCTACTAAGTACTAAGGTATTTGGGCTAGGTATTTTGGGCATTATAACAATACAAGAAGGCAACTTTTCTACCAAGGAGGGGGCAGGTTTCTGCCAGGCTAGGGGTAGCCTCGCCAAGCTTCTCGGCGGGAGGCGTGGTTGACTAATTGCTTACAAAGGAGAGGAAGGATTTTTAGACTTGAAAGATTTTGTGGACGAAGAACTCTTCATCTCAAGAGGGGTATTTATAGTCAAGACACGGCCAACCAATGGCCAAGATTTAGCCAAGTGCTAGGCAAGTGTAAGGTCAAGATTAGGCAAGTGTACCTAGCCAACTTGCACACAAAATATCTAACCAACTTTATGACAAGGATGGTCATCCATTCGCCCTATTGCCGCGACAAGTCCACCAATGAGAGGTGGCAAGTGTCGCCTCTCGCTGGTCCAAAGTGTTACGCCTCTAAAAATCCGCAAAAATTTGAAATGACATAGTCGAATTTATCCTACGAAAGCCGTGGAAACGCTTCGCCGGAAAACTGTCGCTGTGAGTCAGGCCTAAAAATCGCCCAAGGCCTAACTTTAAGACCAAACTTTTGGTACGTATTCCTTTACGCATATACCGAAATACGGTATAACAATCACCTCCCACTTCCGTGCTCGATCTCTATCGTCGCAATAATCCACCGTGACTCGTGCTCTATCTTCACCGCTACAACATCGCATCGAGCTACAAACTCGCAACGCCCTCTTCAAGCCATCCCACCAATACATAGATCTAAGGCGTCGTGGTACATCTTGGTCGCACTTTGACGGATAGAGTAACGCGCCCGTGTGCTTCCCGTAACTCCGCCAAGTCCCAAATATCCGAACACACAACTCGCTTCTCAAACCTTAGCACCCCATCGTGCTACTCAAAAGCGACCCTTCCTCACGTAAGAGCCGTATCACGATACCGAATCAAAATCGATCTCAAACTGCTTCTTCACCTCCTCGACGATGGAAGACTCGGCAACCTCTCGAACTCGAACCCCACTACTATCAGAATCAATCAAACGGACACCAAGGATCGCTAACTGATGCAAATCGTGAACCATGCCCCTCCTCTCCGGCTGCACATCTGATAGGCTACCCATCAACCTACGACTAAGGACATCTGCCACAACATTGGCCTTCCCGTGGTACAGATATCGACATCATAATCCTTGCAATTCTAACCACCGCCTCGCCGTAAGTTCACCTCCTCCGTCAAGATATACCGAGGCTCTGTGGTCCGTATAAATATCCATACGAACCCCATACAAATAAGGCTCCAGATCTTCAAGGCGCGAATCACCGCCGCTAACTCCAAATCAGCGGGGTAGTTCCTCTCATGCTTTAAGCCGCCGACGCGTGACGCTATAACCTGCCTCACAGCATCAACACACATCCCAACCCGACGCTCGACGATCACAATACACGCATATAGCCGCTCGACCTTCCGAAGAGTAAGAACGGGCGCCGCCGGGCCTCACCTTCAAGAATCGAAACCTCGCCACACGCATCGCTGCATCAAACTTAGCCGCTCCGAGTCACCCTAGTCAACGGTGCAGATAGAAGCAAACTTCTACGAACCGCCGAGCACAACTCGCAAGGCCCGTAAAATCGTGGAACCTCTTGAGTAGTAGTTCTAGGCCAACTCGATCGCCGATTCGGGTCAGATTCACCGAATACCATCGCCCTCACAATATGCCCAAGAAAGCCACCAAGCCAACCAAAACTCACATTTGGAAAACTTGGCGATAATCGCTGGTCTCGAGAACTCTCAAAGACAGCCTCAACGCCCGCACGCTCCCGCCTGAGCGAATAAACCAAGATGTCATCACGAATACAATCACAAACGATCCAAAACGCTTGAACACTCGCTCATCAAATCCATAAATACCACGAGCATTTGTCAACCCGAAAGACATGACCAACTCATAATGCCCGCACGTCCGAATGCGCCCTAGTGGACATCCACCTCTCTCGACTCGCACTGATGATAGCCCGATCGCAGATCAATCTTGAGAAACATCTCGCACTCGCAACCGTCGAACAAATCATCAATCCCGGGAAGCGGGGTATTCGTTTAATGGTCACCTTGTTCACCGTCAGAATCAATACACATGCGCAGCCGCCCCGCCCTTCTTCTTCACGAACAATACCGCGGCCTTCCTGCAGAGAAACACTATGCCCGATGAAGCTCTTTCTCCATCAAATCTCTCACCGGTCCTTCAACTCTCTCAACTCGGCAAAGCATTCTATGGTGGAATGGAATAGCCAGTGTCCGCAACACATCTATACAAACTCAATCTCCTCTCGTGAGGATACCCGAGAGGTCGCCTGAAACACGCCCGGGAACTCTCTCGACTACCGAATCGATCAAAATCTGCATCGCAGCCTCAAGATCAAACACCCGAACGAGATGGTAGATATACCCTTCGCACCATCTTCCTAGCCTTGAGGTAGAAAATAAACCTACCCTCTACAAACAGCTGTTCCTCCCACTGACAACCGGCCTCAGAAACCGGAACTGCATTACTTTCCTCGCAGCCTACATTGGCGTAGCAAGCTAACCAATCCATGCCCATGATCACATCGAATCAGTCATGCCCAACTCTATCAAGTCGGCTAGTGGTCCGACGATCGTGATAAAGTCACCGGACAAGCCTCAGATACCCGCCGAGCTACCACCGACCGCCATCGCGTAGCTACCTCGGAAGTGGTCCATGGATTCGTGCTCATCCCTATCCTACTAGCAATGGGGAGATATATGGACAGAGTAGAACCCGATCTATCAAGGCGCATACATCATAACCGTAAACCGATAGTACTGCGGACGACGCCAGCGACGCCCCGGTCCCGCCACCGACAAGGCATAAATGCGCTCGAGGACCGCGAATCGACCCGCGCATGACTCGCCACCGCTGGTCCACGAGTACTCGCCCGGCGTAAATCGTAGGGATGAAGACCCGGAAATGCACTAAGGTCGACCCAACCTCTCGCGCTCGCCTGACAGATTTCGCATAACGACTTCGCCGCCACAAGTGTAGCAAGCTCGGCAGTACTACAACTCCCGAATGGAATCTACCACAACGGACACACCGAAAGGCACTTCGATCGTTAGCACCCTTGCTACTCGAAGTCCAAGTCCTGTGGCCTCGACCGCCTCAATGCTCGGGCTGTATCAAACGATGCAGAGTGCTCGAGCCGGCCGGTGCAAATCTAAACGCCTTCGAGGCCGCCCACCCCGAGAGCTACCAAAAGATCCGACCGCTGGGCCTTCTTCTCGCTGCCGATATCCGACCGTTGCTGGCCTCTACCGCCACGACCCATTCCGGTTCGTGGATCGTGCCTTACCCGCACCCAAGCAATACATCGAGAAAATCAGGAAATATAAAACAAGACAAGAAACATTATGAAAAGAAAAACAGCTTTATCTCGATGAAAAGCTTGCCTTTAAGATATATATATAAACATAGTTTTGCAAGCTACATCCCAACTGCATAACAGACTACTGCACTTCTAAGGAAGTAACAACTATGGCGGACAGTGCCCCGCCATACCTCGAATGTACAAAACTATCTACAATACAGGAGATCATACCTAAAAGCAGAGCCTCCGATAAGATGAGCTCCCGACACCAACACAAAGATCCTAAGGACGTGGATCTAGCACTGCTTGCCCTTACCGCAGATTTAACGCAGCCTTCAAGCGAGGTCAAGACAACAGTACTAAGTATGTGAAATCAGAAAGTACTTAAATGAAATCATATCATTTTAAAACCAATTTTACAAATATGCATTTAAACAACTAAGTTAACCGCACATAAGTGCCACATCATGAACAAGAACAACAATAGGTAAACTATAACAGTCTTTTCTAGGCCGCGAATGATCGCAGGCCAATCGCTCAGAAGATCATCGCAGCCTAATCCTCGACTTTCAGAGTCCGCATAGGCCACTCACATAGGCCCGCATAGTATAACCCCGCATCGAGGGTAGCTACTCCTGCATCGCCCTAGACTCGTAGTCCGCACGGCCACATAGACCGCATGAGGTATAACCCCGCACACTAACTCGAACTCTCGTAGTTCCGCATAGGTGCCCCGACCCGCACGAGGTATCTCGCATCATAGTCACTGCATCGCTCGAGGTATACCCCGTGATCGGAGGCAGCTTTAACCCTCGATATGTCAAGAGCTGGTAATATAATACTAACATAACAAATTATCGTTAAACAACATAAGCACAACAAGAATACCTCTTATACAAACGCTATACAAGACACTAACACACATAGCATCATATCATGTCTACTTATCAAACCATCTTATTATTCTTTCCATAAATCAATATAAGTCCGTTATAAACACATAAGTAAACTGCCTTTTATCTTTCTTAAGTTGTTATACCTAACTTCCCATAAAGCTAGTATAACTCTTTAAGCTTTTGTTTAAAACCAATTAGTTCTCTTCTCTAAAAATGATTCAAGATTCTTTGAAATGTATCAAGACTCTCATTATTCGTGCTTAAGTCAAAAGACATTGCCGTAATTATTATTCGTGCTTAAGTCAAAAGACATTGCCGTAGTTATTATTCAGCTTAACACATGTACGTCTACCATAATATATATATATTTTAAAATATCATGCTTAGGAATAATCACATACCTTCTCGGCGAAAACCACCTGCCAAGTTGAATATGTCGCGAGCAGAGAATCAACCTATAATAGTCAGACACGTCTATCAACGTCTAGACTACTCAGAAACAGCCTAAGCAGAGGTCCTTTATTCTACTGAAAATCGGGCAGACTTCCTACCCGCGTGAGCTACTCAAGTTCATCGTGAAAACAAATTCTAAGTAAGTATAGTTCAATTATTCTTCTTTAAACCCTTCATCGTGATAATACTCAATTCTATTCAGAATATCCTTCTAAGTATTTAATACTTATTTTTATACTTCTACAATATGTATTCTCTAATTACAAAAGAAGGACAAGTTTATTTACCTCGATAAGCCCAATAATATCCTAGATATAGTCGATCCGAGCAAGGCTTAGCTCCTAAGTCAGACGTCCGATAGCTCCATGAAACCTTAAGTTCTTCACAACTTCTACTAGTACTAAGTGGATTTGAGCTAGGTATTTGGGCATTATAACAATACTAGAAGGCAACTTTTCTACCAAGGGAGGGGGTAGGTTTCGCCAGGCTAGTGGGGTCGCCTCGCCAAGCTTCACCAAAGTGTGAGGTGTGTTGACGAAAAGGCTCATGGAGAGGAGAGGTTTTGCAAAGACTTGGAGAAAGATTTGTGGACGAAGAACTCTTCATCTTGCGGGTGTATTTATAGGTCAAGAAGTGGCCAACCAAGCGGCCAAGATGATGCCAAGTGCAAGGCAAGTGTAAGGTCAAGATTTGGGCAAGTGTACCTTAGCCAACTTGCACACAAAATATCCTACCAACTACTTGACAAAATTGCCAATCCATTCGCCCTATTGCCGCCCCACATCCATCAATGAGAGGTGACAAGTGTCGCCTCTCGTTGGCCCAAATTGTTACGCCTCTGAAAAATCCGCAAAAATTAGAAATGACATAGCCGAATTTACCCTACGCGAGTCTTGTAAAACGCTTCATTTGAAAACGATTCTTTTAGTGAGTCAGGCCTAAGCATTTTCGTCCAAGGACTAACCTTAAGGCTAAACCAGACGTAAGCCCTCACGCATATACTCCGAAATACGGGGTATAACATTCTCCCCTCCTTAGATACATTCGTCCCGACTGTTCCTTTCCAAGACAGATAACGATAAGGTTCTTCATAACTTAAACAGTTTGCAAATGCCACACCCGGCCACAAAACAACACTTAGGCATAAACGATAATGAAGATTTCCAAGTAGGAAAGTGAATTACCCGAGGTGGGGGAATAGGTGAGGATACTTCGCTTCATGTCCTCCTCGCCTTCCCACGCCATCTCTTCCCCGAGCTCGCTCCGCCACAAGACTTCGACTGGCCACGCCCCGTCCGCAGACGCTAACTCCGACGATCGACTATCGCCATAGAATCTCTCATATGATAACCCCTCGTCACCGACATCGCCAATCGGATGCACTCTAGATGGATCCTCGATACATCTCCTCAAAGATAGAAACATGAAACACGGACGCATCGCTTCCAGATCGGACGGCAGATCCAACTTATAGGCAACCTTGCTTACCTCGCGACAACTGATACGACCCAATGTACCTGGGTCGAAGTTTCCTTCTTCCCGAATCTCATCACACCCTTCATGGGTGACACCTTCAGAAAACCCAATCATCAACTCGAACCTGCATGCCGACGATTTATGACCGTGATACGATTGCCGACTGAGCCGCCAAGAACCTCTCCCGGATAAGCTTCACCTTATCCATCGCTCACGCACCAAATCTGGTCCTACTAATCGCACTTCGCCATTATCGAACCAGCTCATCGCGATCCGCACTTCCTCATACAAGGCCTCATAAGGCGCCATCCAATACCGAGTGGTAGCTATTATTATACGCAAACTCAACTAGAGGCAAATGATCCTCCCGCCTACTTAAAGTCAATAACACAGCTCGCAAAGATATCCTCAAGAGTCCGGATAGTGCGATATGCATGTCCGTCTGCTCAGGATGGAATGCAAGACTGTGCTCACCGGCCCCCAAACCCTTCTCGAAAGACCTCCGTGTTAGCCGTAACCGGCTCTCTCGTCTGATATGATCGAAATAGGACTCCATGCACCGACGATCTCTGATATAAAGTCCGCATAATCCTCACTAAAAGTCGCCCCGACGGAAGAAAGTGGGCTGATTTCACACCGCCGATTTATAACCCATATAGAATCATGTCTCCCGCGAAAGCGAGGTCATCCCGTGATTTAAGTCCATGCTGATCACCTCCCACTTCCGTGCCCGATCTCTATCGTCAGAATAAACCACCGTGCCTCGTGCACTACCTTCACCGCCGACAACACGCACCGAGCTACTTAACTCGCAACGCCCCTCTTCAAGCCATCCCACCAATACACGTATCTACGCGTCGCGGTACATCTTGGTCGACTCGACGGATAGAGTAACGCGCTACGCGGTGCTTCCTCAAGAACTCGCCAAGTCTCAAACATCCGGAACACACAACTCGCTATCAAACCTTAGCACCCCATCAAAGTGCTACTCAAAAGCGACCCTTCCTCACGAAGAGTCAGATCACAATAACGCGTCAAAATCGATCTCGAACTTTTGCCTCTTCACCTCCTCGACGATGGAAGACTTTGAACCTCACGAACTCGAACCCCATCGCTATCGTAATCAATCAAACGACACCAAGGCTCGCTAATCGATGCAAATCACGAACTATGTCCTCCTCTCTCGCCGCACATCCGATAGACTCCATCAACCTACGACTAAGAAAGCATCCGCCACAACATCGCTTTCTCGTGGTACAGATATCAACATCGTAATCCTTAAGCAACTCTAACCACCGCCTCGCCGTAAGTTCACTCCTCTCGTCAAGATATACCGAGGCTCTGTGGTCAGATAAATATCCACACGAACCCCATACAAATAGGCCTCCGCATCTTCGTGGCGTAATCACCGCCGCTAACCCAAATCACGCGGGTAGTTCCTTCGTGTTTCTTCACCGCTGACGATACGCTTATAACCTTGCCCGCCGCATCAACACACATCCCAACCCGATGCCCGACGATCACAATATACGCATATAACCGCTCGACCTCTCAAGAGTAAGAACGGGGCGCCGCCTCTCCTTCAAGAATCGAAACCCCGCCACAAGCATCACCATCAAACTCACCGCTTTCCGAGTCACTTAGTCAATGGTGCGTAGATAGAAGCAAACTTCTACGAACCGCCAATAATAACTCGCAAGGCCTTAAAATCGCGAACCTCGCTGAGTAAGAGGTCTAGGCCAAGTCCCGATCGCTTCGATCTTGGCCAGATCCACCAATACCATCACCCTAATATGCCTAAGAAAAGCCACCGGTTAACTAAAACTCACATTTGGAAAACTTGGCGATAAATCAGCTGGTCTCGAGAATCACAAGACAGCCTCAAACGCTCCGCGTGACGCTTCCCGCCTGAGCGAGAATAAACCAAGATATCATCAAGGAACACTATCACAAACGCGTCCAAAAATGGTTTGAACACTTGCTCATCAAATCCATGAATATCACGAGTATCGTCAACCCAAAAGACATGACTCGAACTCATAATGCCCATACCGTCCGAATGCACCCAGGGACATCCACCTCTCGACTCGCACTGATGATAGCCCGATCACGCATCAATCTCGAGAAACATCTCGCACTCGCAATCGTCGAACAAATCATCAATCCCGGAAGGGGTATTTGTTCTTAATGGTCACCTTGTTCACCGCTTGTAATCAACACACACGCAGCTGGCCCCGCCCTTCTTCTTCACGAACAATACCGCGCTTCCTGGAGAAACACTAGGCCCGATGAAGCCCTTTCTCCAAAGAAATCTCTGTCGGTCCTTCAGCCTCTCTCAACTCGGGCAGTGCCATTCTCAGATGGCGGAATGGAAATAGGCCGAGTGTCCGCAAAGACATCAATACAAAACTCTATCTCCTCTCGTGAGGATACCGAGAGGTCGCCTCGAAACACGCCCGGGAACTCTCTCGACTATCGAATCGATCAAAATCTGCATCGCAAATTTCAAGATAAAACACCAACGAGATGGTAGATGCACTCTTCTCGCACTATCTTCCTAGCCTTCGAGGTAGGAAATAAACCTACCCTCTACGATACAAAGGCTCTCCCACTCAACAACCGGCCTCAGAAACCGAACCGCACTACTTTCTCCCGCAGTTTACATTGGCGTAGAAAGAAACTAGCCAATCCATACCCATGATCACGCTGAATCAATCATATCCAACTCTATCAAGTTTCCGCTAAGGTCCGACGATCAGAATGGTCACCGACAAGCCCTATATACCCGCCGAGCTACCACCGAATCACCATCGCGTAGCTACCTCGAGCGGTCTATGGACTCGTGCTCTATCCCTATCCTACTAGCAATAAGGGGAGATATATAGATGCAGTAGAACCCGATCTATCAAGGCACGCACATCATAATCGGAGATCGATAAGGTACTGCGGATTTACATCACGTGATGCCTCCCGATCCCGCCGGCCGACAAGGCATAAATGCGCTCGAGGACCACTAGAATCGGGACCCGCGCCACGACTCCGCCGCACTGGCCGCCTACGAGTACTCGCCCGGCGAGTAATCAAGGATATGACGAACCGCAAGAATGCACTCGTAGCCGAGCCCTACCACCGCGCGCTTCTCCGACGGATAGGCTCGCAATATGACCCGATCGCCACAATCAGAATAAACTCTGAGGAGTACCACACCCCGAATGGGATCTACCGTGACGGCCACACCGGCGGGTGGTCCCGACCGCCAAAGACTTCGCCACCCCGAAGTTCAAGTCTGGCCCCGCCCCGCCTCAATACTCGCCGTGGCCGGCTGAGACGGCAGAGTGCTCGGTTGGCCGTGGTGCGACCTAGACCGCCGAGGCCGCCCACCCCGATAACTACCAAAGCGACCTCGCCGCCCCGTCCTCTTCGCATTGCCGGCCAACCTTGCCGCTTACGCCTCGCATCCAAGTGCATGAGCTCGCACGCGTAATGCCCATACCGGCCAAGAGAAACACCCGCACAAGACTCGCCATATAATCATCTAGCCTGACGAGCTGCACTCCTATCCTCCATATCTCGCTAACGCTGACATATTGAGCCAATGAATCAAACTCGACATTGTACTTTAATCAGGCCCTTCTCTCGCCTCGAATAAATCTATCGCCCGCGCCCTCTCTCATCCGCGAGGCAAGAAGTGAGCGAGGAAAGCCTCCGAGAACTCATCCTGAAGCTGGGACGCGTGTTCTCCCGAGATAACTCCCATGAATCAAACCAATCGATCGGCCAGACACGTAGCCGACGCGAACCGGCGTCACGACTCGGTCTCAAGCTCGATCACCCGTGACGATCTCTTCAGAATCGACGGATGAACTCGCGGATCATCCTTCCGCCTCGACCAGAACTCAAGTGCTACAACTCAGAAATCTCGTAGCCTCAAATCACCGCTCGCGAGCCACGGTGCATCGGGCCGAACTAGAATCGCCGATCCACTGCTCATGTTCGCCACGATCTCGCCAAGAATCGACATCTTCAGAACTCCATCTCATTCGCTTCAGCCGCTGGATCGAGGCGAGGTATCGTGGTCTCATCGCCATCGCCGCGCCCTAAACCTCCCCGGGTCGGCGGCGCCATAACTCGCCATCTTGCATAGACCGGGCTCGAGCCTCGCGACTTAGGTGTCCCACTAGCAGCCTCCGGCCGCTTTGCTCTTCGCCCGGCCGTTTTACGCGAGGCATAATCAAGCATAAAAGGAATACGTTAGAGGGTCCAACTTTATAACACAAATTTCTAAGGCACGATCTCAGAGTGAGAAGAATGGAAACCAATCCTAAATATCCTATAGCCTCCTCGATTATTGCAAGCACAACACACCGATAATCAAGACTTACTAGATACGGTTCAGACACTTTCCGAGGATTAATCGCTCGATACTCACTTTTGTCACGCATCTGCCCGGCCCGTGGATCGTGCCATACCCGCACCTGCGCCATATCTGCCACGACCAACCTGCCTGGATCGTGCCTTACCTCGCACCCTAGTGATACAACATCGAGAAAATCAAATAAAATAAAAACATGAACATGAATTAAGAGACAAGATAAATAAACAAAGCCAACCAAAATGGCTTGCCTTCATCATATATACATAAATACCCTAACAGCTTATCCTTTTTACAAACCCCGCCTACAACAAAGCATGCACTTAAGATTTATATAACAACTATGACGGACAGGTCCGCCATACCTCGATCGCATGCTAACCCACACATCGTGGTAACATACCAAAGATAAGCCTCCAAGGAACGGAGCTTCCCAATACGCCAAAGGTGATCCTAAAATGGGATCGACAACGATGTACTTTCTACTCATGCAGATGAACGCACTTCGGCGAGGTCACAACAGTACCAAGTATGTGAAACTATAAAATATCAGAATGAAATCATACTAGCCTATAAAAGCAGGAGACAGTATGATAACCAAACTACAAGACACACACATAATGCTTATATCAATTGTGGTCTCACGCCCACAATATCAATCCCGCCATGAGTACCTTCTCATCACGCCTATGATATGATAACAACAAGACAAAGAATCCAAACGGGAGATACCCGCAGCGCTACGATCGTGTCAAGATGTCCAAAGGGAACAAATAAGACAACATTCCAAATGGAAGATACCCGCGCTTACGATCGCACAAGATGTCCAAAGGGAAACAATAAGACAAAGATTCCAAATGGAAGCATACCCGCGCGCCACGATCGCGTCAAGATGTCCAAAGGGAAACAATAAGACATCATTCCAAACGGAAGATACCCGCATCGCCACGACCCGATTCCGCCCGCGATCGTGCCTTACCCGCACCCTAGTGATACAACATCGAGTAATCATGAACATAAACAATACAAGACATATTATGAAATATGAAACAATAACTGAGACAAACTTTCCTTTCTAAGATATATATAAATAACAACTTTTTCCAACATGAACAGCTTTAATCCTTTTTACAAACTCGCCACAACTGCATTACATGCACTTAAGAAATGATACGATAACAATGGCGGACAGTTCCCGCCATACCCCGAATGTAAACACCTACAACAACAGGGACTATACCATCGATAAGCCTCCGAGAAACGAGCTTTCCCACACGCCGAATCGCGACCCTAAGAGCGAGGATCAATGATCGTGTACTTTACTCGCTGCATGAACGCAGCTTCAAGCGAGGTCAAGATAACAAAAATTGTACGTGAAACTAAAAATATCAGAAATGAAATCATAATAGTCTATAAAGCAGAGACATGATGATAACCAAACTACGCATACAATAATAAGCAATATGTCAAGTCGTGACTCACGCCTCAAGTCATCACTCAAATATAACAACGGGTCTCACGCCCACAACATCAATCATGCCCGTGGAATACCTTTCTCACCGCCAGCTTTATGATATAACAAAGACCAAGGAACACATATGAACACCGTGTCCCACTGTACATAATAACACGCATGTGGTAAGTACGAAGGCATAGCCGACTACTAACACCTACGCACTCAACAAGGTCGCGAATCAGATTATAAGATCTCGCTCTGCATCACATGATCAAAGCCACCACTTGCCCGCAAAGATCTAATGTGCGCGCCTAGCCCCGAACTTTCCGCACCCGCGATAGGCCAATCGGGATCGCCCGCATGAGGTATAACCCCGCATCGAGGGTAGCTACTCCCCAGCCGCCCCGACTCGCCGTCCGCACGGCCACAAGTGACCGCATGACCACAAGGGCCGTGATCCTAACTCGAACTCCCGCAGCCCGCGATAGCCCTCGACCCGCATGAGGTAGTCTCGAATCATGTGTCCATCGACCCGCCCGAAGTCTACCCCAGACGGAGGGCTTTAACTCCTAATCATCTCAAGAGACGAGTGATGTATAATACTATCATAACAAATTATCGTTAAACAACATAAGCACAACAAAGGAAAACCCCTTTACACAAACATCACAAGATACTAACACACGTAAGATCCTAGCATGTTTACTTATCAAATCAACAAGAAGGTATTACAAGGCTATCACAAACCAACACAATCAAGTTATACACACCGTGTACTTTCTACTATATGCTAACAAGTTCTGGGTTTTATCCCCAAAGTACTTCATACATTAACTCTTAAAAGATACGCTACTTTCACAAAAGTCACACAATACCCGTAGTATATGAAAATATAGTGATTATCTTTTCAAGTAAATCAAAACACTTCTCTTTGTAAAACTCAAGTAACAACATTATTTTCCAAACGCCCAAGTTTGCCTAATTTCAAATGTTCATGTTTCTTATTTAGAAAGGTTTCAGAGTTCATAGTCTTATTCATTTAAGAATATAATTCTCTTTAAACTATCTCGAGAAACATAAGTCTTATATGTGAGTAGGATATTCTTGTTTACAACAATCTTATTACAAAGAACATGATCTAGAAATATCATTTTGTCTCATCTTAGCTTCTATGCAGATGGAAGTTTCTACCGGTTTTAATAATACTTAATCACAAAACATTTCCTTATTAACGCCGCAGTTGGTTTGTCGATACACATTCGATTTCCAAAATCAAGAAACATTCTTAAGACGTTATACCTAACTTTCCATAAAGCTAGTATAACTCTTAAGTTTTCAAAACAAATCAAGTATTACTTCTTCTCTCAAAATGATTCAAAACTCTTTTGAAATACTTCAAGTTCTTTATTAACACATAACAAGCCGCTTATAGTTCAAATCGCCATCTTTTAAAACCACATGTATTTTCTTACCAACATAAAGCCGTTATAACCAACTTCCCATAAAGCCGTTATAACACTTTATGTTTTACACCAATCAAATACATTTAGTACATGACGCTCACCGCACTACATAGTTCACACATATCATGCTGTAAGAGATGTAAGAGGTTCACATACCTCGCGACGAGTATCGACTAATAGCAAAACGCCCAAGTACTCCCAACCGCTTGGCTACTCCTAAAGCCAAGTAAACGCGCCACACGTAGTACTTCAACCTATAAGGCCACAAGGCGCTTTATTAACATTAAGATCTTATCGTAGAACATTCTACGTAAAATTCGCAAAGACTTCCCCGCAACAAACAGAAATCTCCTCCTCTAACTGGCCGCTACCAAGCCAACCAGTGGGTTATACATCTAACCCGAACGGGTACAATTCTACTCCAAAGTACTACTACACAAGTCTCATCAGAATACGCCTTCAGCTTCTTCAGCTTAAGTCAAAAGACATTGCCAACTAACCACGCTCGCTTCTATATATAGTATACTTTAACTATATATTCTAACAACATGTAATTCCAATTACAATAGAGGGACAAGATATTAACCTCGATAAGCCCATAATTATACAAGTATAAAGTCGATCCTCGGCAATCGCTTAGCTCCAACTCCGAGCGCCCAACCCGCTCTAAACCACCCTTAGAAGTTCTAACTAACTTCTACACAATACTCCAACTGACTATGGAGATTTTCCTAGTGGTTTCGGTTTTGGATCGACGGAAGTATAATAGTATTTCCAAGCTTTTCAGATAGGTATAACCTTAGAATACTACAAGGTATACGGCTAAGGTAATTGGGCATTATAACA
Organism: Przewalskia tangutica; assembly: GCA_029844215.1. Classification (NCBI taxonomy): domain Eukaryota; kingdom Viridiplantae; phylum Streptophyta; class Magnoliopsida; order Solanales; family Solanaceae; genus Przewalskia; species Przewalskia tangutica. The sequence goes on from CM056725.1 coordinate 27,547,902, forward strand.
ATACTTTGAGAGTATTTCTACACCACAAAGTGGGGTATTATACGAAAGCAACTCACAGTGTGGTACCCCACTACCACACTACTAGAGTGGGGTGTACCCTGCCAAGGCCTCAGAGAGGAGGCCTCGGCCAACTCAACACTCAAGTGGAGGGAGAAGATTTAACACTTAGAAACATTTAGGAAAGGATTAAGAATTCATCAAAGGGAGAGGGTATTTATAGCACAAGCCAAGGCCAACCAACGGCCAAGATCGAGCCAAGTGTTACACAAGTGTAGTGGCCAAGATATGCCCAAGTGCCCCTAGTCCCTACTCCTTAAAACCTCACAAATATCTACCAAAATATCTACCACTGACCTCCCCAATTGGTCCCACGTGTCGCCCACCTTGCCCACCAACGGCAGGTGCCGTGCCGCCTCTCGCTGGTCCAAAATGTTCCGCCTCTCTAAAAATCCGCAAAAATAAGAAAAGACATAGCCGAATTTTCCTTCGCAGTTATGAAAAACGCTTCGCCAAAAACGACTCTAACCGTGTCAGGCACAAATGCCATTCGGCCAAGTTACCTAGGCGGGGTGACACGTGTCACCCTCCTATCGCCCAAAATAAAACATCTTCCAAAATATCCACAATGGCCAAAATCTCAAAACAAAGCTGGCTCCTACAAAATCAGAATTTCTCCTGGGCCCCACGTGACCATTTCCAAAATAAAATTCCATAATTCTCTAATATTCCAGAAGTCCGAATACCAAACTGGGAATCCAATTCCCATTAACGAACCTTTTTCCTTCACAAAACCGAAACTTTTCCGTGGAAAAATCGCTTCTTTCTTCCTTTCCAATCTTTCTCAGATTCTCGCACGCACGCCCTCGCATACATACCCGAACTACGGGTATAACATTCTTCCTTAGAAACATTCGCCGAATGTTCCTTCTAAGTCTCAAAACGAACGCGCGCAAGATAGTCTTCACTACTATACTTACGTAAACAATCCCGCCACACCGCCACGTAAATACCCACGCAAAATACCTACATCCAAGTCCACGAGGAAACACTCTAACATCACCACAAATAATACTACTTTTGTCACTTTGTCGCGAGCCTTGCTCCAACGACTCCAACAAATGGTACCGGCCGCATGCGATCACCGGCCGCCAGACACTCGAATTCTTACCATATTTCGAGCATCGCTTAGTATCCAAAACTCGGGTTACTATCTCTAACGTGGTCATCATTAATCGAACATTCTGACGGATCTTCGATACTTTCCTAACATAACAATACGAAGATCGGACGCCCTTCCTCCTAAGTCGGACCAAGAATGCTAACATATAGGCAACCCGCCTATTCTTCACATGAACTCACAAAGGCCCAAAGTAACTCGCTAAGTTCCTTCGCTTCAAAACTCGCCACACCGTCCGGTGGTACTTTCAAGAAGACCGACCGTCAACTCGAACTCTGCCGCCGCCGATTATCCGCGACGATTCCTCCGAGCCGCCGTAACTTCTTCTAGACAAGCTTCACTATCCACATACCGGAACAAGATCAACCAACTATCCAACCCCGCCAACATCGAACCAAACGATCGCAACTTACACTTCCGCCCCGCAAGGCTTCATAAGGCGACATCCAACACCGAAATGGTAGCTCAAACGCCTCCTCCACAGAGACAACAATCCTCACAACTACCTCAAATCCACGACCGCCCGAGGGCGAACGCGATTCGACTCACCCGAAGTTCTTAACACATGCTTGGTAAAACTTCCAAAACAAAAACAGCCAGAACTGGCTCCATCGTCATAAGGCGAAGCGTAGGCACCCTGCAGCCTTACAACCTTCTCGATAAATCAACATCGCAAGTGAACGGCCCGATCAAGAACACGGCTGGCTGCTCCCATCGCCCACCACCGGCCGAACGCATCCACGAACTCAGACGCTGGTTAACTAAACTGGGCCTAGCACCCTCGTGACCCTACCACAAGGCGACCACCACAACCGCACCCCACCGCCATACATGCCGCTGGTTGACCCGCAACGTGGCCTCAACCCGACCCGCAACGCCGCACAATACTAGCTCCCGATCTAACAATCTCACTAATCACGCTACTTAAAACCTAGCGGTCTTCTTAGCTCAACTACCCTCTTCATTTCACACTACTTGGGACCTATCCCAAACACACCACGCGCACTATGCACTCCTATAAGTGGTCAAACATAAACATACGCCTCTACCCGAGACGGCCTTACCTCTAAGGTCTTTGCAGATAAAGCTCTAAGGCTCACACTTTCTATCCTCCAAAATCTTACTTGCTAACCCACCATGATTTCTAATCACAACTAACACACCGCCATCGTAACATAGCACTTAAGGTATACTCACCTTGAAAGTTACCAAGGACTCACGCCTCGCCCTCTTCTCGCTGTCCTCGTTAACCCGCCGATCTCTACGCTTTCGCCCACGCGCATAAGCCCGCATACGTGCCATGCTCAAGCCCAATCAAGAATTACTTCGCACAACCCTTTCTTAGGTAGTCATCAAGACTCGCGTACATCAGATAATCTTCCGTAGCCAAATCCACGGCTAGTAACAGTGGTCGCCTTTGCAATCTAAATTCTGCTCTGGCCGTGGAATCAAGGTTCAAATATCATGGCCGCAGAGGAACCGCCGCCGCAGCTAAACTCACTGGGCTAGTAACGCCGCAGTAAATCCCCGAACAAGCACTACCCTAGGTAATGATTGGGCTCGTGCTCGCAACCCTCTCAGATTCTACTCGCAGCCTCGGCCGCTTGCCTCCCGCCCGTGCCTCTACGCGAGGCATACCTGCAGTGGAAAGAAATACGCTAGAGGGTCCAACTTAAAACACACCTCTAAGGCACGCACTCAGTGAGAAGAATAGAAACCAATCCTAAATATCCTATAGCCTCCTCGACATCGTGGTGCACAACACACCGATAATCAAGACTCTACCGATACGGCTCAGACACTTTCCGAGGATTAATCGCTTTGATACCACTTTTGTCACGAATTCGATTCTCGCCCGTGGATCGTGCCTTACCCCGCACCCTAGTGATACAACATCGAGTAATCAATGAACATAAACAATACAAGACATATTATTAAATATGAAACAATAATCTGAGATAAACTTGCCTTTCTGCATATATATATCTGACAACTTTTTCCAACATGAACAGCTTTTAATCCTTTTACAAACCCTCGCCACAACTGCATTACATGCACTTCTAAGAAATGATACGATAACAATGGCGGGACAGTGGCCCCGCCATACCCCGAATGTAAACACCTACAACAACAGGGACTATACCATCGATAAGCCTCCGAGAAACGGAGCTTTCCCACACGCCGAATCGGACCCTAAGAGCGAGGATCAATGATCGTGTACCTTTACTCGCAGCATGAACGCAGCTTCGGGCGAGGTCAAGATAACAGTTTAGCATGTGAAACTAAAAATATCAGAAATGAAATCATAATAGTCTATAAAGCAGAGACATGTATGATAACCAAACTACGCTCACAATAATAAGCCATATGTCAAGTCGTGACTCACGCCTCAAGTCATCACTCAAATATAACAACGGGTCTCACGCCCACAACATCAATCATGCCCGTGGAATACCTTCCTCATCGCCATAGCTTTATGATATAACAAAGACCAAGGAACACACATGAACACCGTGTCCCACTCGTACATAATAACACGCATGACAGGTAAGGCACGTAAGGCATAGCCGACTACTAACACCTACGCACTAACAAGGTCATGAATCAGATTATAAGATTTGTCTGCATCATTACATGATCAAAGCCGACCACTTGCCCGCAGATCTAATGCGCGCGCCTAGCCTCGAACTTTCCGCACTCCGCATAGGCCAATCAGATCGCCCGCATGAGGTATAACCCCGCATCGAGGGTAGCTACTCCCAGCAGCCCCGACTCGCCGTCCCGCATGGCCACAAGGACCGCATGACCACAAGGGCCGTGATCTCAACTCGAACTCCCGCAGCCCGCATAGCCCTCGACCCGCATGAGGTAGTCTCAATCATAGTCCATCGACCACCGAAGTCTACCCCGCACGGAGGGCGCCTAATCCTCTAATCATCTCAAGAGACGAGTGATGTATAATACTATCATACAGCCTATCGTTAAACAACATAAGCACAACAAAGGAAAACCCCTTTACACAAACATCACAAGATACTAACACACGTAGCATCCTAGCATGTTTACTTATCAAATCAACAAGAAGGTATTACAAGGCTATCACAAACCAACACAATCAAGTTATACACACCGTACTTTCTACTATATGCTAACAAGTTCGGGTTTTATCCCCAAAGTACTTCATACATTAACTCTTTAAAAGATACGCATTTCACAAAAGTCACACAATACCCGTAGTATATGAAAATATAGTGATTATCTTTCAAGTAAATCAAAACACTTCTCTTTGTAAAACTCAAGTAACAACATTATTTTCCAAACGCCCAAGTTTGCCTAATTTCAAATGTTCATGTTTCTTATTTAGAAAGGTTTCGTAGTTCATAGTCTTATTCATTTAAGAATATAATTCTCTTTAAACTATCCGAGAAACATAAGTCTTATATGTGAGTAGGATATTCTTGTTTACAACAATCTTATTACAAAGAATCATGATCTAGAAATATCATTTTGTCTCATCTTAGCTTCTATGCAGATGGAAGTTTCACCGGTTTTAATAATACTTAATCACAAACATTTCCTTTTATTAACGCCGCAGTTGGTTTGTCGATACACATTCTCGATTTCCAAAATCAAGAAACATTCTTAAGACGTTATACCTAACTTTCCATAAAGCTAGTATAACTCTTAAGTTTTCAAAACAAATCAAGTATTACTTCTTCTCTCAAAATGATTCAAAACTCTTTTGAAATACTTCAAGTTCTTTATTAACACATAACAAGCCGCTTATAGTTCAAATCGCCATCTTTTAAAAACCACATGTATTTTTCTTACCAACATAAAGCCGTTATAACCAACTTCCCATAAAGCCGTTATAACACTTTATGTTTTACACCAATCAAATACATTTAGTACACGACGCTCACCGCACTACATAGTTCACACATATCATGCTGTAAGAGATATAAGAGGTTCACATACCTCGCGACGAGTATCGACTAATAGCAAAACGCCCAAGTACTCCCAACCGCCGGCTACTCCTAAAGCCAAGTAACGCGCCACACGTAGTACTTCAACCTATAAGGCCACAAGGCGCTTTATTAACATTAAGATCTTATCGAGAACATTCTACGTAAAATTCGGCAAAGACTTCCCCGCAACAAACAGAAATCTCCTCCTCTAACGGGCTTCTGGCCACTAAGCCAACCAGTGGGTTATACATCTAACCCGAACTGGTACAATTCTACTCCACAAGATTACTACACAAGTCCATCAGAATACGCTCGCCTGGGCTTCAGTGCTTAAGTCAAAAGACATTGCCAACTAACCACGCTCACTTCTATATATAGTATACTTTAACTATATATTCTAACAACATGTAATTCCAATTACAATAGAGGACAAGATATTTACCTCGATAAGCCCATAATTATCCAAGTATAAAGTCGATCCCGGCAATCGCTTAGCTCCAACTCCGAGCGCCCAACCCGCTCTAAACCACCCTTAGAAGTTCTAACTAACTTCTACACAATACTCCAACTGACTATGGAGATTTTCCTAGTGGTTTCTTTTGTGGACCGACGGAAGTATAATAGTATTTCCTGCCAGATAGGTATAACCTTAGAATACTACAAGGTATACTGGCTAAGGTAATTGGGCATTATAACAATACTGAGAGTATTTCTACACCACAAAGTGGGGTATTATACTAAAGCAACTCACAGTGTGTACCCCACGGCCACACTACTGTGAGGTGGTGCACTTCTGCCAAGGCCTCTGTGAGAGGGGAGGCCTCTGGCCGAACTCAACACTAAGGGGAGGGAGAAGATTTAACACTTAGAAACATTTAGGAAAGGATTAAGAATTCATCAAAGGGAGAGTGGTATTTATAGACAAGCCAAGGCCAACCAACGGCCAAGATCGAGCTAAGTGTTACACAAGTGTAGGCCAAGATATGCCCAAGTGCCCCTAGTCCCTACTCCTTAAAACCCTCACAAATATCTACCAAAATATCTACCACTGACCTCCCAATTGGCCCCACGTGTCGCCCACCTTGCCCACCAACGGTAGGTGCTGCGCCGCCTCTCGCTGGTCCAAAATGTTCCGCCTCTAAAAATCCGCAAAAATAAGAAAAGACATAGCCGAATTTTCCTTCGCAAGTTATGAAAACGCTTCAAAAAAACGACTCTAACCGGTCAGGCACAAATGCCATTCTACTGCCACTCTAGGCGGGGTGACACGTGTCACCCTCCTATTGGCCCAAAATAAAACATCTTCCAAAATATCCACAATGGCCAAAATCTCAAAACAAAGCTGGCTCCTACAAAATCAGAATTTCTCCCGTGGCCCCACGTGACCATTTCCAAAATAAAATTCCATAATTCTCTAATATTCCAGAAGTCCGAACACCAAACTGGGAATCCACCCCATTAACGAACCTTTTTCCTTCACAAAACCGAAACTTTTCCGTGGAAAATCGCTTCTTTCTTCCTTTCCAATCTTTCGTCAGATTCTCGCACGCACGCCCTCGCATACATACCGAACTACGGTATAACACGCGCGCTACGATCGTGGCAAGATGTCCAAAGGGAAACAATAAGACAACAAGGCGCAGAATCAAAGTGGAAGCATACCCGCGCGCCACGATCGCGGTCAAGATGTCCAAAGCGATTAACAAAAGTAACACTATCACCGTGAACGCATCTGCGGAATTTATCCGCCACACGGCCACGCCCAAGTAAGTTCTCAACAAGTCAACCGACCCTCCATCGAGACGCCAGAGTATAGAAACACAATTCTTGCACAACAAAGGTTATCACAACAAGCATAGGCAAGTTTCACAACAACAAGATAGGCAAGTTTCACAACAACAAGCATAGGCAAGTTTCACAACAACAAGCATAGGCAAGTTTCACAACAACAAGCATAGGCAAGTTCATACACAACTCAAGTACTTTCATTTTTATGCCCAAGTTCGGTTTTACTCTAAAGTACTACGACGTTAAATTCCTTTTAAAGAGATTTATTCCTTTATAAAAGTCACCCGATACCCGTAGTATAAAAATAGAGTGACTTATATCTTTTAAATAAACTAAAACAACTTCCATACTATCCTTTTAAAACCAAATTAAGGCAACACCATGCCTTCTTTTTAGACCAAAACACTTCTTTTTAAAGTCAAGTTACCACCTTAAAACCAGTTGATAAAACCTTATTTTGTTTTCATAACGCCGTTATAACCAACTTCCCATAAGGTCGTTATAACACGCTATGTTTTAAACCATTTTAAGACAACACAATGCCTTTCTTTACCCTAAAGTTCCAGCTTGCCTAATTTCAATTACGCTAGTCTCTTTAGAAAAGTTTCATAGTTCAATGTCTTAATCTCTTTAAAACAATTGAGTAAATATACGCCCTAAAGTAGCAGTTATTCTCGATCATAATCAATCTTATTAAGCAAACATGATCTAGAAAATGTAATATCATTTTGTCTCATCTTAGCTTATATGCACGATTTGAGGTTTCTAATGTTTTAATAATACTTCTAGTCATTACATTTTCCTTTATTAGCGCCGCAGTTGGTTTGTTCGATACTTATTCGATTTCCAATCAAGAAACATTATTCCTTTTAAAATCAAGTACTCATTACTCACGAACGAGGTTTCACACTAACATCCATATCAAGTCAAGTTCTTAAGATGTTATACCTAACTTCCCATAAAGCTAGTATAACTCTTATGTTTTCAAAACCAAGTATTACTCTTCTTTCAAAACGGCTTAATGAAATACTTCAAATGCTTTATTATCACACATCAAGTCGCTTATAAGTCAAATCGCTTACCTTTAACAATCACAAAGCATTTTCTTATCTACATAAAGTCATATAACCAACCTCCCATAAAGCCGTTATAACACTTTTATGTCTCAAACCAATCAAACACATTTAGCACACGTGACGCTCACCGCACTACATAGTTACACACATATCACGCTAGAAAATATAGGAAGAGGTTCACATACCTCGCGACGATTATCGACTAATAGCAAAACGCCCAAGTACCTTCAAACCGCTTACTACTCCTTAAGCCAAGTGCATCACGCCACACGTAGTATTTCAACCTATGAGGCCACAAGACGCCTATTAACATCTTAGATCTCAATGTAGAATATTCTACGTAAAATTCAAGAAGACTTCCTCCCGCAAATCAGAAATCTCCTCATCTATCGAGGCCGCTACCAAGCCAACCAGTGGGGTTAACACGCCTAACCTGACGTGTACAATTCTACTACACCGTAATGCTACACAAGTTCATCAGAATACGCCCCATGTAATTACAGCTCAGCTTCTCTTTAAATTCAGCTTAAGTCGCAAGACATCGCCGTAAGTATTATTCAGCTTAAGTCAAAAGACATTGCCGCACAACTATGTTCAGTTCTATATATAGTATACTTAACTATATACTTCCTACAACATGTAATTTCCAATTACAATGTATGTTAGGAATGTTTACCTCGATAAGCCCAAAATTATCCGGAAGTTTTTACGTCGATCCCGAGCAAGGTTTAGCTCCTACTCCAGGCGCCCGACCGCCTCCAACCAACCCTTAGAAGTTCTAACCAACTTCTACTTATAACTTCAACTACGTGAAGATTTTTCCAAAGTGGTTTCGCTTAGTGGCTAAAGGAAAGTATACTAGTATTTACGGGCTTTTCAGATAGAGGTAACTCGGGAATACTACAAGGTATTTAGGCCAAGGTATTTGGGCATTATAACAATACTAGGAGAGTATTTCTATACCACAACAAGGGGTATTATACTAAAACAACTAGCAGTGGTAGGCTCTCGCCACAAGTGCCCAACAGCGGAGGACTTGGCCGAATGCTACACTTAAGGGGAGGGATTTTGAGACTGGAGCATGATTTTTGGACGAAGAAGTTCATCAACCAAGGGGGTATTTATAGGTCAAGCAAAGGCCAACCAATGGCCAAGATGAAGACAAGTGTGGTGCAAGTGTAGGGCTAGGATTTGGACAAGTGTTTGTGGGCCCCACTTTCTCATCTACTACACAAAATATCTAGCCAAACATTGACCAAATGTTTAAGGCAAGAAACATGAAAAAACGTACAAAGGGAGCTCAACCAAATCACCCACTGGGTGACAAGTGTCACCCTCCCGCTGGTCCAAAATATTTCGCCTCTCTAAAAATCCGCAAAAATTATAAACGACATAGCCTAATTTTCCCTACGAAAGTCGTGGAAACGCCTCATTTAAAAAAATGACTCTTTTGGCACTTGTGTACAAATTTCAAACTATGCTTACTTTAAGGCTCAAATTAATATACGATGCCCTCACGCACATACTCAGAAATACTGGTATAACATTCTCCTCTCCTTAGAAACATTCGTCCGAATGTTCCTTCTAAGCCTCAAACAAACATGCGCCAAGATAGTCTTCACTACTATACTTACGAGAACAATCTCGCCACACCGCCACGTAAAACACCCGCAAATACTTACATCCAAGTCCACGAGGAAACACCTCTAACATCACAAACTTTTGTCACTTTGCCGCGAGGTTCTAGTGTCACCCACGACCCAACAAATGGTACCGATCGCATGCGATCCCCGAGGTCTAAAATATACATCCTTCGTGACCTTCTCCCTTCACAAGAAATGATCATATCTATGCTCGCAATACATGCTCGCTCTACCCTTACTCGTCAGACTCTTCTAACACTTGAACTCTTCTAGTATACGCATTCACACTTTAGTCCTCGCTCGCTTCTCCAAACCTCGAGTCACCACCTCCAACTTGGTTATCTCACTAGCCTCAATCTTCCTTAAGGCCATTCCCGCCTTCACGATCCGCTATGGTCGAACATATCCACGAACTCATACGACGGTCATCTAAACTCGGGCCTAACACCTCGTGACCCTACCACCGGCGTGACCACCCAGAGCCGACCCTACCGAAACAGCCGCGGTTGTCCTCATCATGGCCCCAACCCACCCACTTAACGCATCACGCCTTGTTCCCGATCCTAACAATCTTACTTTCTACAGTCATGAAAGCTACCACTTCCATCAGACACTACCCAGTGACTTTATCACACAAAACGTTTCTAGGCATAAAATGCGCTCCGACAAGTGATCACTTGCAAAACTGGTACTCAAGACGACCTTACATCTAAGGTCTCAATCGTAATATTCTCGAGGTTCATCATTTTCTCACCCCAAGCTTACCCTTCTCACTAACCAGTTCTACATCACGCTTTAGCACAAAGCTATCTCAACATAACACTTAACACATTATCATAACATCAATACATACAAGTCTCTGTAGGTTAAGGATATACCCAAAAATAGGCGGTTCAAAGGACCGTTAAAATCGAACTTCCACCGCGACTTACCGGCTCCGCTGCATGAACATCCCGCCTAGTCAGTAGGGCGAAGAACCCGCGAATCGATCTCGTAGTCTGTGCTATCCTACCAAATGATACCTCGGTCGGACAGCCCTAAATGGCCCCGCTGGCCGCATGTAAAACAAACTCCCGACTAGCACGACACTCCCATCGCGGAGTCTACCACACGTCACAACGAGGTAGGGTGGCTTCACCGTTAACACCCCGCTCTCCCGAAAATCAACCTCGAGCCCCGACCGCCTCAAAACTCGACGCTCAAGATTGTAGAGACCACTCAGATCAAGTGAGACGCATAACGAAGTTCGCTGGCCGAGGCGGTTCGCCTCAAAATCACCAGCGACCCGCAGCTTCGCCTCTTACGCCGATTTCGGTCATTCTGCCGATTTCTCCGCCTCACCTCCAAGTGCATAAGCTCGCATGCTGGCAATGTCCATGCCCTACCAAGAGCTACACCAACAACTTCGCTAGGTAATCATCGAGCCCTCAGAATATATCGGTGACTCGATCCTCCATACTAGCTACTAATGCGGGACGCATTGTGCCAATGAGTCGAACTCCACATCAGACTTCGCATCAGACGCTCGCTTCGCCGAACACCAAAAACTGGCTACCGAGCCCTCTCATCCGTGGCGGCAAGAAGTGTGCAAGAAATGCCTTGAGAACTCGCCCCACAAAGCCAAGGCATTCTCTCCCGACAGCTCCCACAATCAAAACCAATCGATCGCGTATCACGCACCGACGCAACCTAGACCACCGACTCGGTCTCCGATGCTCGATCACTCTACGATCCGTCAGAATCGCAGGATGAACTCCTCGCGATCATCCTCGTGCCTCACCCATAAAACTCGCGTTACACTCGTAAAATCCCGTAGTCTCAAATCGTCGCCGGGTTGAATTACGGTGCTACTGGATCGAACCGCTGGCCCAAATTTTATCTCAAGTTCGCCACAACTCGCCATTAATCGGTCATCTCTTGTAACCCATCTCTTCTCGCCTCACTGTAGGATCGAGGCTCGTGCATCGTGGTCTCAGAGATCGCCATGCTTACTCAGATATCCTCTCGCTTTGCCCTTCTGGGCCCGGTTGCCAAGGCGAGGCATAATCGTAAAACGAGATACGCTGTAGGGTTCAACTTACAACATGCTTCTAAGGCCCGATCTCGTAACGAGAAGAATGGAAACTAATCCTAAATGTCTCAGCCTCTCGATTATAGATGTGGTGCACAACACATCGATAATCAAGACTCTACTAGACACGGTCAGACACTTTCCGAGGACTAATCGCTCGATACCACTTTTGTCACGACCAACCTGCCCGGATCGTGCCTTACCCGCACCCTAGTGATACAACATCGAGAAAATCAATAAATAAAAACATGAACATGAATTAAGAGACAAGATAAATAAACAGCAACCAAAACAATGCCTTCATCATATATACATAAATACCCAACAGCTTATCCTTTTTACAAACCCCGCCACAACAAAGCATGCACTTAAGATTTATATTAACAACTATGACGGACAGTGGTCCCGCCATACCCCGATCGCATAAGAACCTGCTGACATCGTGTGGTAACATACCAAAGATAAGCCTCCAAGGAACGAGCTTCCTAATACGCCGAAAGCGTGATCCTAAAATGGATCGATACCGATGCATTTCTACTCGCAGATGAACGCAGCCCCAAGGGCGAGGTCAAGATAACAGTACCAAGTATGTGAAACTATAAAATATCAGAAATGAAATCATACTAGCCTATAAAAGGTGAGATGTATGATAACCAAACTACAAGACACACACATAATGCTTATACAATTCGTGGTCTCACGCCCACAATATCAATCCTCGCCATGAGTACCTTCCTCACCGCCTAGCTTCCATGATATGATAACAACAAGACAAAGAATCCAAATGGGAGCATACCCGCGCCACGATCGTGTCAAGATGTCCAAAGGGAACAAATAAGACAACATTCCAAATGGAAGATACCCGCAGCGCCACGATCGTGGTCAAGATGTCCAAAGTGGAAACAATAAGACAAAGATTCCAATGGAAGATACCCGCGGCGCCACGATCGTGTCGCGATGTCCAAAGGGAAACAATAAGACATCATTCCAAATGGAAGCATACCCGCGCGCCACGATCGCACAAGATGTCCAAAGGGAAACAATAAGACAACAAGGCAGAATCAAAGCGAAGATACCCGCGCGCCACGATCGCGGTCAAGATGTCCAAAGCGACAACAAAAGTAACACTATCAACAGAACGCATCTGCGGAATTTATCCACATCACGGCCACGCCCAAGTAAGTGCTCAACAAGTCAACCGACCCTCCATCGAGACGCCAGAGTATAGAAACACAATTCTGCACAACAAAGGTTATCACAACAAAGATAGGCAAGTTTCACAACAACAAGCATAGGCAAGTTTCACAACAACAAGCATAGGCAAGTTTCACAACAACAAGCATAGGCAAGTTTCACAACAACAAGCATAGGCAAGTTTATACACAACTCAAGTACTTTCATTTTTATGCCCAAGTTCGGTTTTACTCTAAAGTACTACGACGTTAAATTCCTTTTAAAGAGATTTATTCCTTTATAAAAGTCACCCGACACCGTAGTATAAAAATAGAGTGACTTATATCTTTAAATAAACTAAAACAACTTCCATACTATCCTTTTAAAACCAAATTAAGGCAACACCATGCCTTCTTTTAGACCAAAACACTTCTCTTTTTAAAGTCAAGTTACCACCTTAAAACCAGTGATAAAACCTTCTTTGTTTTCATAACGCCGTTATAACCAACTTCCCATAAGGTCGTTATAACACGTTATGTTTTAAACCATTTTAAGACAACACAATGCCTTTCTTTACCCTAAAGTTCCAGCTTTGCCTAATTTCAATTACGCTAGTCTCTTTTAGAAAAGTTTCATAGTTCAATGTCTTAATCTCTTTAAAACAATCGAGTAACATATGCCCTAAAGTAGTAGGTTATTCTCGATCATAATCAATCTTATTAAGCACCATGATCTAGAAAATGTAATATCATTTTGTCTCATCTTAGCTTCTACGCACATTGAGGTTTCTACCGTTTTAATAATACTGCTAGTCATTACATTTTCCTTTATTAGCGCCGCAAAGGGTTTGTTCGATACTTATTCGATTTCCAATCAAGAAACATTATTCCTTTTAAAATCAAGTACTCATTACTCACGAACGAGGTTTCACACTAACATCCATATCAAGTCAAGTTCTAAGATGTTATACCTAACTTCCCATAAAGCTAGTATAACTCTTATGTTTTCAAAACCAAGTATTACTCTTCTTTCAAAACGGTTTCTTAATGAAATACTTCAAATGCTTTATTATCACACATCAAGTCGCTTATAAGTCAAATCGCTTACCTTTAACAATCACAAAGCATTTTCTTATCTACATAAAGTCGTTATAACCAACCTCCCATAAAGCCGTTATAACACTTTATGTCTCAAACCAATCAAACACATTTAGCACATGACGCTCACTGCACTACATAGTTACACACATATCATGCTAGAAAATATAGGAAGAGGTTCACATACCTCGCGACGATTATCGACTAATAGCAAAACGCCCAAGTACCTCAAACCGCTTGGCTAATCCTTAAGCCAAGTATCACGCCACACGTAGTATTTCAACCTATAGAGGCCACAAGGCGCCTATTAACATCTTAGATCTCAATGTAGAATATTCTACGTAAAATTCGCAAAGACCTCCCCGCAACAACAGAAATCTCCTCCTCTATCGAGGCCGGCCACTAAAGCCAACCAGGGGGTTAACACGCCTAACCGACGTACAATTCTACTACACCGTAATGCTACACAAGTCATCAGAATACACCCCATGTAATTACGCTCGCTTTCTTCTTTAAATTCAGCTTAAGTCGCAAGACATTGCTGTAAGTATTATTCAAAGCTTAAGTCAAAAGACATTGCCGCACAACTATGTTCAGTTCTATATATAGTATACTTAACTATATACTCCTACAACATGTAATTTCCAATTACAAATGTATGTTAGGAATGTTTACCTCGATAAGCCCAAAATTATCCGAGTTTATACGCCGATCCCGAGCAAGGTTTAGCTCCTACTCCGACTCCGACTCCAACCAACCCTTAGAAGTTCTAACCAACTTCTACTTATAACTTCAACTACGGTGAAGATTTTTCCAAAGGGTTTCGCTTAGTGGCTAAAGGAAAGTATACTAGTATTTATGGGCTTTTCAGATAGAGGTAACCTGGGAATACTACAAGGTATTTAGGCCAAGGTATTTGGGCATTATAACAATACTAGAGAGTATTTCTATACCACAACAAGTGGTATTATACGAAACAACTAGCAGTGGGTAGGCTCTCGCCACAAGTGCCCAACAGCGGAGGGACTGGCCGAATGCTACACTTAAGGGGGAGGGATTTTGAGACTGAGCATGATTTTTGGACGAAGAAGTTCATCAACTAAGGGGGTATTTATAGGTCAAGCAATGGCCAACCAATGGCCAAGATGAAGACAAGTGTTAGTAAGTGTAGGGCTAGGATTTGGACAAGTTGTCATGGGCCCCACTTTCTCATCTACTACACAAAATATCTAGCCAAACATTGACCAAATGTTTAAGGCAAGAAACATGAAAAAATGTGCCAAAGGAGCTCAACCAAATGGCCCACTGGGTGACAAGTGTCACCCTCCCGCTGGTCCAAAATATTTCGCCTCTCTGAAAAATCCGCAAAAATCCTAAATGACATAGCCGAATTTTCCCTACGAAAAGTCGTGGAAACGCCTCGCCGAAAAACGACTCTTTTGGCACTTGTGTACAAATTTCGAAACTATGCTTACTTTAAGGCTCAATTAATATACGTATGCCCTCACGCACATACTCGTGAAATACTGGTATAACATTCTCTCTCTTAGAAACATTCGTCCCGAATGTTCCTTCTAAGCCTCAAAACAAACATGCGCCAGTATAGTCTTCACTACTATACTTACGAGAACAATCCTGCCACACCTGGCCACAGAAACACCCGCGCAAATACTTACATCCAAGTCCACGAGGAAACACCTCTAACATCACAAACTTTTGTCACTTTGCCGCGAGGTTCTAGTGTCACTCCGCCGACCCAACAAATGGTACCGGACTGCATGCGATCCCTGAGGTCTAAAATATACATCCTTCGTGACCTTCTCCCTTCACAAGAAATGATCATATCTATGCTCGCAATACATGCTCGCCTCTACCCTTACTCGTCTAACTCTTCTCGAACACTTGAACTCTTCTAGTATACGTACCACACTTCAGTCCTCGCTTCAGTTCTCCAAACCTTGGAGTCACCACCTCCAACTTGGTTATCTCACTAGCCTCAATCTTCCTTAAGGCCATTCCCGGCCTTCACGATCCGCTTATGGTCGAACATATCCACGAACTCATACGATGGTCATCTAAACTGGCCTAACACCTCGTGACTCCTACCACCAAGTGACCACCCAGCCGACCCTACTCGAACAGCCGCGGGTTGTCCCTCATCACGGCCCCAACCCGACCCACTTAACGCATCACGCCTTGCTCCCGATCCTAACAATCTTACCTCTACAGTCATGAAAGCTACCACTTCCATTGCACACTACCTGGGACTTTATCACACAAAACGTTCTAGGCATAAAATGCGCTCCGACAAGGATCACTTGCAAAATCTGGTACTCAAGACGACCTTACATCTAAGGTCTCAACTGTAATATTCTGAGGTTCATCATTTTCTCACCCCCAAGCTTACCCTTCTCACTAACCAGGTTCTACATCACGCTTTAGCACAAAGCTATCCAACATAACACTTAACACATTATCATAACATCAATACATACAAGTCTCTGTAGGGTTAAGGATATACCAAAATAGGCTTAAATCGGGAACTTCCACCGCGACCTCCGTGGCTCGCTGCATGAACATCCCGCCTAGTGTAGGGCGAAGAACCCGCAATCGATCTCAGAATGTGCTATCCTACCGCATACTCGGCCTGACAGCTCCTAAAATGGCCTGGCCGCATGTAAAACAAACTCTGACTAGCACGACACTCCCACTGTGGAGTCTACCACAGCGTCACAACGAGGTAGGGGTGGCTTCACCGTTAACACCCCGCTTCTCCGAAAATCAACCTCGAGCCCCGACCGCTCCTCAAAACTCGACGCTCAAGATTGTAGAGGACCACTCAGATCGGGCGAGACGCATAACGAAGTCCGCCGAGGCGCCTCGAAAATCACCAAAGGACCTCGCAGCTCGCCCTCTTACGCGACTTTCGTCATTCCACGATTTCTCCGCTCCTCACCTCCAAGTGCATAAGCTCGCATGCGGGCAATGTCCATGCCCGGCCAAGAGCTACACCAACAACTCTCGCTAGGTAATCATCGAGCCTCAGAATATATCGGTGGACTCGATCCTCCATACTAGCTACTAATGCGGGACGCACTGTGCCAATGAGTCGAACTCACATCAGACTTCCCGCACGCCTGCTTCGCCGCAACACCAAAAATGGCTTACCGAGCCCTCCTCATCCGTGGCGGCAAGAAGTGTGCAAGAAATGCCTGAGAACTCGCCCCACAAAGCCTAAGTGCATTCTCTCCCGACACCTCACGAATCAAACCAATCGATCGCGGATCACGCGCCGATGCGAACTTGTGACCACCGACTCGGTCTCCGATGCCTCGATCACTCTACGATCCACAGAATCGCCGGATGAACTCCTCGCGATCATCCTCGTGCCTCGACCCATAAAACTCGGGCGTTACACCGTAAAATCCCGTAGTCTCAAATCGCTCGCCGGGTTGAATTACGGTGCTACTGGATCGATCCGCTGCGCCCAGCTTATCTCAAGTTCGCCACAACTCGCCATTAATCGGGCCATCTCTTGTAACCCATCTCCGCCTCACTGTAGGATCGAGGCTCGTACTGTGGTCTCGTAGAGGCCGCGGCCTACTCAGATATCCTCTTTGCCTTGCCGCTTCGGGCCGGTTGCCTTGCGCGGAGGCATAATCGTAAAACGAGATACGCCGTAGGGTTCAACTTACAACACACCTCTAAGGCCCGATCTCGTAATGAGAAGAATGGAAACTAATCCTAAATGTCTCAGCCTCCGACATAGATGTGGTGCACAACACATCGATAATCAAGACTCTACTAGACACGCCTCAGACACTTTCCGAGGACTAATCGCTCGATACCACTTTTGTCACGACCAACCTGGCGTGATCGTGCCTACCCTGCACCCTAGTGATACAACATCGAGAGAAAATCAGCGGAAATAAAACATGAACATGAATTAAGAGACAAGATAAATAAACAAAGCAACCAAAACAATTGCTTTCATCATATATACATAAATACCAACGCTTATCCTTTTTACAAACCCCGCCCACAATAAATGGCTGCACTTAAGATTTATACAACAACTATGACGGACAGGTCCCGCCATACCGATCGCATAAGAACCTACAGACATCGTGGTAACATACCAAAGATAAGCCTCAAGGAACGGAGCTTCCCAATACGTCGAAAGGTGATCCTAAAAGCGGGGATCGACAACCGATGACTTCTACTGCAGATGAACGCAGCCTCAAGCGAGGTCAAGATAACAGTACCAAGTATGTGAAACTATAAAATCAGAAATGAAATCATACTAGCCTATAAAAGCGAGACAGTATGATAACCAAACTACAAGATACACACATATGCTTATATCAATTCGTGGTCTCACGCCCACAATATCAATCCCGCCCGTGAGTACCTTCTCACCGCCGGCGATATGATATGATAACAACAAGACAAAGAATCCAAATGGGAGCATACCTGCGCTACGATCGTGTCGATGTCCAAAGGGAACAAATAAGACAACATTCCAAATTGAAGCATACCCGCGCCACGATCGTGTCAAGATGTCCAAGGAAACAATAAGACAAAGATTCCAAATGGAAGCATACCCGCGCCACGATCGTGTCAAGATGTCCAAAGGAAACAATAAGACAAAGATTCCAAATGGAAGATACCCGCGCCACGATCGCGTCAAGATGTCCAAAGGAAACAATAAGACAACAAGCAGAATCAAGTGGAAGCATACCCGCGCCACGATCGTGTCGGTATGTCCAAAGCGATTAACAAAAGTAACACTATCACCGTGAACGCATCTGCGGAATTTATCCACCGCGGCCACGTCCAAGTAAGTTCTCAACAAGTCAACCGACCCTCCATCGAGAGACGCGGTAGTATAGAAACACAATTCTTGCACAACAAAGGTTATCACAACAAGCATAGGCAAGTTTCACAACAACAAGCATAGGCAAGTTTCACAACAACAAGCATAGGCAAGTTTCACAACAACAAGAATAGGCAAGTTTCACAACAACAAGCATAGGCAAGTTTATACACAACTCGAAGTACTTTCATTTTTATGCCCAAGTTCGGGTTTTACCCCTAAAGTACTACGTACGTTAAATTCCTTTTAAAGAGATTTATTCCTTTTATAAAAGTCACCCGATACCCGTAGTATAAAAATAGAGTGACTTATATCTTTTAAATAAACTAAAACAACTTCCATACTATCCTTTTTTAAAACCAAATTAAGGCAACACCAGGCATTATTTTTAGACCAAAACACTTCTCTTTTTTTAAAGTCAAGTTACCACCTTAAAACCATGATAAAACCTTCTTTTGTTTTCATAACTTCGTTATAACCAACTTCCCATAAGGCGGTTATAACACGTTATGTTTTAAACCATTTTAAGACAACACAATGCCTTTTTTTACCCTAAAGTTCCAGTTTGCCTAATTTCAATTACGCAAGTCTCTTTTTAGAAAAGTTTCATAGTTCAATGTCTTAATCTCTTTTAAAACAATTGAGTAACATATGCCTAGGCAGTAGGTTATTCTCGATCATAATCAATCTTATTAAGCAACCATGATCTAGAAAATGTAATATCATTTTGTCTCATCTTAGCTTCTACGGATGGAGGTTTCATCGGTTTTAATAATACTGCTAGTCATTACATTTTCCTTTATTAGCGCAGCGATGGTTTGTTCGATACTTATTCGATTTCCGAATCAAGAAACATTATTCCTTTTAAAATCAAGTACTCATTACTCACGAACGAGGTTTCACACTAACATCCATATCAAGTCAAGTCTCTTAAGATGTTATACCTAACTTCCCATAAAGCTAGTATAACTCTTATGTTTTCAAAACCAAGTATTACTCTTCTTTCAAAACGGTTTCTTAATGAAATACTTCAAATGCTTTATTATCACACATCAAGTCAGTTATAAGTCAAATCGCTTACCTTTTAACAATCACAAAGCATTTTCTTATCTACATAAAGTCGTTATAACCAACCTCTCATAAAGTCGTTATAACACTTTATGTCTCAAACCAATCAAACACATTTAGCACACGACGTCTACGTACTACATAGTTACACACATATCATGCTAGAAAAGATAGGAAGAGGTTCACATACTCGCGACGATTATCGACTAATAGCAAAACGCCCAAGTACCTCAAACCGCTTCTGGCTACTCCTTAAGCCAAGTGGACCACGCCACACGTAGTATTTCAACCTATAGAGGCCACAGCGCATATTAACATCTTAGATCTCAATTTAGAATATTCTACATAAAATTCGGCACACTCTCCCCGCAACAGAAATCTCCTCCTCTATCGAGTGGCCACTAAGCCAACCGGGGGGTTAACACGCCTAACCTGACGTGTACAATTCTACTACACCGTACGTTGTTACACAAGTCTCGTAATACGGTCCCATGTAATTACGATTCGCTTCTCTTCTTTAAATTCAGGCTTAAGTCGCAAGACATCGCCGTAAGTATTATTCGTGCTTAAGTCAAAAGACATTGCCGCACAACTATGTTCAGTTCTATATATAGTATACTTAACTATATACTCTACAACATGTAATTTCCAATTACAATGTATGTTAGGAATGTTTACCTCGATAAGCCCAAAATTATCCGAGTTTATATGTCGATCCCGAGCAAGGTTTAGCTCCTACTCCGTGCGCCCGACCGCCTCCAACCAACCCTTAGAAGTTCTAACCAACTTCTACTTATAACTTCAACTACGGTGAAGATTTTTCCAAAGGGTTTCGCTTAGTGGCTAAAGGAAAGTATACTAGTATTTATGGGCTTTTCAGATAGAGTAACCTTGGGAATACTACAAGGTATTTAGGCCAAGGTATTTGGGCATTATAACAATACTAGGAGAGTATTTCTATACCACAACAAGGGTATTATACGAAAACAACTAGGCTAGGGGGTAGGCTCTCTACCACAAGGCCCAACAAAGGGGGAGGGGACTTGGCCGAATGCTACACTTAAGGGGGAGGGATTTTTGAGACTTGGAGCATGATTTTTGGATGAAGAAGTTCATCAACTAAGGGGGGTATTTATAGGTCAAGCAATGGCCAACCAATGGCCAAGATGAAGACAAGTGTTAGGCAAATGTAGGTCTAGGATTTGGACAAGTGTTTGTGGGCCCCACTTTCTCATCTACTACACAAAATATCTAGCCAAACATTGATCAAATGTTTAAGGCAAGAAACATGAAAAAAAATGTGCCAAAGGGAGCTCAACCAAACCGTCCACTTGGGTGACAAGTGTCACCCTCCCGTTGGTCCAAAATATTTCGTCTCTCGGAAAAATCCGCAAAAATTATAAATGACATAGCCGGAATTTTCCCTACGAAAGCTGTGGAAACGTCTCGTTGAAAAACGACTCTTTTTGGCACTTGTGTACAAATTTCGAAACTATGCTTACTTTAAGGCTCAAATTAATATACGTATGCCCTCACGTACATACTCAGGAAATACGGGGTATAACACATACATCAGAGAAAATCAGCGGAAATATAAAACAAGACAAGAAACATTATGAAAAGAAAAACAGTTTATCTGATGAAAAGCTTGCCTTTCGGCATATATATATAAACATAGTTTTGCAGTTACATCCCAACTGTACAATAGGACTACAGACCTCTAAGGAAGTAAACAACTATGGCGGGACAGGGCCCCGCCATACCCTGAATGTACAAAACTATCTACAATACAGGGAGATCATACCAAAAGCAGAGCCTCTGGAGCTCGACACCGCAAAGATCCTAAGGATGTGGATCTAGCACTGCCAGCCGCTTCGCAGAGCAAACGAGCCCCCGGGGAGGCCTGTTATATACTCCGTATTTTGCAGCTACCGCGACTTGCCGACGGCCAGGAGAGATCCGGTGTTATACCGTATTTTTTCAGGTATATGTACGTATGGGCGTGCGATTTTTTTCAATTTTTGAGCCTTAAGTTAGGCATGTTTCGAAATTTTGTGCACAACCCCGTAGAGAGTCGTTTTAAAAACGTTTTCCACACTTCGTAGGGAAAATTCGGCTATGTCATTTAGTATTTTGCGAATTTTTCCGAGAGACTAAATGTTTTGGACCATGGGAGGGTGACACTTGTCACCCTCAGTGGCGTTGGGTTGGCGAATTGGTCACTGGTTTGAGGCCTATTGGCCCTTTATTTTGTGCCTTGTTTTGGCCTTGTTTGGCCTTGTCTTGTGCCATGTTTTGTGGAGTAGGGTTTAGGGTGCACTGGGCTTAATCTTGCCCTTACACTTGCTATACACTTGGGAGGATCTTGGCCCTTGGTTGGCCTTTGGTTTTGCTATAAATACCCCTAGATGTGGAGACTTCATCCATTCCAAAACTTCCAAGTCATGAAACCCTCTCCTCCCCTTTGTGAGCTCTAAACCGGCAGAGCCTTCACCTCACTTTCGTGTGGCCTGGCGAGAACACCCTCACCAGCCTAGTTGTGCTAGCCGAGCCTACCCTTGGTAGAAAGTTGTCTTCCAGTATTGTTATAATGCCCAAAATACCTTAGCCTTGCACCTTGTAGTATCCCAAAGATACCTCTATACGTAGAGTCAGGAAATACTACCTTTGTCCCTTTAGTCTCAAACCGAAACCCAAGAAAATCTTCATTGTTTGATTGAAGTATTTAAGTAGAAGTTGGTTAGAACTTCTAAGGGTTGTTCGGAGCGATGGAGCACCGGAGTTGGAGCTAAACGTTGCTAAGGATCGACATTTAACTTGGATAATTATGGGCTTATCGAGGTAATTATCTTGTTCTCTAGTTGTAATTGGAAATTACATGTTGTTAGAATATATAGTTGAAGTATACTATATATAGAACTAAGCTTATCTTTGCGACAATGTCTTTTGACTTAAGCCCAAGAATATAGAAAAGAAGCTGAATGTATTTACATGGGGTGTATTGCAGTAGACTTGTGTAGAATTGTACACGTCCGGTTAGGCGTGTAAAACCCCGTTGGCTTGGTAGCGGCCTCGTTAGAGGAGGAGATTTACGTTGTTGCGGGGGAGTCTTTATGAATTTTCAGAAAGATGAAGACATGTGTTTAAGAGTTAATAGACGTCAGTGGCCTTTCTAGGTGAAAGTACTAAGAGTAGCGATTCTACTCGAGAGTGGAAAGGGCAGCGGTTGTAGTACTTGGAGCTTTTTGCTTATTGTCGATTCTCGTCGAGAGTTATGTGAACCTCTTCCTATCTCTTCTAGCATGATATGTGTGTAACTATGTAGTACTGTAGACGTACATTTGTTTAATGTCTTTGATTCGTTTGAAACATAAAGTGTTATAACGTCTTTATGGTAAGTTGGTTATAACCGCTTTATGTAGGTAAGAAAATGGGTTGTGGTTTTAAAGATAATTGATTTGATTTATAATCGGCTGGCGTTATAATAAAACTTGAAGTATTTCAAAAGATTTATGAATCGTTTTGAAAGAAGTGTAGTATTGTGCTTTGAAAACTTAAGAGTTATACTAGCTTTATGGGAAGTTAGGTATAACGGCTTAAGAATGGTTTACTGATGTTAGAAGTTAAGAGACTTGATCTTATAAGATAAGAGACTTAACTTATTTGTCTTAATGTGAATGTTTGTGTGAAACCTCATTCGTGAGTAATGAGTACTTGATTTTATTTAAAGGGATAATGTTTCTTGATTTGAAATCGAATGTGTATCGACTGCACCACTGCGGCGTTAATAAAGGAAAATGTATTGAATAATGATGAATTGTATTAAAACCGGAGAAACCTCCATCTGCATAGAAACTAAGATGAGACAAAATGATATTACATTTTCTAGATCATGGTCTGTAATAAGAATGTTGTAAACAAGAATAACCTACTCTCACGCGACATATATTACTCAATTGTTCTAAAAGGAATCAAGTGATTAAGTTTATGAACTATGAAACCATTTGAAAATGAAGCTTGAGTAATTGAAACTAGGCAAAGCGGAACTTAGGAAAAGAATGTTGTTACTTGATTTTGAAAAGGAATATGGGTTGGTCATTCTAATACTACGGGTATCGGGTGACTTTTATAAAAGTAATGGATCTCTTTTAAAAGAACTTAACGTATGTAGTACTTTGGGGTTAAAAACCCGGACTTTGGCATAAAATGAAAGTACTTTGAGTTGTGTGAAACTTGCTATGCTTGTTGTTGTGAAACTTGCCTATGTGATGATAGCCTTTGTTGTGCAAGTGTGGTATTTCTGTATTACCGCGTCTCTCGATAGAGGGCCGGTCGACTTGTTGAGAACTTACTTGGACGTGCTGGCAGTGATGGAGAATTCCACGGGTATGCTCCTGTTGATAGTGTTATTCCATGGACTAGCTCTCCATGAGGTTTATTACTGTTCGGCGCGGTCCCGGTGGTCGGCCGTACTGCCGTCTCGTGGCCCGATTCGGCCTTGGTATCGGTAGTCACCCTCGCACTTGCCGTTCGGTATAGTGACGGTTTCGTGATCTGACCTTGGTCCGCAGTGGTCAGCCCTTACTTGCCCGGTCATTTGCGTGGCTAGCCTTGGTATCCGTGATCGACTCGACTTGCCGGATCGGCCGTGTTTTGGTTGCATTGTTTTATTGTGCGGTCGGATCTGGTAGTTATACTTGTCATGCACGGTTTTATAACACGTGGGACACGTGTTCATGTATAATCCTTGGTATTGTTATATCATAAAGCTATGTGATGAGGAAGAAATTCCACGCACAGTGATAATTTGGAGCGTGAGTCCTCTGTCTTGAATCGGTTATATGATATATCGTAGTTTGGTCATCATACATGTCTCTGCTTTATATAGACTATTATGATTTCATTTCTGATTATTCGGCTTTCACATACTTGGTACTGTTATCTTGACCTCCGCCCGCTGCGTTCATGCAGTGGTAAGAGAATCGTCGGTATCGATCCCGCTTTAGGATCACCTTCAGCGTATTGAAAGCTCTGTTCCTTGGAGGCTTATCTTTTGTATGTTACCGAGTGCAGTAGATGCTTATACATTCGGGGTATGGCGGGGCCTGTCCGCCATAGTTGTTGTAAATCTTAGAGTGCATGCTTTGTGTGGCGTGGTTGTAAAAGGATTAAACTGCTCGGGTTTATGTATATACCGAAGACAAGCTGTTTTGGTTGCTCGCTTATTTATTATATCTCTTGTTTCATGATTCATGTTTTATTTTCCGGTTTTCTCGATGTTGTATCACTAGGGTGCGGGGTAAGGCACGATGCGCGAGTTGGGCGTTACAAAGTGGTATCGAGCGATTAATCCTCGGAAAGTGTCTCTGATCGTGTCTAGTAAGTGCGGATTATCGGTGTGTTGTGCACCATCTATAATCGAGAGGCTATAGGACATTTAGGATTGGTTTCATTCTTCTCATTACGAGATCGTGCCTTAGAGTCGCGTGATAAGATGGACCCTCCGGCGTGTTTCGTTTTTACGATTATACCTGCGAAGGCAACCCGGCCCGAAGGGCAAAGCGGCGTGAAGGATCTGCGAGTAAACGTGGCGAGACCACGATGCACGAGCCTCGATCCCCGATGCAGGCGAGAGAGAGATGAGTTACAAGTGGGCCCGATTAATGGCGGGGTTGTGGCAGACTTGAGGATAAGCTGGGCCGGCGGTTCGATGATCACGATGGTTCACCCCAGATCCGATAGTTCGAGCTACGGGATTTTACGAGTTGTAGGCCGCGAGTTTTATGGGTGAGGCACGAGGATGATCCGCGAGTTCATCAAGCGATTCTGACGGATCGTAGAGTGATCGAGCGCCGGAGATCGGTGGCCACTAGGTTCACATCAGCTGCGTGATACCGTGATCGGTTTGATTCTTGAGCTGTCCGTGGAGAGCATGCACTTCCAGGTATGGAACGAGTTCTCGAGGCCTTTCTTGCACATTTCTTGCCTCCCGGATGAGGAGGGCTCGGGCAGATTTTTGGTATTCTGGCGAAGCAGGCGTGCGGTTGGAGTACAATGTGGAGTTCGACTCATTGGCGTCGTCCGCGTTAGTAGCTAGTATGGAGGATCGAGTGCACCGATATATTCTGAGGCTCGATGATTGCCTTGCGAGAGAGTTGTTGGTGTAGCTCTTCAGGGCATGGACATTGCCGCGTGCAGCGTATACACTGATGTGAGGCGGATAAATCGGCGGAATGACCAAAGTCGCGAAGAGGGCGAACAGCGGGGTCCTTTGGTGACTTTCGAGCGGACCGCCTCGGCAGACTAGTTATGTACCTCCGTCGACTGAGTGGTCCTCGCAGCTTCCGGGACCTTCAGGATATTGAGGAAGCGGTCGGGGCTCCTGTGTTTCAGATTTTCGGAGAGCGGGAGTGCTCGCGGATGAGTGCCACTTGTCTCGGTGTGGCGTTGTGGAAAGCTTCGTAAGGGAGAGTGTCGTACTAACTCGGGAGATTGTTATTTTTGCGCCAAGGGCCATCCGCGAAGACTGTCCAGCCGGGTAGCTTGGTAGGATAGCATGGACTACTAAGCGATTGCGGGTTCTTCACCTTCCAGTAGCGAGCAGGATGTTTGTACAGGAGGCCCGGTAGGTCGCGGTGGGAGTTCCCAGTTTTAGCGGTCCTTGAACCGCCTAGTTTCAGGTATATCCTTAACCCTCTAGAGTTTTGTTTAGGTTGTTGATGTGTTTAATGTTCTGTTTGGATAGCTTTGTGCTAAAATGTGATTTAGAAACACAGTTAGTGAGAGGTAAGTCCTGGGTAGTGTGAGATGGAAGTGGTAGCTTTCATGATGTGAAATAGTAAGATTGTTCGGATCGGGGAACAAGAGTTGGCGGTTGGGGGTCGGGTTGAGGACCATTTCGGGTCAACCGTAACCCGGTTTGGGGTGGGGTCAGCTCCAGGTGGTCCCGGTGGTAGATCACGAGGGTGCTAGGCCCAAGTTTAGATGACCATCGTATGAGTTCGTGGATGCGTTCGATCAGAATCAGTTCGTGAAGGCCGGGAATGGCCTTAGGGGAAATCGAGGTTAGTGAGATGACCAAGTTTGGAGGTAGTGACTCCAAGGGTTGGAAAGCGAGCGTTGGCGAAGTGTGATGCGGATACTAGAACGAGTTGAGTGTTCGTGGCGAGTACTACGAAAGGGAAAAGTGAGCGTATGTTTTGTGGCAGTGTGGCATGATTGTTTTAAATGCGTATAGCAGTGAAGACTATCGGCGCTGTTGTTTGAGACCTTGAAGGAACATTCGGGACGAATGTTTCTAAGGATGAATGTTATACCGTATTTCAGTATATACGTATGGGCGTGCGTCACAATTTTGAGCCTTAAGTTAGGCATGTTTGAAATTTTTGTGCACAACCCCGTAGAGAGTCGTTTTTGACGAAACGTTTTCCACGGCTTTAGTAGGAAAATTCGGCTATGTCATTTAGTATTTTTGCGAATTTTTCAGAGACGAAATGTTTTGGACCATGGGAGGTGACACTTGTCACCTCAGTGGGCGTTTGGGTTGTTGGCGAATTGGTCACGGGTTTGAGGCTATTGGCCCTTATTTTGTGCCTTGTTTTGGCCTTGTTTTGTGCCTTGTCTTGTGCCATGTTTTGTGGAGTAGGGTTTAGGGTGCACTTGGCTTAATCTTGCCTTACACTTGCTATACACTTGGGAGGATCTTGGCCTTGGTTGGCCTTTGGTTTGCTATAAATACCCCTAGATGTGGAGACTTCATCCATTCCAAAACTTCCAAGTCATGAAACCCTCTCCTCCCCTTTGTGAGCTCTAAAAGAGCCTTCACCCTCCCTTTTCGTGTGGCCTTTGGCGAGAACACCCTCCCCTAGCCTAGTTGTGCTAGCCGAGCCTACCCCCCCCCTTGGTAGAAAGTTGTCTTCCAAGTATTGTTATAATGCCCAAAATACCTTAGCCTTGTACCTTGTAGTATCCCAAAGATACCTCTATACGTAGAGTCCGGAAATACTACCTTTTGTCCCTTTAGTCTCAAACCGAAACCCTAAGAAAATCTTCATTGTTTGATTGAAGTATTTAAGTAGAAGTTGGTTAGAACTTCTAAGGGTTGTTTGGAGCGGGATGGAGCACCCGGAGTTGGAGCTAAACGTTGCTAAGGATCGACATTTAACTTGGATAATTATGGGCTTATCGAGGTAATTATCTTGTCCCTCTAGTTGTAATTGGAAATTACATGTTGTTAGAATATATAGTTGAAGTATACTATATATAGAACTAAGCTTAGTACTGCGGCAATGTCTTTTGACTTAAGCCTGAAGAATATAGAAAAGAACTGAACTGTATTTACATAGGACTGTATTGCAGTAGACTTGTGTAGAATTGTACACGTCCGGTTAGGCGTGTAAAACCCCCCCCCTGGTTGGCTTGGTAGCCGGCCTCGTTAGAGGAGGAGATTTACGCTGTTGCGGGGGGGGGAGGTGCTGCCGAATTTTCTGTAGAAAGATGAAGACATGTGTTTAAGAGTTAATAGACGTTTGTGGCCTTTATAGGTGAAAGTACTAAGAGTAGCGTATTCTACTCGAGGAGTGGAAAGGGCTAGCAAGGTTGTAGTACTTGGAGCTTTTTGCTTATTGTCGATAATCGTCGCGAGGTATGTGAACCTCTTCCTATCTCTTCTAGCATGATATGTGTGTAACTATGTAGTACGGTAGACGTACATGTGTTTAATGTATTTGATTGGTTTGAAACATAAAGTGTTATAACGGCTTTATGGGAAGTTGGTTATAACAGCTTTATGTAGGTAAGAAAATGGGTTGTGGTTTTTAAAAGATAATTGATTTGATTTATAAGCGGCAGGGCGTTATAATAAAACTTGAAGTATTTCAAAAGATTTATGAATCGTTTTGAAAGAAGTGTAGTATTGTGCTTTGAAAACTTAAGAGTTATACTAGCTTTATGGGAAGTTAGGTATAACGGCTTAAGAATGGTTTACTGATGTTAGAAGTTAAGAGACTTGATCTTATAAGATAAGAGACTTAACTTATTTGTCTTAATGTGAATGTTTGTGTGAAACCTCATTCGTGAGTAATGAGTACTTGATTTTATTTAAAGGGATAATGTTTCTTGATTTGAAATCGTAATGTGTATCGGCAGCACCACTGCGGCGTTAATAAAGGAAAATGTATTGAATAATGATGAATTGTATTAAAACCAGTAGAAACCTCCATCTGCATAGAAACTAAGATGAGACAAAATGATATTACATTTTCTAGATCATGGCTGCTGTAATAAGAATGTTGTAAACAAGAATAACCTACTCTCACGTGCGACATATATTACTCAATTGTTCTAAAAAGGAATCAAGTGATTAAGTTTATGAACTATGAAACCATTTGAAAATGAGAAGCTTGAGTAATTGAAACTAGGCAAACTGGAACTTAGGAAAAGAATGTTGTTACTTGATTTTGAAAAGGAATATGGGTTGGTCATTCTAATACTACGGGTATCGGGTGACTTTTATAAAAGTAATGGATCTCTTTTAAAAGAACTTAACGTATGTAGTACTTTGGGGTTAAAAACCCGGACTTTGGCATAAAATGAAAGTACTTTGAGTTGTGTGAAACTTGCCTATGCTTGTTGTTGTGAAACTTGCCTATGCTTGTGATGATAGCCTTTGTTGTGCAAGTGTGGTATTTCTGTATTACCGCGTCTCTCGATAGAGGGCCGGTCGACTTGTTGAGAACTTACTTGGACGTGCTGGCAGTGATGGAGAATTCCACGGGTATGCTCCTGTTGATAGTGTTATTCCATGGACTAGCTCTCCATGAGGTTTATTACTGTTCGACGCGGTCCCGGTGGTCGGCTCTCGTACTGCCTGCCTCGTGTTGATTCGGCCTTGGTATCCGTAGTCGACCCTCGCGACTTGCCGTTCGGTATAGTGACGAAGTTTCGTGATCTGACCTTGGTCCCCGGTGGTCAGCCCGCACTTGCCCGGTCACTGCGTGACCGCCTGGTATCCGATGTCGGCTCGCACTTGCCCGTGACGGCCGTGTTTTGGTTGCATTGTTTTATTGGTACGGTCGGATCTGGTAGTTATACTTGTCTGTCACGGTTTTTATAACACAGGTGGGACACGTGTTCATGTATAATCCTTGGTATTGTTATATCATAAAGCTGCCGTGTGAGGAAGAAATTCACCGGCACGCAGTGATAATTTGGAGCGTGAGTCCTGTCTTGATATCGTTATATGTTATATACTGTAGTTTGGTCATCATACATGTCTCCCGCTTTATATAGACTATTATGATTTCATTTACAGTATTTTACAGTTTCACATACTTGGTACCTGTTGTACTGACCTCCTTCGGGGGGCTGCGTTCATGTAGAGGTACATCGACTGTCGATCCCCGCTTTTAGGATCACCTTTCAGCGTATTGAAAGCTCAGTTCCTTGGAGGCTTATCTTTTGGTATGTTACCCGAGTCGTAGATGCTTATACATTCGTGGTATGGCGGGCCCTGTCGTCATAGTTGTT
Source organism: Przewalskia tangutica (assembly GCA_029844215.1). NCBI lineage: Eukaryota > Viridiplantae > Streptophyta > Magnoliopsida > Solanales > Solanaceae > Przewalskia > Przewalskia tangutica. The sequence continues at coordinate 27,578,366 of CM056725.1, forward strand.
GTAAATCTTAGAGGTGCAGCTTGTTGTAGGCGGGGTTGTAAAAGGATTAAACGTTCGGGTTTTATGTATATCAAGACAACTGTTTTGGTTGGCTGTTTATTTATTATATCTCTTGTTTCATGATTCATGTTTTATTTTCATTGGTTTTCTCGATGTTGTATCACTAGGGTGCCCGGGTAAGGCACGATGAACGGGAGTTCGGGCGTTCTGATCGATCTAACAGTACTAAGTATGTGAAATCAAAGTACTTAAATGAAATCATATCATTTTAAAACCAATTTTACAAATATGCGAAACAACCAAGGTAACCGCATAGTGCCACATCATGAACAAGAACAACAATAGGTAAATGCGAGTCTTTTCTAGGCTGCGAATGATCGCGGGGCCAATCGCCGTAGTATCATTGTGCAGCCTAATCTCGACTTCCGTAGTCGCATAGGCCACTCACATAGGCCCGCATAGGGTATAACCCGCATCGAGGGTAGCCGCTCTCGGCATCGCCCCGACTCGTAGTCCGCATGGCCACATAGACCGCATGAGGTATAACCCGCACACTAACACGAACTCTCGTAGCTCGCGCATAGGTCCCCGGACCCGCGTGAGATATCCTCGCATCATAGTCACACTGCATCGAGGTATACCCGCGACGGAGGGCAAACCCCGGTATTATGTCAAGAGGTGGGTGATATAATACTAACATAACAGCTTATCGTTAAACAACATAAGCACAACAAGAATACCCTCTTATACAAACGTTACAAGACACTAAAACACATAGCATCATATCATGTCTACTTATCAAACCATCTTATTATTCTTTCCATAAATCAATATAAGTCTGTTATAAACACATAAGTAAACTGTTCATTTTATCTTTCTTAAGTTGTTATACCTAACTTCCCATAAAGCTAGTATAACTCTTTAAGCTTTTTGTTTAAAAACCAATTAGTTCTCTTCTGTTAAAAATGATTCAGTATTCTTTTGAAATGCATCAAGACTCTCATTATTCAGGCTTAAGTCAAAAGACATTGCCGTAATTATTATTCAGGCTTAAGTCAAAAGACATTGCCGTAGTTATTATTCAGTTAACACATGTACGTCTACCGTACTATATATATATTTTAAAATATCATGCTTTAGGAAGAATCACATACCTTCTCGGCGAAAACCACCTGCCAAGTTGAATATGTCGCGCGCAGAGAATCAACCTATAATAGTCAGACACGTCTATCAACGTCTAGACTACTCTGTAAACAGTTCTAAGCAGAGGGTCCTTTATTCTACGGAAAATCGGGCAGCACTTCCCTACCCGGTGAGCTACTCAAGCAGAGGGTCCTTTAGCCAACTTGCACACAAAATATCCTACCAACTACTTGACAAAATTGCCAATCCATTCGGCCCTATTGCCGTCCCACATCCATCAATGAGAGGGTGACAAGTGTCGCCCTCTCGTTGGCCCAAAGTGTTACGTCTCTCGGAAAAATCCGCAAAAATTAGAAATGACATAGCCGGAATTTACCCTACGCGAGTCTTGTAAAACGTTTCGTCGGAAAACGATTCTTTTAGTGAGTTGTGCCCAAGTATTTTCGTCTAAGGCCTAACCTTTAAGGCTAAACTTTTGTACGTAAGCCCTCACGTACATACTCTGGATCCAAGTTCAACTGCACATAGTGCCACAACATAAACAAGAGCAAAATAGAAATAATGTAACTGGTCTTATCTAGGCCGCGAATGATCGAAGCAAGGCCAATCGCCTATAGTATCATTATGCGTGCCTAATCCTGGACTTCCCGCAGTCCGCATAGGTCACACACAGACCCGCATGAGGTATTCCTCGCATCGGGGGTAGCTAGCCCCGGTACCCTCCTGGACTCCCGCAGTCCGCATAGTCTCAATAGACCGCATAGTCACACAGACCGCATAGGGCATCCCCCGCATCGGGATAAACACACGAATGATCAATCTCGGAACTCCGCGACTCGCATAGTCACACAGACCGCATAGGCCGTATAGACCCGCATCAAGGGTGGCAAGCCCTCGGTATAACAAGTCAAGGGGGTATGTGATATAATAACAGTACAACGGTCTTAACGTTTAACAACGTAAGCACAACAAGAATAACATCACAAGACACTAACCCACGTAGTATCATAACATGTTTACTTATCAAACCATCTTACTATACTTGCAGAAGTCAATACAAGATTTTCATAAACAAACAAGTAAAACCGTTCCTTTTATCTTTCTTAAGTCGTTATACCTAACTTCCGTAAAGCTAGTATAACTCTTAAGCTTCATTTAAAAATCAAGTATTACTCTTCTTTTTAAAAATGATTCATAATTCTTTTGAAATACTTCAAGGTTCTTATTATTCAGGCTTAAGTCAAAAGACATTGCCGTAAAACTACGTCCAGTTAACACACGTACGTCTACCGTACTATATATATATTTTAAAATATCATGCTCAAGAGTATAGGAAGAATCACATACCTTCCTGAAATCCACCGCCAAGTCGAATATGTCGTAAGAGAATCAACCTATAATAGTCGAATCGTCTATCAATGTCTAGACTACTCTGTAGACTATTCTAAGCGAGAGGTTCTCTATTCTACGGAAAATTGGGCAGCACTTCCTACCCAGTCAAGCTACTCAAGTCTCGTAATCTGACCATGTAAGTACAGTTTAATTCTTCTTCTGTTAAACCCTTCTACTGTGATTACAGTTCAATTTTATTCTTTAATATCCTTCTATATCTTATACTCAAGTCTTAACTATTCTTATATGTAATATCCAATTACAATAGAAGGACAAGAGTATTTACCTCGATAAGCCCAAAATTATCCAAGTTAAATGTTGATCCTGAGCAAGGTTTAGCTCCTAATTTGCACGCTCCGATAGCTCCAAGAAGTCCTTAGAAGTTCTACACAACTTATACTCAAATACTATAAGGGATTTGGGCTAGGGTATTTGGAATAGTAACTATACTTTGGAAGACAACTTTCTACCAAGGGGGTACTCGTAGAAGCCACAAGGCTAGAGGGGAGAGGGTTGTTTCGACTAAGCTTCTCTAGAGGGAGGCTTGGACGAAACACTACAAGAGGGGGGGGGAGGATTTTCAAGACTTGGAGAAGTGATTTGTGGATGAAGAAAACCTTCAAGTTAGGGGGGTATTTATAGGCCAACCAATGGCCAAGATGAAGCTAAGTGCTATGCAAGTGTAGGGTGAGGATTTACCCAAGTGTCCTTATCCATCTACTACACAAAATATCCTACCTAACCTTGACTATTGCAAAGGCCACAAAAACATGCCCAAGGTCGTCCAATGTCCTGCCACTTGAGGGTGACAAGTGTCACCCTCCCGTTGGTCCAAAATATTTCATCTCTCGGAAAAATCCGCAAAAATAATAAATGACATAGCCGGAATTTTCCCTACGCAAGTTTTGTAAAACGTTTCGTCGGAAAACGATTCTTTTCGTGTGTTGTACACAATATTTTCGTCCTTAATGCCTAACTAAGGCTTAACTTTTATATGTATGCCCTCACGTACATACTCTGGAAATACGGGGTATAACACTTTTGAAGATAAGAGACTTGACTAATTTGACTTGATATAAATTTTGTTAAAAAGTGTGAAACCTCATTCGTGAGCAATAAGTACTTGGTTTTTAAAGAGTTAATGTATGAAGTACTTTGGGGATAAAAACCCGAACTTGTTGACATAAAATAGAAAGTACCTTGTGTGAATAACTTGACTATGTTGGTTTGTGATAGCCTTGTAATACTTTCTTGTTGGTTTGATAAGTAAACATGTTATGATGCTACGCGTGTTAGTGTCTTGTGATGTTGTGTAAGAGGGTTATTCTTGTTGTGCTTACGTTGTTAAATGTTAAGCCCGTTGTACTGTTATTATATCACATACTCCCCCTGACTTTTTATACCGAGGACTTGCCACCCTTGATGCGGGTCTATACGGCCTATGCAGTCTGTGTGACTATGCGGAGTCTGGGAGTTCCGGATTGATCATTCGGTGTATTATCCGTCGCGAGGAGTGCCTTATGTGGTGCGTGTGACTATGCGTCTATGTGACTATGCGGACCGCGGAGTCGAGGAGAATGCGCGGGTTAGCTACCCGACGCGAGGAATACCTCATGCGGGCCTATGTGTGGCCTATCGGAGTGCGGTAAGTTCCAGATTAGACGCGCACATTGATGCGAGGCGAGTGGCGGCCGATCATGTAGTGCGATGCAGAAAGACCTCGTGATATAGTTTTATAGCATTATTGATGCGTGGGTTTTAGTAGTCGGCTATGCGCCGTACTTACCGTGACGGTTTTATTATGACACAGTGGGACCCGGTGTTCATGTATTCCTTGGTGCTTTTATATCATGGACTGCCGGCAGTGAGGAAGGAATTCCACGGGCATGATTGATATTGTGGGCATGAGACCCGTGGTTATATTTGAGTAATGACTTTAAGGGCGTGAGTCCCTGACTTGACATGACTGCTTACATATTGTGCATCGTAAATTGGTTATCATATATGTCTTCTGTTTTACATAGACTATTATGATTTCACTTCTGATATTTTGATTTCACATACTTGGTACTGTTGTCGACCTCCTTCTGGGCTGCGTTCATGCGCAGTAGAGGTACACCGATTGTTGATCCTCGCCATAGGGTCACGATTCGGCGTTTTGGGAAGCTCCGTTTCTTGAGGCTTATCTCGTAGTATAGTCCGCCGTTGTAGGTACTTACATTCGGGGTATGGCGGGCCATCCGTCATTTTGTTATAACATTCTTAGAGGTCTGTAGTACTGTTGTGGGCAGGGTTTGTAAAAGGGATGTAACTATTCACGTTTTTATATATATATTTATGCCGAAAGGCAACTTTTCTTAGTTAAACTGTTTCTCATTCATATTACTTCATGTCTTATTTTATTTTCCGCTGGTTACTCTGATGTTGTATCACTAATTGCCGGGGTAAGGCACGATCCACGGGCCACGGTCGGTCGTGACAAAAGTGGTATCAGAGCAGTTAATCCTCAGAAAGTGTCTACAGACCGTATCTAGTAGAGTCTTGATTATCGGTGTGTTGTGCACCACACCAATAATCAGGAGGCTATAGGATATTTAGGATTGGTTTCCATTCTTCTCACTCTGAGATCGTGCCTTAGAGTTGTGTTATAAGGTGGACCCCTCTAACGTATTTCTTTCCCTTACGATTATGCCTCGCGTAAGGCAACCCGCCCAAAGGGCAAGGCAGCGGTGAGGAGCTGAGTAGAAACCTGAGGTTACGAGGGCACAGCCCAACCATCACTTGGTGGTGCTTCATTCGGGAATTACGCTCGTCACGGCCCAGAGTTTAGCCTGGCGGCGGTTCCTCTGCGGCCATGAAATCTGACCTTGGTTCCGACCGATGCGAAAGTATAGATTGCAAAGAGACGACCCTGTTACTATCTAGGGATTTAGCAACCAGAGAGTATTTTATGTACCGATTTATCACGGGTCTTGATGATTATCTAAGAGAGGGTTGTGCAAGAGTAGCTCTTCAGTCAGGCATGAGCATGGCACAGTGCGGGCTTATGCGCGCAGGCCGAAAGCGTAGGGATCGAGGGTTAACCAAGATCGCGAGAGGCGGATCGGCAGGTCCTTTGGTAACTTTCGAGGCAAATCACCTCGGAATGATCGATATGCACCTCCGCCAGTGCAGAGTGGTCCTTCGCCGGGTTCAGGACGTTCGGGGTATGCAGGAGTTGGTCAGAGCTCCAGGGCTTCTGGTTCACAGATACACGTAGGTTCCAGCCAGCCGAATTCAGTTTTCCCTCAGTGTTCACAGTGTGGCAGGTGTCATCCCGGGGAATGTCGTCTTTTCGTTAGTGCTTGTTTTACCTGCGGCCGTCAGGGCCATGTGACGAAAGAATGTTCAAGTAAGAGGGATGCAAGTAGGAGGACTCAGCCTACCAGATCAGTTGTCGATTCAGTAGTTCGGAGAGGAAGGGGTGTTAGCTGAGAGGCCACCTCGGTGTGGCCGTTGTGGTAAGTGTCATTGTGGGGGGTGTCGTACTTCTTCGACAGCTTGTTATGCTTGCGGCCAGCAGGGCCATTTTGCGAGGAATTGTCCGACCAGAGGTGGCGCGGATATAGAGACTCAGCTTTCAGGATCAGTGGCTAGTTCATCACCTTCCACTGCTATGCGCCCGACAGCGGACTGATTAGACGACAAAGGAGAGTGGCGGTAGATCTGAGTTTATCCTTAACCCTCTAGAGATTAGTATGTGTGATAAGATGAGTATATCTTAAGTGTTATGTTCAGATAACATTGTGTTAATTGTGATTAGAAATCATGGTTAGTTAACAGGGTAAGATTGGGGATAGGGAAAGTGTGAGCCTTAGAGTTTTATACGTGGAGACCTTAGAGGCAAGGCCATCTTGAGTAAAAGATTATTTTTATGTTTGACCCTTATCGGAGTGCATAGTACACGTGAGATATGGTTGTGTGATAAGTCCCTGAGTGGTATGAAATGAAAGAGGGTAGTTGAGCTAAGAAGATCACTAGGTTTTCGTAACTTGATTAGTGAGATTGTTCCGGTTCGGGGGAACAAGAGTTTTGTGCGATAGCGGGTCGGGTTGAGGACCGATCGCGGGTCAACCCGCGGCCTGTAATGTGGTGGGGTCAATTCGAGATGGTCCCGCCAGGTGGTGGGGTCACGAGGGTGTTAGGCCCAAGTTTAGTTAACCATCGTACGAGTTCGTGGATGCGTTCGACCAGTAGTCGGGACGATGAGGTCAGCCCATCTTGTCTTTCAGTCAGGACCGTTTACTCGGCAGAGGGTTATGCGAGATGTTATATATCAGGAAGGTTGTAAGACTGCACGGGGTTCCTACTTTTACTATGACAGGCAGTGGAGCCCAGGTTTGCGGCTATTTATTTTTCTGGAGGTTTTACCAGGCAGGGTTAGGAACTCAGGTAAGTCTCCGTATCGCATTCGCCCTCGGGCCAGTGTTTGGATTTCAGGGGTAGCTGTGAGGGTTGTTGCCTCCTGTTGAGGGAGTGTTTTATAGCTACCATTTCAGTATTCGGATGTCGCCTTATGGAGCCTTGTATGGGCGGTAGTATAGGTTGCCGGTCGATTGGTTCGATGTTGGCAAGGTTCAGATAGTTGGTTCATACTTGATTCAGCAGGATGTGGATAGGGTGAAGCCTATCCAGGAGAGGTTATTGGTAGCTCAGAGTCAACAGAAGTCGTGCGGATAATCGGCGACGACGCTTGGAGTTCAGGTTGACGGTGGGTCTTCTTGAAGGTACCACCCCGGAAAGGGTGTGACGAGTTTTGGAAAACAGAGGGAAATCAGCCCGAGTTACTTTGGGCCTTTTCAGATCATTTGGAGAATAGGCCAGGTTGCCTATAAGTTGGCACTGTCGTCCGACGTAGGAAGCAGTACGTCCGGTATTCCATGTTGCTATATTCGGAAAAGTATCGGAGATCCATCCAGAGTGTTCCCAGTTAATGATGACCAAGTTGGAGGTAGTAACCCAGAGATTTGGAAACTGAAGCAGTAGCGGAAATGTGGTAAGTTATGAGAAAGAGTTCGAGTGTACGAGAAGGGTACGACGAGTAAGGGAAGAAGCGAGCATGTGTTAAGAACATAGATGTGATCATTTCTTTTGTAAAGTGAAGGTGCGAAGGGAGTATGTTTTAGACCTCGGGTGGGAGCTTTTGTGATGCTAGAGGTGATTCCTCGTGGACTTGGATTAAGTATTTGCGCGTGTGTTATTTTATGGCCAGGTGTGGCATGATTGTTTTCGTAAGTATAGTAGTGAAGACTATACTGGCGCATGTATGTTTTGAGACTTAGAAGGAACATTCGGGACGAATGTTTCTAAGGAGGGGAGAATGTTATACCGTATTTCAGTATGTACGTAAGGGCGTACGTATAAAAGTTTAAGCCTTAAGTAGGCAAAGGGACGAAATTTGTTCACAACTAGCGAAAAGAATTGTTTTCCGACGAAACGTTTTCCGGACTTTGCGAAGGGAAAATTACGGTTGCAACATTTATATTTTTTGCGGATTTTTCCGAGAGATGAAATATTTTGGAGCAACGAGAGGGCGACAAGTGTCACCCTCAAGTGGGCGGAAATGTTGGACGAACATGGCACGTTTTTTTGCCTTTATCTTTGGTCAAGGATTAGGTAGGATATTTTGTGATATTTTATGTAGTAGATGAGCAAGTGGGACCCACTCAACACTTGTCCAAATCTTCACCCTCCACTTGCCCTCCACTTGCCTTAATCTTGACCATTGATTTCCCTATAAATACCCCCCTTGAGTTGAAGACTTCTTCATCCACACTTAGAGATTTCAAGACTTGAAATACTCCCTCCCCTCTTCTTGTTGCTCTCGTCCAAACCACCCCTCCCCCTTTGAGAAGCCTTGGACGAAACCCCCCCCTACCTTGAGTTGTTCTCGTGAAATATACCCCCTCCCCCTTGGTAGAAAAGTATTCTCCAAGTATTGTTACAATTCCAAAATACCTTAGCCCTTATACCTTGTAGTATTCCAATGTTATTTCAATACTAAGAGCCCGGAAACACTACTGTACTTTCTTTAGTCACAAAACGAAACCCTAGAAAAATCTTCATAGTGGTTGAAGTATTAAGTAGAAGTTGTGTAGAACTTCTAAGGGTTTCTGGGAGCGAATTGGAGCACACGGATTAGGAGCTAAACGTTGTTCAGGATCGACATTTAAACTTGGATAATTTTGGGCTTATCGAGGTAAATATCTTTGTCCTTTTATTGTAATTGGAGATTACATATAGTAGTTTATAAATGAGTATAAGATATAGAAGGATGGTATAAAAGAAGAAGAATTGAACTGTAATTACATAGGACTGTATTACAGTAGACTTGTGTAGTTAGACGGGTAGGGAAGTGCTGCCCGATTTTCCGTAGCAATAAGCACCTTCTGCTTAGAATATTCTACAGATTAGTCTAGACGTTGATAGACGTATTTGACTATTATAGGTTGGTACTCTACGCGCGACATATTCGACTTGGCAGGTGGATTTCGCCGAGGAGGTATGTGATTCTTCCTATCCTCTTGAGCATGATATTTTAAAAGAATATATATAGTACGGTAGACGTACGTGTGTTAACTGAACGTGGTTTTACTGCGATGACTTTTGACTTGAGTTTAAATAATGAGAATCTTGATGTATTTCAAAAGAATTAAGAATCGTTTTTGAAAGAAGAGTAATACTTGGTTTTAAAAGCTTAAGTGTTATACTAGCTTTATGGGAAGTTAGGTATAACGACTTAAGAAAGATAAAAGGAACGGTTTACTTAATTGTTTACGAAAGCCTTATATTGATTTCGGAAATGAGAATAAGTATCGAACAAACCACTGCAGCGCTAATAAAGGAAAATGTATTGACTAATTAAGGATTATTAAAACCAGTAGAAACCTCCATCTGCATAGAAGCTAAGATAAGACAAAATTGTATTACATTTCCTAGATCATGGCTGCTTTAATAAGATTGTTATAAACAAGAATAACCTACTCACACATAAGGCATATGTTACTCAAATTATTTTAAAAAGGAGATTTCGTTGTTAAGTGTTTAAAACTATGATCTGTGAATCTTTTGAAGATAAGAGACTTGACTAATTTGACTTGATATGAATTTTGTTAAAAAGTGTGAAACCTCATTCGTGAGCAATAAGTACTTGGTTTTTAAAGAGTTAATGTATGAAGTACTTTGGGGATAAAAACCCGAACTTGTTGACATAAAATAGAAAGTACCTTGTGTGAATAACTTGACTATGTTGGTTTGTGATAGCCTTGTAATACTTTCTTGTTGGTTTGATAAGTAAACATGTTATGATGCTACGCGTGTTAGTGTCTTGTGATGTTGTGTAAGGGGGTTATTCTTGTTGTGCTTACGTTGTTAAACGTTAAGCCCGTTGTACTATTATTATATCACATACTCCCCCTGACTTGTTATACCGAGGGTAGCCACCGATGCGGGTCTATACGGCTATGCGATCTGTGTGACTATGCGCGGAGTCGGGAGTTCGAGATTGATCATTCGGGTGTATTATCCGTCACGAGTGCCTTATACGATGCGTGTGACTATGCGGTCTATGTGACTATGCGGATGCGGGAGTCGAGGAATGCCGTGGGTTAGCTACCGTCGAGAATACCTCATGCGGTCCTATGTGGCCTATGCGGAGTGCGGTAAGTTCGAGGATTAGACGCGCATTGATCGAGGCGAGTGTCGGCCGATCATGTGGTGAGTTCTAGAAAGACCTCGTGATACCGTTTTATAGCATTATTATGCGTGGGTTTTAGTAGTCGGCTATGCCTTCGTACTTACCGTGACGGTTTTATTATGACACAGTGGGACTGCATTGTTCATGTATTCCTTGGTGCTTTTATATCATGGATGCCGCGGTGAGGAAGGAATTCCACGGGCATGATTGATATTGTGGGCATGAGACCCATGGTTATATTTGAGTAATGACTTTAAGGCGTGAATCACGACTTGACATGGCTACATATTGTGCATCGTAAATTGGTTATCATATATGTCTTCATTTTACATAGACTATTATGATTTCACTTACGATATTTTGATTTCACATACTTGGTACTGTTGTCGACCTCGCCCGGGCTGCGTTCATCCGCAGAGGTACACGCGATTGTTGATCCTCGCTCAGGGTCACGATTCAGCGTTTTGGGAAGCTCCGTTTCTCCGGAGGCTTATCTGTGGTATAGTCCCCTGTCGTTGTAGGTACTTACATTCAGGGGTATGGCAGGGCCCTGTCCCGTCATTTTTGTTATAACATTCTTAGAGGTATGTAGTACTGTTGTGGGCAGGGTTTGTAAAAGGGATGTAACTGTTCAAGTTTTTATATATATATATATGCCGAAAGACAACTTTTCTCAGTTAAACTGTTTCTCATTCATATTGCTTCATGTCTTGTTTTATTTTCTGCTGGTTACTCTGATGTTGTATCACTAGGGTGCCCGGGGTAAGGCACCAGTCAAGGGCCCTGGGTCGGGTCGTGACAATTTTGACGAGAAAAGGAGTTGCGGAAAAAGGGCTATAGTGGGCGAAATCCTAAAGGTAAAATTCTCTCTCCTCTTGGAAGTAAATTAGGATACATGTAATAGTTGATATTGATCATGTGAATTATATATTGAAGTTGATAAGTGTTATAGAATATTGGGAGCCTAAATCCGAACACGAGTGTATTAGCCATTGAAAGTACAATACAAATTGGTCGATAGTTATAATCGCCACATGTTATCTAAATAATGGATTATGGTTGTTAAGATTGGTTGCGACTATATAACATGTGAGAACGACATATGGATTGAAAGGGAATTGGAAAAGATTGTATGTGGTTGTACATTGTAGTCGAAAATCACATTTAATATTGGACTGTTTTATATAAATTGTGAGGCAGAATTTTATACGTCCAGTAAGGCGTATAATCCCCTTTGATTGGTCGATGTATTGAGCCTTAAATGTGGAATATTTGTTATTGATTTTGGGCCTTGAAAAAGGTGGAAAAGTGCGTAGAAACAAAGGAAGTGCTGTCCAATTTTCCGTAGAATAAGGGACTTTACAATTAGAATATTCTACGTTGAAGCTAGAAGCTAATAAGATGTATTATGGTCATTATAGGTTGACATACTACGTACGGCATATTGGACTTATCTAGTGGATTGAACCGAAGAGGTATGTGGAAACTTTCTTGTCTCTTGAGCATGAGTAGTTATAAATGTATAGTACGGTAGACGTACGAGATTTAAATGAAGTCAGTTCATTTGATATCCTTGACTTGTTTTAAGAATGTCTAAGTTGGTTGAGTTAGAGAATTAACTCACTTGTTTTTAAAGAAAGGTTAAAATAATGGTTTATTCTAATAAGGTAAACAAAGATTTCTTGACTTGAAAAAGTATAGAATACTTGATTTGGAAAGTATTTATTCTTGAACTATTCTAAAGATAAGAAACTTGATTTCTAAGTTAAGAAACTTGATTTCTAAAGTTAAGAGACTCGAAGTATTTTGAAAGTTGTGTATCTTGATTTGAAAGTATAAGTCTCTTGGTTATAAAAAGAATGAATTTGTCTAAGACATAAAGAGTTATAACGGCTTTATGGGAAGTTAGTTAGGATGGATTTATGAAAGGTTAAAGATGTCTTAGTTTCTAAAGCATAAAATTAGTATAATAAGCTTTATGGGAAGTTTGTTATAACAACTTAAGGAGGATAAAAGAAACGGTTTACTTACTTGATTTTAAAGGCTTTGTAATGATTTTCTAATGGTGTAGTAACTTGGTTTGATAAGCAAACATGTCTTGATACTATGGGTGTTAGTGTCTTAAGACTTTTTGTGGTACGGAGGTTTTTTCCTGATTTTCTTATATTGGTTATGATGGCCGATTGCGTTTGTATTATATCACTTAAACCCCTGGACATGTTACGTTGTTCATATTATGTGGGTCTACATGACCTATGCGGACTGTAGGGGTGGTAGTCCAGGACTTACCGCGGGTTTGCTACCCCCAATGCGAGGAATACCTCATGCGGGTCTACATGACCTATGCTGACTGTAGGGGTGGTAGTCCAGGAATTTCCGCGGGTTAGCTTTCCCCGATGCGAGGAATACCTCATACGGGTCCACGCGACCTATATGGACTGAAGGGGGGTAGTCCAGGATTAGGATTTGCACAATGATACTAAGGGCGAATAGCCCTAGTTTGATCATTGGCTGTCTATTCAAAACCGGCCATGTTACACCTATTTGCTCTCATATATACTATGACACTGTGTACTGTTAATTGGTTTTTCATACATGTCTGTGGATTTTTTTTGGACTATTGTGATTTCATTACAGTACTTTCAGTTTCACATACTTGGTACCTGTTGTACTGACCTCCTTCGGGGGCTGCGTTCATGTCGCAGGTAGGGGTAAGCAGGTGGTGGATACTCATTCATAGGATCACTGATCAGGTGTCAGAAGCTCCATTTCTTCGGAGGCTTGTCTTTTGGTATGGTTTCCCTGATCTTGTAGATAGATGTACATCCAGGGGTATGACGGGGCCCTGTCCCGTCACAGTTGTTATTCTTAGAGGTCTGTAGTCATATCTTGTGGATTGGGTTGTAAGAACAAAGATGTAACTGTTTTATTTTTGGGTTTCATGTATTTTACGGAAGGTGGCCTTATCGGCTAGCCTGTTGATATTTTACTGTCTAAGTATTTTATGAGTTTATGTATGTTCCGCTGCTATTCTCTGATGTATACCTGTAAGGGGTGCCCAGGTAGGGCACCAGTCGCGGGCCCAGGGTCGGGTCGTGACAAAAGTGGTATCAGAGCAGTTAGTCCTCGGAAAGTATCTACAGACCGTGTCTAGTAGAATCTTGATTATCGGTGTGTTTTGCACCACATCTATAATCAGAAGGCTGCATGACATTTAGGATTAGTTTCCATTCTTCTCTCTCTGAGATCGTGCAGTAAAGTTGTCGTATTAGGTTGAATCCTCTCTGGCCTATTCTTATGTACTAGTTATGCCTCCACGCAAGGCAACCACGGCCCAGAAGGACAAGGCAGCAGAGGGAGCTGCTAGTGGGACTCAGAGGGTTACCAGGGAACAGGCCCAGTCATTGCCTGAGATAGTGCTTCAGACGGCAAGTTCTACGACGCCGCCAGTCCCAGGGGAGTTTAGAGCAACAACAGTATCTACTGAGGCCACGATACCTGAGCCTCCAGCCCCACAGCCAGGAGCAGAGGATATGGGTTACAAGGAGATGGCCCAGTTACTAGCTAGGATCGTGGCGAGGCAGGAGGACAGACGGGAGCCGGTAGTACCAGTGGTGCACCCCAGGACCGATAGTTTGAGGCTTCGGGACTTCTTGAGTTGCAGTCCACCAGAGTTCTATGGATCGAGAACTGAGGAAGATCCTCAGGAGTTTATTCGACAGCTGCAGCGGATCATGAAGGTGATCAAGGCCTCAGAGACAGAGTCAGTGGTATTGGGTTCTCATCGGCTGCGTGATATTGCAGTCAACTGGTTTGATTCATGGGAACTGTCTCGGGAGGAGCATGCGCCTCCAGCTGGTTGGGACTTGTTCTCGGAGGCATTTCTTAACCACTTCTTGGCTCCACAGATGAGAAGATCCCGGGTGGATATGTTTATGATGTTGAGGCAGAATGGGCGGACGGTTTGGGAGTACAACATAGAGTTCGACTCGTTGGCTCGGTATGCCCCCACTCTAGTGGCAGACATGGAGGATAGAGTGCACCGCTATGTCACGGGGCTTGATGATTATTTAGCAGAGGGTTGCACAGGGGTAGCTCTTCAGCCGGGCATGGACATTGCCCGCATACAGGATTATGCACAGGGGACTGAGGAACGTAGAGGTCGACGTAAGGACTAGGATCAACATAAGAGGCGAGCAATGCGGTCCTTTGGTAACTTTCGAGCGGACAACCTCGGCGAGCTAGATATGCACCTCGGCATGCAGTACTCTCCATGATCCTCGGACGTCCGAGGTATTTAGGGGCGGGGCAGGGCTCCAGGACTTCGGGTTTCTAGGAAAGCAGGGGTCTTTGCCGATCGAGACCATCCCCCTCTCGGTGTGTCCGATGCGGTAAATCTCATTTCGGGAATTGTGATAGTACTTTGGGAGCTTGTTTCACTTGCGGCCGGCAGGGCTATTTTTCGAGGAGTTGTCCGACCAGAGGTAGCACAGATGGTAGGGTTCAGCCTACAGGGTCGTTTGTCGGGTCTTTATCTCCTGCGGTTACTCGCCCCGGAGGGCAGGGTGCTCATTGGCCAGCAAGTCGCGGCAGAGGTCGTGGCAGGGGTCCTAGTTCCAGCGGTCCTCAGAACCGCATTTATGCCTTATCCAGCTGTCAGGACCAGGAGGCGTCGTCGGATGACGTCACAGGTACATTATTGGTTTCATGCTGTGATGTATATGCTTTGATAGATTCGGGTTCTACTTTGTCTTATATATCTCCTCATATTGCTGGTAGAATAGGGATAGAGCCTGAGTCCATAGAACCTTTCGAGGTAGCTACGCCAGTAGGCGATTCGGTGGTAGCAGAGCGGGTATATAAGGTTTGCCCGGTGACTATATACAGTCGTCAGACCCTATCAGACTTGATAAAGTTGGAGATGACAGATTTTGACGTCATTATGGGTATGGATTGGTTGGCTTCTTTCTACACCAATGTGGACTGTAGGGAGAGATTGGTACGGTTCCAGTTTCTCGATGAGCCAGTTATCGAGTAGAAAGGGAATACTGCGTCGTCGAGGGGTAGGTTTATTTCGTACCTCAAGGCTAGGAAGATGGTTCAAAAGGGTTATATCTACCATCTTATTCGGGTATTTGATACAGAGGCTGAGTTGTTAGATCTTCTGTCTGTTCCGGTTGTTAGAGAATTTCCGGATGTTTTCCCAGGCGATCTCCCAGGTATTCCTCTAGAGAGGGAGATAGAGTTCTGTATTGACGTTCTGCCTGATACTCGGCCTGTATCTATTCCGCCATACAGAATGGCACCTGTCGAGTTGAGAGAGTTGAAGGACTAGCTGAAAGATTTACTGGAGAAAGACTTTATTAGGCCTAGTACTTCACCTTGGGGAGCGCCAGTATTATTTGTAAAGAAGAAGGATGAGACGCTGCACATGTGTGTTGACTACAGACAGCTGAATAAGGTAACCATCAAGAATAGATACCCCCTCCCCAGGATTGATGATTTGTTTGACCAGTTGCAGGGTGCAAAGTGTTTCTCCAAAATAG
This sequence comes from Przewalskia tangutica, assembly GCA_029844215.1. Classification (NCBI taxonomy): domain Eukaryota; kingdom Viridiplantae; phylum Streptophyta; class Magnoliopsida; order Solanales; family Solanaceae; genus Przewalskia; species Przewalskia tangutica. Next base: position 27,594,182 of record CM056725.1, read on the forward strand.
ACCTGCGGTCTGGTTATCATCAGGTGCGATTTAGAGAGGCAGACATCCCGAAGACTGCATTCAGGACCCGGTATGGGCATTATGAGTTCAGGGTGATGTCTTTCGGTTTGACCAATGCTCCAGCGGTATTTATGGATTTGATGAATCGGGTGTTCAAGCCATTTTTGGATACGTTTGTTATAGTATTCATTGATGACATCCTGGTTTATTCGCGCACAGAGCAGGAGCATGCAGATCACTTGAGAACGATACTTGGGGTCCTCCGGTGCCGACAGTTGTTCGCAAGTTCTCCAAGTGTGAGTTTTGGTTGGACTCAGTGGCATTCTTGGGGCACATTATCGGGGCTGACGATGTTCAAGTAAATACAGCAAAGATTGAGGCGGTCAAGACTTGGCCGAGACCTACTACTCCGACGGAGGTGCGCAACTTTTTGGGGCTAGAAGGTTATTATCGTATGTTTGTGGAGCAGTTCGCTTCGATATCAACACCATTGACTAGGCTGACTCAGATAGCAGCTAAGTTCCAGTGGACAGAAGCTTGTGAGAAGGGCTTCCAGTTACTGAAGGAAAAGTTGACGACGGCTCCAGTTCTTACTCTTCCCGAGGGGTTATAGGGCTACGTGATTTATTGTGATGCCTCGGGTATCGGGCTAGGGTGCGTATTGATGTAGCACGGCAAGGTAATAGCCTATGCTTCCCGGCAGATACGGAAGCATGAGAGAAATTACCCTACTCACGACTTAGAGTTGGTCGCAGTTATTCATGCCTTGAAGATTTGGAGACATTATTTATACGGGGTTCATGTGGATATTTTTACAGACCACAAGAGCCTCCAGTACATCTTCAGGCAGAGGGAGCTGAACTTGCGGCAGAGACGGTGGTTAGAGTTGCTAATGGATTATGATGTTGATATCCTATACCATCCAGGAAAAGCCAACGTGGTTGCAGATGCTCTGAGTCGTAGGTCTATGGGGAGTCTGTCAGAAGTACAACCAGATAGATAGGACATGGTCTGTGAGATCCATCAGCTGGAGAGCCTTGGGGTTTGGTTGGTCGATACCGATGATAGTGGGGTACGGGTTCGTGAGGTTTCCGAGTCTTCCATCATTGAGGAGGTGAAGAGACGACAGTATGAGGATCCAGTTATGATACGTTATCGAGATACGGCTCTTCGAGAGGAGAAGAGTGTTACACCCCGTAGTTCAAGGACACGTTTAAGATAATGTATGTAAGGAACACAAGACTTGAAAAGGGTACGAAAGGAAGAATTGTTTTTCCGACGGAAAATCTTCCGAACGTCGGAAAGGAAAAATGTTCGTTGGTGAGAATTAGATTCTCAAAATGCATTAATTGAGGATTATGGAATGTATTATCATTATGGAAATTTATTTGTACGGATTTGGTCACGTGGGGCCCACCCGAGGAATTTTACGTTTTTGTGGGGCCCACGAGGTTTTCGATATTTTGACCAATTATGGAAATTTCGGGAAACGAAACATTATGGACGAATGAGAGGGTGACTCGTGTCACACCCCCCACAATTGGGCTTGGACGAAAATTGGCAAGATTGGGCCAAGTCTTGAAAGGCCAAGGCATGACATTATTGACCAAGTCAATGAGCCAACATAGTTGATATTTTAAATGAATTCATCCAAGCCACACAAATGTTCTAATCTAGACCCTTGAATGGAGTTTATATGTACACTAGTAGTGCAAGACTTTGTCATTCTCAACACTTAGAAAAAATTGAATCTTGTTCTTGTCCCTTTATGAAGCTCACGACAATGTGCCCCCTTCCAAGAGAAATTTTTTCAATTGTTGTCCAATAATCTCCCCACTTTAAACCAAGGTACCTAAGGGTATTGTAAGTGTATCTCAATAGAAAGATCCCGGAAAAATGGTGTTTTCGTATTAGTCGCAAGGCGGAAACTAAAGGAGTTCTTCAACTTTGAAGTTGGAACTTGAAGATAAGTTCATCATAAGCTTCTAAGGGTTGCTTGGAGTGGGTTGGAGCGTCAAAAAGAGGAGCTAAAGTTGCTAAGGATCGACTTGTAATCTTGGATCATATTTGGGCTAAATGAGGTATAATCTTCGTCTTACTTTTGTAATTGAAGATTCCATGTTATTATAAGTTAGAAATGATCATGTGATATGTGTTATGAGGATTGATAAGTGTTATGGAAATTTGGAAGCTCAAATCCGAAAATGACATGTTAAGCCATTTGAAATTGAAATACAATTTGGTCGATAATTAGAATCGTCGCATGTTTACCTACTTGAGGATTGTAGTAGTTATAATCAATTGTGGCTAGATAACATGTTATATTAAACCACCTGGATTGAATATAAATTGGAAAAGAATTGGTATTGTCGTCCCTAATTGCCGAATGGACATTATATGTTGGACTAGTTTGATATTTATTGTGGGGCGGAATTTTACACGTCTTGATTAAGCGTGTAATCCCCTATTGTTAACTACTTTGTTGAGCCTTAAATGTGGCGTGTTTGGTTATTTAATTCGGCCTTGAAAAAGGTGGCAAAGTATGTAGAAACAAAGGAAGTGTTGTCCGATTTTCCGTAGAATTTAGTGACTTTGCACTTAGAATATTCTACGTTCGAAGCTAGAGGATAATAGACGTATTATGGCCATTTTAGGTTGAAGTACCAAGTATAGCGTATTCTACTTGAAGGATGGAATAGCTATCAAGGTTGAAGTACTTTGGAGAGTTTTGCTATTTGTCGATAATCGTCGCGAGGTATGTGAACCTCTTCCTTCTTTTGACATGATTCTATGTATGGAATATACATGTAGTATTATTTCATGATTCCTTCTACTCTTAGAAGTTAAGAAGTATGTATGCTGATTTACTCTACGTAAGGGTTATGTCTAAGTTATCCTAAGTTCTTACCAAGTCTTATGGGGGATGTTGGTAAGAGTCGTCAGGAGGTATTTTGGAGCCAAGTTGACTTGGCTAAGTTACGGCACAAATGAGAATAAGTATCGAACAAGCCACTGCAGCGTTAATAAAGGAAAATGTAATGACAATCAATTAAGTTAAAATGAGTAGAATTCTCCATCTGCATAGAAGCTAAGATAAGACAAAATTTTATTACATTTTCTAGATCATGGCTACTTGATTAAGATCGTTATAAATAAGTATAACTTATTCACAACGCACCAAAGTATATGTTACTTAGTTTATAAGAATTTACGTATGAAGTTTTAAGACTACGAACCTCAAATTCTTAACAGGTTAAGAGACTTTATTTTTCAAGTTGGGGACTTGATTCTTAAAGGAAGAAATGAATTGATTTAAAAGCATATAATACTTGATTTGGAAAGTATTGATTTCTTGCCATTCTAAGGTTAAGAAACTGGTTTTCTTAAAAGTTAAGAGACTTGAAGTATTTTGAAAGCTATGTAATTCGATTTGAAAGTATAAGTCTCTTGGTTATAAAAGGAATGAAATTGTCTAGGACATAAAGAGTTATAACGGCTTTATGAGAAGTTGGTTATAACAACTTTATGGAAGATTAAAAGAATGATTTTCTTCAGTAATGTAAGCAAAGAAATGACTTGAAATTGTCACGACCCGACCTCGGGCCCGCGACTGGTGCCTTACCCCGGGCACCCTAGTGATACAACATCAGAGAAAATCAGCAGAAATAAAAACTTAAACAGGAAACAAGATACAAGATAAGAAAACAGGTTAACCAAAACGGTCACCTTCATGTATATATAATATAACCGAACAGTTATAATCCTTTACAAACCCTGCCCACAACGATACTACAGACCTCTAAGAATGTAACAACAACTATGACGGGACAGGGCCCCGCCATACCCCTGAATGTACAAGTACCTACAGTGACAGGGGACTATACCAAAAGATAATCATCCGGAGAAACGGAGCTTCCCAAACGCTGAACTGCGATCCTATGAACGAGGATCAACGACTGGTGTACCTCTACCTGCGGCATGAACGCAGCCCCCCGAAGGAGGTCAGTACAACAGGTACCAAGTATGTGAAACTGAAAATACTGTAATGAAATCACATTTCATCATTTTATAAAATCATTTCGCAATAAGTATGGTTATGTCAAGTAAGGGGACGCATATCCTCAAAATAATCACTCACACATAACTATGGGTCTCACGCCCATAATATCAATCATGCCCGTGGAACCCATTCCTCACTGCCGGCAGTACATGATGTAAAACAACACCCATATGTGAACCTGAACACTAGATCACGCTGCGTCATTAAACCGATCGGGCGAGTAGTAGCCAACTACGGATCAGAAGGCTAGTCATAAAACTTCACGGGCAATGCGGAAGCCAACTACGAGATCCAAACCAGCACGCATAGCCGAGGCAAGTATCTAAAGCTAGCGTGCAATAGCCTACCGTCTCACTAGATATGGCCGTGGCAAGTATCTTAAGCTATCTACCGAGCTGCGATACACGAGAAATGACCAGACAAGTATCTAAAATGTGCTGTAACCACGCGTGCAAATCAAGCTGTGATTGTTCGTCACGCGGCAAGCTTCATGGATTAGCGGTCCATGGACTAATAACATAACCCGGATTTAACCTCACAATGACCGCGTGCCGGCGTCTTACCTCGGTATAAGCGTGGCCATGAAACCATCCTCTTGGGCGCATACGGTGGGCCACCCATCGTGTCAGTATGTCCAAAGGAAATAGCAAGCTAATACTCAAAGTGGACGCATACTCGTGGGCCACCCATCGTGTCAGTATGTCCAAAAGAAATAACCAGATAATACTCAAAGTGGACGCATACCCGTGGGCCACCCATCGTGTCAGTATGTCCAAAAGAAATAACCAGATAATACTCAAAGTGGACGCATACCCGTGGACCATCCAACGCGTCAGTATATCCAACAATCAATCAAATAGTCGGCCCTCCATCGAGAGACACGGTAGCACAAAATCAAACACTTGCACCACAACAAAGCTATCACCACAAGCATAGGCAAGTTTAAGGTACTTTTATTTTATGTCAACAATCCGGGTTTCAACCCCAAAATACTACATACTTTCATTCTTTCAAAAAGACCTCTTTTTACGTAAAAGCCACACGATACTATCACTCGTAGTATCAAACACATTTTCTTTTCAAACCAAATTACTACACCTTTCAGAAAATCCTTACAAGACTTTTAAAATCAAGTACTCTATACCTTTTTTAAACCAAGTGCTTTATAGTTTTAAGACAATATCAAGTATACTTTTTAAAACCCCGTAAATTACTCTTTTCAAAACAAGTAACCCATACTTAAATCAGGTTACTTCTCCTTTTCCAAAATCAAGCCGTTTATAAGTAAAGTCTCTTGTTTTAACTTCATAAAGTCGTTATAATTAACTTCCCATAAAGCTATTATAAATTAACTTCCCATAAAGCTATTATAACAATTTATGTTTTAAATAAACCAAATTCATTTCACACTCGTACGTCTACCGTACTATATAGTTTACAACAAATCATGCTCAAGAGTATAGGAAGAATCACATACCTCTTCGGCTTAATCCACAAGCCAAGTCGAGTATGCCGCGCGTAGAAAGTCCACCTATAACAACCACAATACATCTATCAACCTCTAGTTCTCATCGTAGCATATTCTAAGTAAATAGTTCCTTATTCTACGGAAAATTCGGCAGCACTTCCCTACCCGTCAAACTACTCAAGTCTACTGTAAATACAGTCCTATGTAAGTACAGTTCAATTCTCTTCTTTTATACCCTGCTTCCATATATCTTATACTTATTTCTTTACTACTACAGTATGTAATCTCCAACTACAATAGAAGGACAAGATATTTACCTCGGTAAGCCCAAAATTATCCAAGTTTAAATGTCGATCCTGAACAACGTTTAGCTCCTAATTTGCACTCTCCGATAGCTCCAAGAAACCCTTAGAAGTTTCTAAACAACTTCTACTTAACACTTCAACCAACTATGAAGATTTTCCTAGGGTTTCGTTTTGTGACTAAAGGATATAAAGTAGTATTTCCGGGCTTTTAGTATAGAGGTGACTTTGGAATACTACAAGGTATTAGGCTAAGGTATTTTGGAATAGTAACAATACTTGGAGAATATTTTTCTACCGGGGGTTTCGGACGAAACTACTAGGAAAGGGGGGGAAGGACTTGGACGAGAACTACTAAGAGGGGGAGGGATTTTGGAGACTTGGAAAATGTTTAATGGATGAAGAAGTCTTGCACTAGAGGGGGGTATTTATAGAACAATGAAGGGCCAAGATTCAAGCAAGTTGAGGGTGTAGATTTGGTAGCTTGTTCAAGTGAAGTCTTCCACCAAGTGTTCACCACAATAATGGGACATATGTCCACCACAAAATTGGAACATATGTCCACCACAACAAAGAGCCATGTGGCCTTCCACTAGCACAAAAAAAACGTCCAAGGCAAGCTCCCACTTGCCCACAAAAAATCGTCCACCTACTCCCACTCACCCAAAGAAAATATCTTGCAAGACTTGACTTTTTGACTTGTCCACTAGCCCAACATTTCGTCCAACCCATGCCAACTAAGGGTGACACATGTCGCCCTCCTATTGGTCCAAAATATACATCTCTCGGAAAAATCCGTAATCGGTTAAAATATTAAAAACGTAGAATTTCCTTCACAAGGTTCGGAATCTTTTCCGTCGAAAGTTCACAATTTCATCCTAAACCTAATTAGGGCTTATACAATTGTAAGTACGTCCTCACATACATACTCTGTAAACTACGGGGTATAACATTCTTCCCCTCTTAGAAACATTCGTCCCGAATGTTCCTTCTAAGTCTCCAAACACGCCAGCCAGATAGTCTCCACTACTACACTTACAAAACCGATCACGCCACCAATGGCTAGAATATAACATGTGCGCAAAACTCAAATCCAAGCCAACAAGGAATCACCTCTAACGTCACAAAAACTCCCACTCATGGTCTAAAGGATACTCCCTTTGCATATCTACTTCATAAAAGGAACACTTCCCTCTTCTTAGCACATCTTCGCCTCTTTTCTTACTCGTCGCACTTTCTCGTACACGAACTCTCTATAGTACACGCCCACACTTCGCCATCGCTTCAATTTCACAATCTTGAGTTACCACCTCCAACTTGGTCATCATTCACTGAACACTGACGGATCTCCGATACTCTTCCAAACATAGCATTATGGAAGACCGACGTCGCTTCCTAAGTCGGACGACAGTGCTACCTTATAGGCAACCTGGCCTATTCTACAACAATCTAAAAATGCCCAAAGTACCTCGGGGTAAGTTTTCCCCTGCTTTCCAAATCTCGTCACACCCTTCCGGGGTGGTACCTTCAAGAAGAACCACCGTCAACCTGAACTCCAAGTGTCGACGCCGAATTATCCGCACGACTTCTGTTGACTCTGAGTCGCTAATAACCTCTTCTGGATAAGCTTCACCTTATCCACATCCTGCTGAATCAAGTATGGACCAACTATCTGAACCTTGCCAACATCGAACCAATCGACCGACAACCTACACTTCCGCCCATATAAGGCTTCATAAGGCGCCATCCGAATACTGAAATGGTAGCTATTATATTACTCGCTCAACCAGAGGCAAATAATCCTCACAGCTACCCCTGAAATCAAAACACCGCCCGCACCTATCCTCAACTCCTTCAAGGCCATTCTGGCCTTCACGACCGTTACGGTCGAACACATCCACGAACTCATATGATGGTTACCTAAACTTGGGCCTATCACCCTCGTGACCCTACCACCTGGCGGGAACACCTCGAACTGACCCCACCTCACTCCGGACTGCGGGTTGACCCGCACTATGGCCTCAACCCGACCCACCGTCGCGCCAAACTCTCTCGTTCCCCGATCCGGAACAATCTTACTAATTCACGTCATGAAAGTTAACACTTCCATCTCACACTACCCATGGAATCATCCCACAATATATTTTACGCATACCAAGTACTTGACAAAGACTAATCAGAAATCTTTTACTCAAGACTTACATCTAAGGTCTCAACTATTACCATATTCTAAGGCTCACTATTTCTATGTACCCAACTTCCCCTTTACTAACCAGGCCTCTAAATCACAATTTTTCACAGTGCTATCCAAACATAACACTTAACCTAAAATCATCATACACGAATGAAAATCTCTAGAGGGTTAAGGATATACCTGAAATCAAATAGGCGGTTCCAAGGACCGCTAGAACTGGGAACTTCCACCACGACCCCTGCCATGGCCTGCCGGTGTATGAACATCCTGCCTGCTATCGGGCGCGAATAACCCGCAATCGATCCCGGCGCCGAAGTCTCTACATCCGAAGCTACCCCGGTCGGACAATTTCTCGCAAATGGCCTGCCGCCGCATGTAAAACAAGCCCTCCGAATACCGTGACACTTCGCACGGGGTTTACCACACTGGCCACACCGAGGTTGGGTGGCTTCATCCGCCAAGACCCCAACTCCCGAAAACTCAACTCGAGCCTCGACCGCTCCTAAATACCGGAAGCCACAAGATCAGAGGACCACTGCATCGGGCGGAGGCGTATAACTAGTTCGCTGTTGAGGCGGTCCGCCTGAAGTCACCAAAGGACCACTGTTGTCCGCCTTCTTCTGGTATTGGTCAATCCGTCGCCTCTCCGCTCACACCCGAGCGCATACGTCAGATGCGGCAATATCCATGCCGGTGAAGAGCTACACCCGAGCAAGACTCGCCAAGTAGTCATCAAGCCCTGCGGACGTAGAGATGCACTCGCCCTCCATCTCGCTACCAACGCGGGACATACCGAGCCAACGAAGTCGAACTCCACGTTGTACTCCGAACCGCACGCCTCTGCTCTCAAAGATCGTAAATTGTCGGCCGCGCTCTCCTCATCTGTGGAGGCAAGAAATGGCTGAGAAATGCCTCCGAGAACTCGTCCCAAATAGCTGGAGGCGCATGCTCACCCCGGGACAGCTCCCATGAATCAAACCAGTCGACTGCCGTATCACGCATCCGATGCGAACCTAGGACCACTGACTCGGTCTCCGAAGCCTTGATCACTCTCATGATCCGCTGTAACTATCGGATGAACTCCTGCGGATCATCCTCAGGCCTCGACCCGTAGAACTCTGGCTGGCTACAACTCAGAAAATCCCGTAGCCTCAAACTATCCGATCGCGGGTGAACCACGGGTGCTCGAATCGCTGTGATTCACCTATCCTCATGTCTTGCCACGATCACGCTAGTAATCGCCACCGTAACCCATCTCTCTGCTCCAGGATGTGGACCGAGGCTCGGTACCGTGGTCTCGTGAGCTACCGCTGCGCTCTAAACTCGCTGGGCCGGCGGCCGCAAAACTCACCGTCAAGCACTATCTCGTAATGGCCGCTCGCGCCATACTCTCTGCGTCCTACTAGCAGCCTCCGGCGCCTTGCCTTCCGGGCCCGTGTTACCTGCGTGGCGGCATAATGGTAAAAACGAAATACGCCGAGGGTCCAAATATAACACGGCTTCTAAGGCACGATCTCGTAATGAGAAGAATGAAACCAATCCTAAATATCCTGCGCCTCTCGATTATTGTGGTGCACAACACACCGATAATCAAGACTCTACTAGATACGGTGCGTAGACACTTTCCGAGGACTAATCGCTCGATACCACTTTTGTCACGACCCGACCTTGGGCCCGCGACTGGTGCCTTACCCCGGGCACCCTAGTGATACAACATCAGAGAAAATCAGCGGAAATAAAAACTTAAACAGGAAACAAGATACAAGATAAGAAAACAGTTAACTAAAGCGGTCACCTTTGTATATATAATATAACCAACGATTACAATCCTTTACAAACCCCGCCACAACAAGACTACTGCACCTCTAAGAATGTAACAACAACTATGACGGGACAAGGCCCCGCCATACCCCTGAATGTACAAGTACCTACAGTGACAGGGGACTATACCAAAAGATAAGTGTTATACCCCGTATTTTCAGAGTATGTACGTAAGGACGTACGTACGAAAGTTTAAGCCTTAAGTTAGGCATAGGGCGAAATTTTGTTCACAACTACCGAAAAGAATCGTTTTCCGACGAAACGTTTTACCAAACTTGCGAAGGGAAAATTACGGCTATGTCATTTATAATTTTTGCAGATTTTTCTGAGAGATGAAATATTTTGGACCAACGAGAGGGCGACACTTGTCACCCTCATGTGGCGGATGTGGGGGACGAAATGTTGCACGTTTTCTTCCCATTTTTGTGGCCTAAAACATGGGTCAATGTTTGTGAGGGATTTGTGGAGTAGGGTTAGGGTGCACTTGGGCAAATCTTGACCCTCCACTTGCCCCCCACTTGGCTTGATCTTGGCCATTGATCTCCCTATAAATACCCCCCCCTGTTGAAGACTTCTTCATCCACAAATGTTTTCCAAGTCTTGAAATCCTCCCTCCCTTCTTGTTTCTCTCGTCCAAGAGCTCTCCCCCTCCCCCCTTTGAGAGGCCCTTGGCCGAGAGGTACCCCCCCTCCTAGTGGTTTTGGCCGTGAGGTACACCCCCCCCCCCCCCACTTGGTAGAAAATTATTCTCCAAGTATTGTTACTATTCCAAAATACCTTAGCCTTATACCTTGTAGTATTCCAAAGTTACCTCTATACGTAGAGCCCGAAAATACTACCTTATATTCCCTTCAGTCACAAAAACGAAACCCTACGGAAAATCTTCATAGTCGGTTGAAGTGTTAAGTAGAAGTTGCGTAGAACTTCTAAGGGTTGTTTGGAGCGGGTTGGAGCGCCCAGAGTAGGAGCTAAACGTTGCTCAGGATCGACATTTAAACTTGGATAATTTTGGGCTTATCGAGGTAAATACTCTTGTCCTTCTATTGTAATTAGAAATTACATATTGTAGTAGTATAGAAATGAATATAAGATTCATAGAAGGATATTACATAAGAGAATAGAACTGTAATAGAAGAATATTAAAGAAGAAGATTGAATCAGCATTTACATGGTGTATTCTGATGACTTGTGAAGTTTGACGGGTAGGGAAGTGCTGCCCAATTTTCCGTAGAATCTTGTATCTAGATTTATTCTACAGAGTAGTCTAGACATTGATAGACTTGTATAACCGGTATAGGTTGAAGTACTGCGAGTAGCGTGTTCTACTCGAAGGATGGAAAAGGCTAGCAGGATTACAGTACTTTGGAGCTATTTGCTAATAGTCGATAATCGTCGCGAGGTATGTGATTCTTCCTATCCTCTTGAGCATGATATTTTAAAAGGAATATATTTAGTACGGTAGACATACGTGTGTTAACTAAACGTAGTTTTACGGCAATGTCTTTTGACTTAAGCCTGAATAATAAGAATCTTGAAGTATTTCAAGAGAATTAAGAATCGTTTTTGAAAGAAGAGTAATAATTGGGTTTAAAAGCTTAAGAGTTATACTAGCTTTATGGGAAGTTAGGTATAACGACTTAAGAGAGGTAAAAAGAATGGTTTACTGATCTTAAAAGATAAGAGACTTGACTGAATTGAATTAATATGAATTTTGTTAAAAAGTGTGAAACCTCATTCGTGAGTAATGAGTACTTGGTTTTTAAAAGGAATAATGTTTTACTGATTTCGGAAATCAGAATAAGTATCGAACAAACCACAACAGCGCTAATAAAGGGAAATGTATTGACTAATAAAGTTTATGAAAACCAGTAGAAACCTCCATCTGCATAGAAGCTAAGATGAGACAAAATGATATTACATTTCCTAGATCATGGCTGCTTTAATAAGATTGTTATAAACAAGAATAACCTACTCACACATAAGGCATATGTTTCTCAAATCGTTTTAAAGGAGAATTATATTATTAAGTGATTAAAACTATGAACTACGAAACCTTTCGAAAATGAGAAACTTGAGCATTTGAAATTAGGCAAACTTGAACGTTTGGAAAATAATATTGTTACTTTATTTTACAAAGGGAAGTGTTTTGATTTACTTAAAAAGATAGTCACTCTATTTTTATACTACGGGTATTGTGTGACTTTTGTGAAAGAAACAGATCTTTTAAAAGAGTTATTGTATGAAGTACTTTGGGGATAAAAACCCGAACTTGCTAATATAAAGTAGAGAGTACCTTGTGTGAATAACTTGATTGTGTTGGTTTGTGATAGCCTTGTAATACTTTCTTGTTGATTTGATAAGTAAACATGTTAGGATGCTACGTGTGTTAGTATCTTGTGATGTTTGTGTAAAGGGGTTTCCCTTGTTGTGCTTATGTTGTTTAACGATAAGCTATTATGTTAGTATTATATCACTCACCTCTTGACATGATTCCGGGTTGGCGCCTCCGACGCGGGTATACTCAAAGTGGGTCTGTGACCTATGATTCGAGAATACCTCATGCGGTCTCAGGTGACCTATGCGGAGCTACGAGAGTTCCGTGTTAGTGTGTGGGTTATACCTCACGCGGTCTATGTGGGCTACGCGACTACGAGTCCAGGGACGTTCTGGGGAAAGCTACCGATGCGAGGAATACCTCACGCGGGCGTTGGAGTGGCCTATGCGAGTCGCGGAAGTTCCAGACTAGACGCAGACATTAGATATCCGCGGCGAAGTGGCCGCCGATCATGTGGCGGTTCAGACAGATCTCATGATACGATTTATGACCTTGTTGTACCGTGGTTTTAGTAGTCGGCCATGCCTTCGCTTACCCCGTGACGGTTTTATTATGACACGTGGACCTCGTGTTCATGTATTCCTCGTGCTTTTATATCATGGATCGCTGGAGGAAGGTATTCCACGGACATGATTGTCATGGCGTGAGACCCATAGTTGTATTTGAGTGATGACTTTGAGGGCGTGAGTCCTCGACTTGACATGATCGCTATTTATCAGGAATTGTATTTTGGTTATCATACATGTCTCGCTTTATATAGACTACTATGATTTCATTTACTGATTTTCAATTTCACATACTTGGTACTGTTCAGATCGACTCCTTGGGCCGCGTTCATGCCGCAGTAGAGGTATACCGCCGATCCTCGCTCTTAGATCACGCCAGCGCTGGGAAGCTCCGTTTCTCGGAGGCTTATCGATGGTATAGTCCCCGCCGTTGTAGGTATTTACATTCAGGTATGGCGGGCCCCGTCCGCCATTGTTGTTATCATTCTGCAGGTCTCGTAGTACCGTTGTGGGCGAGTTTGTAAAAGGGATGTAACTGTTCGGATTCAATTTTTATATATATATATGCCGTAAGGCAACCATTCGCAGAAAAAATTTTTTACACTTCAAATTATTTAATGTCTTTTTTTATATTCCGACACTGATGTATGTCTACTGGGTGCTCGGTAGGAACCATCACGCCCGGTTCGTCGTGACAATAAGCCTCCGGAGAAACGGAGCTTCCCAAACGCTGAACTGCGATCCTATGAACGAGGATCAACGATCGTGTACTCTACTGCGGATGAACGCACTTCGGGCGAGGTCGATAACAGTACCAAGTATGTGAAATCGAAAATACGTAATGAAATCACATTTCATCATTTTATAAAATCATTTCGCAATAAGTAAACAAGCTATGTCAAGTAAGAGGACGATATCCTCAAAAATAATCACCACACATAACTATGGGTCTCACGCCCATAATATCAATCATGCGCCTGTAACCCATTCCTCATCCTGGCAAGACATGATGTAAAACAACACCCATATGTGAACTCGAACACTAGATCACGTCAAGGCTATTAAACCGACGGGCTGGTAGAGTAGCCAACTACCAGATCCGAAGGCTAGTCATAAAACTTCACGGGCAATGTACGGAAGCCAACTACCAGATACAAACCAGCCACACAACTGGCCGAGGCAAGTATCTAAAGCTAGCGTATAATAGCCTACCGTCTCACGAGATATGACCGTGGCAAGCATCTTAAGCTATCTACCAGAGCCTGCCGATACACGAGAAATGACCAGGACAAGTATCTAAAGTGTGCCAGTAACCACACGTACAAATCAAGCCCGTGATTGTTCGTCACCGCGACAAGCTTCATGGATTAGCGGTCCTGGGACTAATAACATAACCCGGGGATTTAACCCCTCACAATGACCGCATGCCCCGGCATCTTACCTCGGTATAAGCATGGCCATGAAACCATCCTACTGGATGCATACCCGTGGGCCACCCATCGTGTCAGTATGTCCAAAGAAAATAGCAAGATAATACTCAAAGTGGACGCATACTCGTGGGCCACCCATCGTGTCAGTATGTCCAAAAGAAATAACCAGATAATACTCAAAGTGGACGCATACCCGTGGGCCACCCATCGTGTCAGTATGTCCAAAAGAAATAACCAGATAATACTCAAAGTGGACGCATACCCGTGGACCATCCAACGCCACAAGATGTCCAACAATCAATCAAATAGCCGCCCTCCATCGAGAGACACTCAGAGCACAAAATCAAACACTTACACCACAACAAAGCTATCACCACAAGCATAGGCAAGTTTAAGGTGCTTTTATTTTATGTCAACAATCCGGGTTTCAACCCCAAAATACTACATACTTTCATTCTTTCAAAAAGACCTCTTTTTACGTAAAAGCCACACGATACTATCACTCGTAGTATCAAACACATTTTCTTTTCAAACCAAATTACTACACCTTTCAGAAAATCCTTACAAGACTTTTAAAATCAAGTACTCTATACTTTTTTTAAACCAAGTGCTTTATAGTTTTAAGACAATATCAAGTATACTTTTTAAAACCCCGTAAATTACTCTTTTCAAAACAAGTAACCCATACTTAAATCAGGTTACTTCTCCTTTTCCAAAATCAAGCCGTTTCTAAGTAAAGTCTCTTGTTTTAACTTCATAAAGTCGTTATAATTAACTTCCCATAAAGATATTATAACACTTTATGTTTTAAATAAACCAAATTCATTTCACACTCGTACGTCTACCGTACTATATAGTTTACAACAAATCATGCTCAAGAGTATAGGAAGAATCACATACCTATTCGGCTTAATCCACAAGCCAAGTCGAGTATGCCGCGCGTAGAAAGTCCACCTATAATAACCACAATACATCTATCAACCTCTATTTCTCTTCGTAGCATATTCTAAGTAAATAGTTCCTTATTCTACGGAAAATTCAGAAAGACTTCCCTACCCAAAACTACTCAAGTTCATCAGAATACAAATTCTATGTAAGTACAGTTCAATTCTTCTTTTATACCTGCTCCATATATCTTATACTTATTTCTTTACTACTACAAGATGTAATCTCCAACTACAATAGAAGGACAAAGATTATTACCTCGGTAAGCCCAAAATTATCCAAGATTAAATGTCGATTCTGAACAACGTTTAGCTCCTAATTTTCACGCTCCGATGGCTCCAAGAAACCCTTAGAAGTTTCTAAACAACTTCTACTTAACACTTCAACCAACTATGAAGATTTTCCGGGTTTCGCTTTTGTGACTAAAGGATATAAAGTAGTATTTCCTGCTTTTAGTATAGAGGTGACTTTGGAATACTACAAGGTATTAGGCTAAGGTATTTTGGAATAGTAACAATACTTGGAGAATATTTTTCTACCAAGGGGGTTTGTGACGAAACTACTAGGAAAGGGGGGAGGACTTGACGAGAACTACTAAGAGGGAGGGATTTGGAGACTTGGAAAATGTTTAATGGATGAAGAAGTCTTGCACTAAAGGGGGTATTTATAGAACAAAGGCGGCCAAGATTCAAGCAGTGGAGGTGTAGATTTGGTAGCTTGTTCAAGTGAAGTCTTCCACCAAGTGTTCACCACAATAATGGGACATATGTCCACCACAAAATTGGAACATATGTCCACCACAACAAAGAGCCATGTGGCCTTCCACTAGCACAAAAAAAACGTCCAAGGCAAGCTCCCACTTGCCCACAAAAAATCGTCCACCTACTCCCACTCACCCAAAGAAAATATCTTGCAAGACTTGAATTTTTGACTTGTCCACTAGCCCAACATTTCGTCCAACCCATGCCAACTAAGGGTGACACATGTCGCCCTCCTATTGGTCCAAAATATTCATCTCTCGAAAAAATCCGTAATCGGTTAAAATATTAAAAACGTAGAATTTCCATCACAAGGTTCAGAATCTTTTCCGTCGAAAGTTCACAATTTCATCCTAAACCTAATTAGGGCTTATACAATTGTACGTACGTCCTCACATACATACTCTGGAAACTACGGGGTATAACATAAATAAAGAAGGGCAAATTGCTTTAAAGGTACCAATTGCTTAAGGTTTTAAAGAAAGAAGTCACGTGATTTAGAAGCCTATAATTGTATTTCTAAAAGGTATTGTGACCTGTCTTGAAAATTATATATGACTTGATACTACGGTTATTAGTATCTTGGAAGTTTTATTTGAAAAAGAGTCATTTTAAAGCAGTAGAGGTGCGTAGTACTTTGGGTTAAATTCCCGGATTTTTATGTGTGAAACGAAAGTGCCATGAGTTTAAAAAAATGGAAGTCTAAAGGTTTAATGAACTTGCCTATGTTTGCTTGTGATAGCTTTGAGTGCAAGTATTATATGTTTACGTTGTCGTGACTCTCAGTTGGAGGGCCGACTGTCTTGTTGTAAGTTTACTTGGACGTACCGACAGTGATGTGGGATTCCACGGGTATGCTTCCATTATGATTGATCCTGTTATACCCCGTATTTCCAAAGTATGTACGTAAGGACGTACGTAGAAATGTTTGGGCTTTAAAGTGGCTTGGCCGAAATTATTTGTTCACAACACCCGATTAGAGTCGTTTTTTGACGAAACGTTTTACATAACTTGCGAAGGGAAAATTCCGGCTATGTCATTTCTAATTTTTGCGGATTTTTCCGAGAGACGAAACATTTTGGACCAACGAGAGGGTGACACTTGTCACCCTCGCTGACGCAAAGTGAGGCTCAAGTGGGACGATTTCATGCCTTGTTTTGGCCTTCTTTGTGCAATGTTTTGTGCAATGTTTTGTGGCTTGTTTTGTGGAGTAGGACTAGGGCACTTGGGCACATCTTGGCCCTCCACTTGCCCCCACATGGCTTGATCTCGCCCTTGGTTTCTATAAATACCCCTCCTTTGATGAGTTTTCTTCATCCACTCACTCCCCTCAAGTCTTGAAAGCCCTCCTTTTCGCAGGCCCCTTGGCCGAGAGTAGCACTTCTCCTCGTGGTGTGGCCGAGACCCACCCCATTCCTTTAGGGTTAAACCGTGGGTACCCCTTGCCTTGTTGTTCTCGTAGAATACACCCCTCTTGGTAGAATTACTCCATAGTATTGTTACTATACCCAAATTACCTTAGCCAGATACCTTGTAGTATTCCAAAGATACCTCTATAGGTAGAGCCCAAATACTACCTTTTGTCCTTTTAGTCTCAAACCGAAACCCTAAGGAAATCTTCATAGTTGGTCAAGTATTTAAGTAGAAGTTGGTTAGAACTTCTAAGGGTTGTTTGGAGCGGATTGAGCGCACTGAGTAGAGCTAAAACTTGCTCAGATCGACATTATAACTTGGATAATTTTGGGCTTATCGAGGTAATTATCTTGTTCCTATTGTAATTGGAAATTACATGTTGTTAGAATATATAGTTGAAGTATACTATATATGAGTGAACGTAGTTATCGGCAATGACTTTTGACTTAAGCCCAATAATAAGAAACCTTTCAAAGAAGAAAATCGAACTATAATTACATAGGTGTATCAGACAAGAGACTTGTGTAGCTTTTCGTGAGGTAGAATTGTGCACGTCCGATTAGTCATACGACTGGTTGGCTTGGTAGCTACCCGGATAAAGGAGGAGATTTACGCTGCCATGTGGGGGGAGGTGTCAATTTTCTCAGAGAATGTTCTACGATTAGACCTAGATGTTAATAAACGCCTGTGGCCTTATAGTCAAGTACTACGCGTGGCGCGATCTACTGACTTAAGGAGTAGCGACGGTTTGAGGTGCTTGAGCGCTTTGCTATTAGTCGATAATCGCCGCCAGGTATGTGAACCTCTTCCTACCTTTTCTAGCATGATATGTGTATAACTATATTTGATTGGTTTGAAACATAAAGTGTTATAACGGCTTTATGGGAAGTTGGTTATAACAGCTTTATGTAAGTAAGAAAATGCTTTATGGTTTTAAAAGGTAACTGATTTGACTTATAACTGACTTAATGTGTAATAATAAAGAATCTTGAAGTATTTCAAAAGAATGCTGAATCATTTTTAACAAAAGAATAATACTTGGTTTTGAAAACACAAGAGTTATATTAGCTTTATGGGAAGTTAGGTATAACGTCTTAAGAATGGTAAAATGAATGGTTTATTGATTTTAAAAGTTAAGAGACTTGATCTTAAAAGATAAGAGACTTAACTTGTTTTACTTGGTAATTAACATTTTGTTAAAAATGTTGTAAAACCTCATTCGCGAGTAATGAGTACTTGATTTTAAAAGCAATAATGTTTTACTGATTTCGGAAATCAGAATAAGTATCGAACAAACCACGGAAGCTTAATAAAGGGAAATGTTTTGACTAATAATGTATTAGTAAAACTAGTAGAAACTTCCATCCGCATAAAAACTAAGACGAGACAAAATGATGTTACATTTCCTAGATCATGGTCGCTTAAATAAGATTGTTATAAACAAGAATAACCTACTCACGACGTATATATGTTTCTCAAATTGCTTTTAAAGGAGAATTATATCATTAAGTGATTAAAATTATGAACTACTAAACCTTCAAAATGAAAACTTGAGTAATTGAAATTAGGCAAACTTGAAACATTTGGAAAAGAATGTTGTTACTTGATTTTACGAAGAGAAGTGTTCGATTTACTTCAAAGGATAATCACTCTATTTTCATATACTACGTATCAGGTGACTTTTGTAAACGTAACGATCTTTTAAAAGATAATGTATGAAGTACTTTGGGAATAGATACCCGATCTTGTTAATCATATATTAGAATGTACCTTGTGTGTATAACTTGATTGTGTTGGTTTGTGATAGCCTTATAATACTTTCTTGTTGATTTGATAAGTAGACGTGATATGATGCTATGTGTGTTAGTGTCTTGTAACGCTTTGTGTAAGAGAGTATTCTTGTTGTGCTTATGTTGTTTAACGATAAGTCGTTATGTTAGTATAATATCACTCACCTCTTGACATATTACCGGGGTTAAGTCGCCTCCGACGCGGTAGACTCGGTGTCCGGGACCATGATTCGAGAATACCTCACGCGGGTCCAAGGACCTACGCGAGCTACGGAGTTCCGTGTTAGTGATGCGGGTTATACCTCACGTGGTCTATGTGGCCACGCGACTACGAGTCCGTGACGACGCCGAGGAGTAGCTACCGACGCGGGGTTACATACCCTACGCGGGCCTATATGAGTGGCCTCATGCGACTACGGAGTCCGTGATTAGGCTTGCATGGTGATACTACGCACTGGCCCCGCCGATCATTCGCACCTAGAAGAGACTCGCTACATTTTACCTATTGTTTCTCTTGTTTATGATGTGGCACTATGCGCGTTACCTCGTTGTTTCATACATACTTGCAAAACTAATTTTAAAATGATATGTTTTCATTTAAGTACTTTACGCTTCATATACTGTACCGCAGATCGACTCCTTCTGGGCCGCTCACGCCGCAGTCGAGGTACACCGCGTTGATCCTAGCTCTCGTGGTCACAGATCACCGCTTGGGAAGCTCCGCTTCTCCGAGGCTTATCGCCGTATAGTCCCCGTCGTAGTAGGTGTTTGCATTCGTGGTTTGGCGGCCCCGTCCCGCCATCATTGTCGATCATTCTGTGAGGTCCAGTAGTATCGTTGTGGCGAGTTGTAATGGGACGAATCGCTCGTTTTAAATTGATTTATATATATATGCCGTAAGGCAAGTTTTCTCGCACTATTATTTCATACTTCTTGTTATTTCATGTTATCGCCTTATGTTCCACTGACACTGATGTTGTATCACCAGGTGCCCGGTAGGCACCACGCCCGGTTCGGTCGTGACAAAAGTGGTATCGTGAGCGCTTAATCCTCTGAAAGTGTCTACGCATCAGATCCAAGAGTTCGATTATCGGTGGTTGTGCACCACACCAATAATCGTGAGGCTATAGGGTATTTAGGATTGGTTTCATTCTTCTCACTCGAGATCGTGCCTTAGAGCCGTGTTGTAAGTCGACCCTCTCACGTATTTCTTTCCCTTACCGCTATGCCTCCGCGTAGGCAACCCGCCCTGTGGCGGCACCGAGGAGCCGCGAGCAGTAGTACGAGGGTCATGAGGGCACAGCCCAACCATCACCGAGTTAGTGCTTCGCTCGGGAGTTATGCTACGCCACTAGCCCCAGCAGAGTTTAGCACGGCGGCGCAGCTTCCTATCGCGCCATGACATTTGAACCTTCGCCCACGACCGAGACAGAGAATATAGATCGCAAAGAGGTGACCGCATTAGCTATGGATTTGGCTACCAGAGAGCATACCGATGTATCGCGAGTCTTGATGAATATCTTAGAAAGGGTCATGCAGGAGTAATTCTTCAGTTAGGCTTGAGCATGGCCTGTGGACGCTTATGCGCAGCAGCCAAGAAACGAGATCAACGTTAACGGCGACAGTAAGAGGGTGAGCAAAGAAGGTCCTTGGTAACTTTCAAGTCGAGTCACCTCACCAACAGATTAGATTATGCACATCCACCGCTGCGTAAAGGTCCTCCACGTGGTTCGTGACGCTCGGGTACGCAGGAGTTGGTCGAACTCCGAGCTTCCGCTCACACTACACGAGGTTCCAAACCACCGATTCGCTTTTTCCCAAGTTCACAGCAGGATGACGCCATCCCGGAATGTCATCTTTAGTTAGTACTTGTTTTACCTACGACCGCCGTGGTCCGATGTCGAAAGAGTGTCCTCAGAGGAGGACTTAGCCTTCAGTGATCGATGGGTAGTCGCCACCTTCCTTAGCTATGCGCCTACGGGCAGTTTGATTAGAACGACTTAAGGGAGTGGAGCAGTAGATACAGGTTTATCCTTAACCCTCTAGAGATTAGTACGTATGATGAGATGAGTATATCTTAAGTGCTATGTTCTGATAGCAGTGTGTAAATTGTAATTAGAAATCTTGGTTAGTTAACCAAGTAAGATTTGGGGGATAGAGAAGGTGTGAGCCTTAGAGCTTTATACGTGAAGACCTTAGAGGTAAGGCCATCTCGAGTAAAAGACGTATGTTTATGTTCGACCCTTATAAGAGTGCATAGTGCACGTGAGCTATGTTTGTGGGATAAGTCCCTGTGTAGTATGTAATGAAAGAGGGTAGTTGAGCTAAGAAGACCGCTAGGTTTTCGTAACGTGATTAGTGAGAGTTTTCCGCTCGGAGCTAATGTCTCGCGCTGTCGGGTCGGGCCGAGGCCACGCCGCGGGTCAACCCGCGCATGTTTGATGCGGTCAGTTTGTGGTGGTCCCGCCAGGCTAGGTCATAAGGGTGTTTGGCCCAAGTTTAGTTAACCAAGCATTTAATCGGGACGATTCGACCAAAGAATCCGGACCGCTTACTCGGCAGAGGTTATGCGCGAGACGGTATATCGAAGGTTGTAAGGATGCACGGGTGCCTACCTTCACATTATGACAGCAATGGAGCCTGTGGTACGATCGCTTTTGTTTCGGAAGTTTTACCAAGGTGGTTAAGAACTCGCGAGTCTCGACCGCATTCGCCGCCGCAAGCGCTGGATTTCGTGGGTAGTTGCGGGATTGTTGTCTCCTCGTGGATGGAGTGTTTAAGCTACCATTTCGTTGTTCGGATGTCGCTTATGACGCTTGCAGGCGGAAGTGTAAGTCACGGCCGATTGGTTTGATGTTGGCGTTCGATAGTTGGTTCAGCTTGTTCCAACAGATCGGATAAAGCAGGCTTATCTGTAAGAGGTTTTTGGCACTCAGAGAAATCGCAGTGGATTATCTACGACGACGCTAGAGTTCAGGTCGACGATCGGTCTTCAAGATACCACCCTGCTAGGTATGACGAGTTTTAGAAATATAAGCTTAGCCCGAGTTACTTTAGCCCGCTGAGTTCATGAGAGGATAGGCCAGTGCCGTCAGATGTTAGCCTTTGTCGTCCGACTTAAGAGGCAAGTAAGGCCCATTTTTCGTGTTATGTTCGAGAAGGAAATCGGAGATCCATCCGCAGTGTTCCCGCTAATGATGACCACGTTAGAGATAGTAACCCCGAAGTTTCGAAATCAAGCAAGATTTAAACGTGGTAAGAGTTCGAGTGTACGACACCTCGTGGATCGACGCAGCCCGGTGCCATTTGTTAGCCACGAGTGACACTAACCTCGCGCAAAGTGACAAAAGTGGTATCACGACGAGTTAAGGGAGAAGCGAGCGTATGCGAGCAGAGATGTGACCATTTCTTTTGTATGGAGAAAGTGCAAAGGAATTATATTTTAGACCTCGCGGAGCGCTTGTGATGTTAGAGGTGTTTCTCGTGAACTTGGATGTAAGTATTTTGCGCAGTGTCATTGTGGCTACAGGGCAGGATTGTTCGTAAGTATAAGAGTGAAGACTATACCGCGCACGCTTGTTTTGAGATTTGAAGGAACATTCGACGAATGTTTCGGCGAGGAGAATGTTATACCGTATTTCGCAGTATGTACGTAAGGACGTACGTAGAAAAGTTTGGGCTTTAAAGTGGCTTGGCCGAAATTATTTGTTCACAACACCCGATTAGAGTCGTTGACTAAACGCTTTACATAACTTCATAGGGAAAATTCCGCTATGTCATTTCTAATTTTTATGGATTTTTCCGAGAGACGAAACATTTTGGGACCAACGAGAGGTGACACTTGTCACCTCAAGTGGACGGTAAAGTGAGGCTCAAGTGGACGATTTCATGCCTTGTTTTGGCTTTGTTTTGTGCAATGTTTTGTGCAATGTTCAGGGCTTGTTTTGTGAGTAGGACTAGGGGCACTTGGGCACATCTCGGCCCTCCACTTGCCCCCACATGGCTTGATCTCGACCCTTGGTTTCCTATAAATACCTCTCCTTTGATGAGTTTTCTTCATCCACTCCTCACTCCCTCAAGTCTCAAAGCCCTCCTTTCGCGAGGCCCTCGGCCGAGAGTAGCACCCTCTCCTGGTGTGGCCGAGACCCACCCCTTCCTTTAGGGTTAAACGTGGGGTACCCCTGCCTTGTTGTTCTCGTAGAATACACCCTCTTGGTAGAAATACTCTCCATAGTATTGTTACTATACCCAAATTACCTTAGCCGTGATACCTTGTAGTATTCCAAAGATACCTCTATACGTAGAGTCCTAAATACTACCTTTGTCCTTTTAGTCTCAAACCGAAACCCTAAGGAAATCTTCATAGTTGGTTGAAGTATTTAAGTAGAAGTTGGTTAGAACTTCTAAGGGTTGTTTGGAGCGGATCGAGCGCACGGCAGTAGAGCTAAACCTTGCTCAGATCGACATTATAACTTGATAATTTTGGGCTTATCGAGGTAATTATCTTGTTCCTATTGTAATTGGAAATTACATGTTGTTAGAATATATAGTTGAAGTATACTATATATGAGTGAACGTAGTTATCGGCAATGTCTTTTGACTTAAGCCCAATAATAAGAAACCTTTTCAAAGAAGAGTACCGAATCAGTAATTACATAGGATCAGACATACAAGAGACTTGTGTAGCTTTTCTCGCGAGGTAGAATTGTGCACGTCCGATTAGTCGATGACTTGGTTGGCTTGGCAGTACCCGCATAGAGGAGGAGATTTACGCTGCCATGCGGGGAGGCGCCGAATTTTCTCAGAATGTTCTACGATTAGACCTAGATGTTAATAAACGCCAGGGCCTTATAGGTTGAAGTACTACGCGGGCGCGATCTACTTGACTTAAGGAGTAGCCGACGGTTTGAGGTGCTTGGAGCGCTTTGCTATTAGTCGATAATCGCCGCCAGGTATGTGAACCTCTTCCTACCTTTTCTAGCACGATATGTGTATAACTATGTAGTAGACGCATACGTGTTAAACGATTTGATTGGTTTGAAACATAAAGTGTTATAACGGCTTTATGGGAAGTCGTTATAACAACTTTATGTAAGTAAGAAAATGCTTTATGGTTTTAAAAGGTAAATCGATTTGACTTATAACCGACTTTAATGTAATAATAAAGAATCTTGAAGTATTTCAAAAGAATGCTGAATCATTTTTAACAAAAGAATAATACTTGGTTTTGAAAACACAAGAGTTATATTAGCTTTATGGGAAGTTAGGTATAACGTCTTAAGAATGGTAAAATGAATGGTTTATTGATTTTAAAAGTTAAGAGACTTGATCTTAAAAGATAAGAGACTTAACTTGTTTTATTTGGTAATTAACATTTTGTTAAAAATGTTGTAAAACCTCATTCGCGAGTAATGAGTACTTGATTTTAAAAGCAATAATGTTTTACCGATTTCGAAATCGTAATAAGTATCGAACAAACCACAAAGAATGGCTTAATAAAGTGGAAATGTTTTGACTAATAATGTATTAGTAAAACTAGTAGAAACTTCCATCCGCATAGAAACTAAGATGAGACAAAATGATGTTACATTTCCTAGATCATGGTCGCTTAAATAAGATTGTTATAAACAAGAATAACCTACTCACGATCGCATATGTTTCTCAAATTGCTTTTAAAGGAGAATTATATCATTAAGTGATTAAAATTATGAACTACTTAAACCTTTCAAAATGAGAAACTTGAGTAATTGAAATTAGGCAAACTTGAAACATTTGGAAAACAATGTTGTTACTTGATTTTACGAAGAGAAGTGTTCTGATTTACTTCAAAGGATAATCACTCTATTTTCATATACTACGTATTGTGTGACTTTTGTAAACGTAACGATCTTTTAAAAGATAATGTATGAAGTACTTTGGGAATAGATACCCGATCTTGTTAATCATATATTAGAATGTACCTTGTGTATAACTTGATTGTGTTGGTTTGTGATAGCCTTGTAATACTTTCTTGTTGATTTGATAAGTAGACGTGATATGATGCTACGTGTGTTAGTGTCTTGTAACGCTTGTGTAAGAGAGTATTCTTGTTGTGCTTATGTTGTTTAACGATAAGTCGTTATGTTAGTATAATATCACTCACCTCTTGACATACACGGGGTTAAGCCGCTCCGACGCGGTAGACTCGCGCGTCCGGGACCATGATTCGAGAATACCTCACGCTGGTCCAAGGGACCCATGCGGAGCTACGGAGTTCCGTGTTAGTGACGCGGGTTATACCTCACGCGGTCTATGTGGCCATGCGGACTACGAGTCCAGATTTACGCCGAGGAGTAACTACCCTCGACGCGGGTTACATACCCTACGCGCCTATACGAGTGTCCTACGCGATCACGGAGTCCGTGATTAGGCTTGCATGGTGATACCACGCAATTGGCCCCGCTCGATCATTCGCAGCCTAGAAGAGACCTCGCTACGCTTACCTATTGTTGCTCTTGTTTATGATGTGGCACTATGTGCAGTTACCTTGGTTGTTTCATACATACTTGCAAAACTAATTTTAAAATGATATGTTTTCATTTAAGTACTTTACAGTTTCATATACTTGGTACCTGTTGTACTGACCTCCTTCGGGCCGCTCACGCCGCAGTCGAGGTACACCGCTGATCCTAGCCTCGTGGTCACAGCCAACGCTTGGGAAGCCCGCTTCTCCGAGGCTTATCGCCGTATACCGTCCGTAGCAGGTGTTTGCATTCGTGGTTTGGCGGCCCCGTCCCGCCATTGTTGTCGATCATTCTTAGAGGTC
Organism: Przewalskia tangutica; assembly: GCA_029844215.1. Lineage (NCBI taxonomy): Eukaryota > Viridiplantae > Streptophyta > Magnoliopsida > Solanales > Solanaceae > Przewalskia > Przewalskia tangutica. The sequence continues at coordinate 27,620,009 of CM056725.1, forward strand.
CAGTAATCGCAGCGGCGAGTTGTAATGGGATGAATCGCTCGATTTTAAATTGATTTATATATATATGCCGAAGGCAAGTTTTCTCGACTATTATTTCATACTTCTTGTTATTTCATGTTATCGCCTTATGTTCTGACATTACTGATGTTGTATCACTAGGTGCCCGGTAGGCACTACCACGCCCGGTTCGGTCGTGATGCATCCTCGACACGCTTATACGATGGGATTCCAGGCACGTGACCGTGAGGCGTTAGATTCCTGATTTGTTTTATTACCCATGGTCATTATTATACGATTTAGGATTCCGGCACGCGACCATGCTATGACGACTATTACTCCATGGGCTAGCTCCCATGAAGACATGTACCCACGATGAGGATTCCGGGCATGTTATATTCTTATTCCATGGGCTAGCTCCCATGAAGACTCGCACCTACGATGAGAGACGCCGAGGGCACGTTATGGCCACGCTTATACGACGAGGATTCCGGCACGCGTCGCGTTATATATATATATATATGAGGTAGATGCCACGGTGTCACGACCAACCCGCCCGTGGATCGTGCCTTACCCCGCACCCTAGTGATACAACATCGAGTAATCACGAATATAAAACAATACATGACATAGTATGAAATATGAAATAGCTTCATTTGAGAAAACTTGCCTTTCGCATATATATAAATAACAACTAGAACAAGCATATCCCTTTTTACAACTCGCCCACAACAAAGATTTGCTGCACTTCTAAGAATGATAATAACAATGGCGGACAGTTCCCGCCATACCCCCGCATGTAAATACCTATAACGACAGTGGATCAGACATCGATAAGCCTCCGAGAAACGGAGCTTCCCAAAACGCTGAACCGTGATCCTAGGAGCGAGGATCGACGATCGCGATTTCTACCGCAAGATGAACGCAGCTCAAGGAGGTCAAGACAACAACAGTACCAAGTATGTGAAATGAAAAATACCAGAAATGAAATCATAGTAGTCTATATAAAGTAGAGACATGTATGATAACCAAACTACGCTCACACAATAAATAAAATATGTCAAGTCGTGACTCACGCCTCAAAGTCTTCACTCAAATATAACTACGGGTCTCACGCCCACTGTGGTCATAATAGAACCGTGACGGTAAGTACGAAGGCATAGTCGACTACTAAGACTCACGCATCAACAATGCCATAAATCAGACACGAGGTCTTTCTAGACCGCACTACATGATCGGCCGCCACTCGCCTCGATCAATGCGCGCTGCCTAGTCCTCGAGCATACCGCCGCCCGCATAAAGCACACATAGGCCCGCATGAGGTATTCTCGTGACGGGGCAACTAACCCCTGCACTCCCGACTCCGCACCGCATAGTCTCATAGACCGTGATAGTCACATTGCATCGATAGGCATCCCCGACGGATAAAACACCCAAAATGATCAATCCTGGAGCATACCGCTTCTCCGCATAGTCACGCAGACCGCATAGGCCGTATAGACCCGCATCAAGGGTGGCAAGCCATCGGTATAACAAGTCAAGGGGGTATGTGATATAATAACAGTACAATGGGCTTAACGTTTAACAACGTAAGCACAACAAGAATAACCCCCTTACACAACATCACGAGATACTAACACACGTAGCATCCTAACATGTTTACTTATCAAATCAACAAGAAAGTATTACAAGGCTATCACAAACCAACACAATCAAGTTAATCACACAAGGTACTTTCTATTTTATGTTAACAAGTTCGGGTTTTTATCCCCAAAGTACTTCATACATTAACTCTTTAAAAGATATGTTTCTTTCACTAAAGTCACACAATACCCGTAGTATAAAAATAGAGTGACTATCTTTTTTTTTAAGCAAACCAAAACACTTCTCTTTGTAAAATCAAGTAACAACATTATTTCCATTAGAAAATGTAGTAGATGATTCTATGCTACAAAGGATACATGAATGGGGCAAAAATATAGAAATTGAAAGCTTGGACATTAGTGAATTTGAAGGCAAAACTTCCGGCAAGCAGTGTCTTTTTCCGATAGCCATTGACGCCTCTAATGCTTCTATGGTGGTCGACCATTCCACGGGCTAATTAGTTGGTAATGGGATCATTTCGGAAGAACAAGACAGTCACTCTAGCATTAGTACCTCGTCACTACCTGGAAATTCATTCAAGTTAGCCGGAAAAGGGCTTAATTCTGGGCCTGACATTGCTGTTGGAGGAACAAGGTACGATGGCATTCTTGGGTCTAAACCGGGTCAGGACGTGGGTCAGGAGTTCATGGCGAGTCGGGCAGGTGTTCATGGGTCCAAGAGTAATCACGTCTTGCTTGATTCAAAGTCACTGAGAGTATCAAGGTAGTCCTATACCCAAGAAGTTTAACGCGGTGTCAAGAAAAGGAACTTTAATGCCCGAAACGATGTGTCTCCTCCTATTACTGCCTGGCTTGGGTCGATGGACAAGGCGTCGAGGTTATCAATGAAACTAGAATATGAACTCTATGCACGGATCTAGGTCGACGCGGATACCGGGGTTTCTACACCCAAGGACTCTAACGTTATTATTGAAGCGTGCCGAGGCGCCACACATTAATATGGCGGGTACCAAGGATACACTCACAACCACGCCTTTATGATGGCCTGATTTCCAAGACGGACAAGTGGGATAACCTAGGGACATTAACTACTCCCGTTATACAAAGAGTCAAGCTACCGAGAGTTCTAACGTTATTATCGGCGGTGCCGAGGCGCCACTCATTAATGCCGCAGTACCAATGATTCACCACTAGCACGGACTTTATGATGGTCCGATTGCCAAGACGGGCCGGGCATAACCAAGGACATTGAATATTCCCGCTATACGCGAGCCAAGTCAATTGTGAGAAACAAAGCTAAGTCTATTTCAACGAGCCTAGAACTACATGGCCATTAATAACGCAAGAACCGAGGGGTCTGCCTTGAATGATGCGGGAACCAAAGAGCACTCTCGTGTATTAAGACAACAACCACTGATTCCTTTTAATGTCACAAATGAAGCCTTCCCTACTTTAGCTAGTTTGCTTGAGTCAATCTCCGTAACCAAAATAAGCCTTTCGCCTTTAATACTCCCCTGCATTCGAGTAAAGTCTTTAACTTACCCTCTCTCATCTAATAACACTTCACTACTTTCGAAAACAAAACACTCCACCCTTTCTACCTACTCTTCCTTCTTTTCCTCCGTAAACCCAACACAAATTCCTTCCTTCCAAATGGCACGTGAATCATCCTCCTATCGCGGCACTAGCTCTTTTCCTTCTACCCATCCCCTCTCGCCTATACCTCCATAAATACCCACCAATGATTTACACACTAATGCATCTTCTAAACCACATCATATTCCTACCACTACCACAACTCATAACAACCCTTCCCAAACCATGGCAAAGGTACCCTCCCTCCCAAAAGGACTTACGCCGAGTTCATGGAACCGTGATCGAGGCTAAAGGCATGAAGTTACAATTTATTGAACAACAAGGGGCGAAGTAGATATAGAAGTCGAGGATGAAGTCCCTTTCATAGAAACTGGGGCTATTGCTTAATAGGACGCTTCACTGTCCTTTCCTGAAGAGAAGCATTGAATACGATTGTGAAAGGACGGGAGTTAAATGTCAGATTATACCATATGGCAAAGGTCGGATGTTGTTCAAATTCATGACGGAGGAGGAGCGCACTAATGTACTTCACTTGAGGCCCTTATATGGTTTACGGAAAACCATGATGCTTAAGGCTATCAACAAAGGAGTTCTTATAACTGATGATTTGTTTATGGACATTCCTATTTGGGTCACTTTCCTGACATTCCCTTTCTATTCGAGTGCCACTGCCTTAGTAAGATTGCTTCACGGTAGGAAAACCTCTTTACACCGACCAATATACTAAGGAAAGGTCTAAAATGAACTATGCAAGAGTTCTAGTGGATGTTAGCAAGGAGCCGATAATGGATTTTGTCGCCAATCTCCCGATAATGTATGTATACTCAAAGGGTAAACTATGAGAATTACCCGACTTTGCTATCATCATGCGGCTTTCTGACACAACCATTTGAAGTGTAGGAAGTCGAGGATGATGTCAACAATGAAGAAGCTCCAAAACACGCACATCGAGGTACCCCTAACAACAAGGACGATTCTACTCGCTTGAAGGTCAACAAAGGTACGTGGAACCAACCCTCCTCCTCATCCACCAACTTCTCAACATCCCGTAGATGCCGATCACTTGATGGACATTGAACAAACTGAGCACACAACACCTCCCGTACCTAAGCTTGGGTGAATTATCACATGCCGCGTCCTCCGCTGGGTCATTCTCGCCCATCATGTTCATGGATTCTCTTGCCAAGTCCTCACCGCCTAATTATCACAATGGCAGTTCACAACATGTTAGGATGAGGGGTAAGTCAAAACATTCTGATTCAAATGCCTATGAACCCGCCACCTTCATCGAGGAAGTTACATACAACGGTGCTACTGATAAGGCTCACCTTGTGTCAAGTAACGTTAACTTTGAACGCGGGAGCATAGCTTGGCTGGTACACGTTATGGCTTCCAGCAGAAGGATGATGGATGGCAAGAGGTTTTGTCCAAAAAGAATGGGCCAAAAGCGTGGAAAGCGAAGGCGCTGCCGCGAGGTGCTAATAAAACCTCCTTTGTTTCCTAATGAAAATACTTTGTTGAATGTCCGTGGTCTTTGCGACAAAGCGGATAGGGCTGCCACGCAAGCTCTAGTGTGTAGTATCACAAAGCAAAGATGACGCGCTATGATTTGTCTATTGGAAACTAAGCTATCTCGCCAAGGACATAATCTTTCTACTAAAAGATTCAAAGGGTTGAGAAGAGGTCATTGCAAGAATCAAAAACTTCTTATGTAGTTCTCTATGATTTTATCCTCCCGTAATGGAACCTTTGAGTGACCACCCATCCTCTATCTCTTCTTGTTTGCATTACGTTGAGGCTTGAGATACCTCAATGATTGATTGTAGCCACTTCCTTTATCGTTATTAGTAATAATATTTGCATTTACCTAAAAAAAAAAAAGTAACAACATTATTTTCCAAACGTTCAAGTTTGCCTAATTTCGAATGCTCAAGTTTATCATTTTCGAAAGGTTTCGTAGTTCATAGCCTTAATCACTTAATAATATAATTCTCTTTTAAAACCATTTGAGAAACATATGTCTTATGTGTGAGTAGGTTATTATTGTTTATAACAATCTTATTAAAGCAGCCATGATCTAGGAAATGTAATATAATTTTGTCTCATCTTAGCTTCTATGCAGATGGAGGTTTCTACTGGTCTTAATAATACTTTATTAGTCAATACATTTACCTTTATTAGCGCTGCTGTGGTTTGTTCGATACTTATTCTCATTTCCGAAATCAATATAAGGCTTTCATAAATAATTAAGTAAACCGTTCCTTTTATCTCTCTTAAGTCGTTATACCTAACTTCCCATAAAGCTAGTATAACTCTTAAGCTTTTTAAAACCAAGTATTACTCTTCTTTCAAAAAGGTTTCTTAATTCTTTTGAAATACTTCAAGATTCTTATTATTCAGGCTTAAGTCAAAAGACATTGCCGTAAAACTACGCTCGCTAACACACGACGCCTACCGCACTATATATATATTCTTTTAAAATATCATGCTCAAGAGGATAGAAGAATTACATACCTCGCGACGATTATCGACTATTAGCAAAACGCCCACGGCTTATAACCCGCTTAGCCTTGTCCACCTTTCAAGTAACATCACACGCACTGCCCGGTTCGTGGATCGTGCCTTACCCGCACCTGCCAGCCATACATCGTAAAAATCAGCGGAAATATAAAACAAGACATGAAATAATTGTAAATGATACACGCTTCGAGAGTGGTTGCTTTCGCATATATACATAAACCAAGGTTTGCAGCTACATCCCAACCGCATAACATGACTATGCACTTAAGGAATTAACAACTATGGCGACAGTGGCCCCGCCATACCCCGATCAGACAAAACTATCTACAACAGGAGATCATACCCAAAAGGCAGAGCTCCTATACGGAGCTCCCGACACCAACGCAAGAGATCCTAAGGACGTGGATCTAAGACTGCCGCCTCTTACCGCTGCATGAACGCACTTCAAGGAGGTCAAGACAACAGTACTAAGTATATGAAATCAGAAATACTTAAATGAAAACATATCATTTTAAAATCAGTTTTGCAAGTATGGATGAAATAACCCAGGTAACCGCACATAGTGCCACATCATAAACAAGAGCAACAATAGGTAACCTGTAACAGGTCTTTTCTAGGCTGCGAATGATCGAAGCAGGGCCAATTGCCCGTAGTATCACCATGCAAGCCTAACTCGACTTCAGAGTCCGCATAGGCCACTCATATAGGCCCGCATAGGGTATGTAACCCCGCATCGAGGGTAGCTACTCCTGCATCGCCCCGACTCGTAGTCCGCATGGCCACATAGACCGCATGAGGTATAACCCCGCATCACTAACCTCGAACTCCCGTAGTTCCGCATAGTCCTCGACCCGCATGAGGTATTCTCGAATCACGGTCCTGCATCGCCGAAGTCTACCCCGCACGGAGGCGCCTTAACCCCTGCAATATGTCAAGAGGTGAGTGATATTATACTAACATAACAGCTTATCGTTAAACAACATAAGCACAACAAGAATACTCTTATACAAACGTTATAAGACACTAACACACATAGCATCATATCATGTCTACTTATCAAACCATCTTATTATTCTTTTCACAAATCAATATAAGTCCGTTATAAACACATAGGCAAACTGCTTTCTTTTATCATGCTTAAGTGGTTATACTTAACTTCCCATAAAGCTAGTATAACTCTTAAGCTTCGCTTTAAAACCAATTAGTTCTCTTCTCGTTAAAAATGATTCAAGATTCTTTTGAAATGCTTTCGATCTTTATTATTCAGCTTAAGCCAGGCATTGCCGTAAGTATTATTCAGCTTAAGTCAAAGACATTGCCGTAGTTATTATTCGCTAACACATGCACGCCTACCGCATTACATATATATTGTAAAATATCATGCTTTAGGAAGAATCACATACCTTCTCAAATAAAACCACCGCCAAGTTGAATATGTCGCACAGACAATCAAATTTATAATAGTCGACACGCCTATCAACGCTCGCACTACTTTGTAAACAGCTTCTAAACAGTAGGGTTCTATATCCCACGGAAAATTGGGTAGCACTTCCCTACCCTGAGCTACTCAAGTTCATCGTGAAAACAGCCCATGTAAGTACAGTCGCTTATTCTTCTTTAAAACCCTTCATCGTGATAACAGCTCAATTCTATTCTTTAATATCCTTCTAAGTATTTATACTTATTTCTATACTTCTACAAGATGTATTCTCTAATTACAAAAGAAGGACAAGTTTATTACCCTCGTAAGCCCAATAATATCCTAGATAAAAGTCACCGAGCAAGGTTTAGCTCCTAGTTGACGTCCCAGAGCTCCAAGGAAACCTTAGAGTTCTTTACAACTTCTACTAAGTACTCAAGTGGATTTGGGCTAGGTATTTTGGGCATTATAACAATACTAGAAGGCAACTTTTCTTCCAAGGGAGGGGGTAGATTTCGCCATGCTAGGGAGGGGTTGCCTCGCCAAGCTCACTCAAAGGGGGGGCTTGGACTAAAAAGGCTACAAGGAGAGGAGAGGATTTTCAAGACTTGAAAGGAATTTGTGGATGAAGAACTCTTCATCTTAAGGGGGTATTTATAGGTCAAGACATGGACAACCAATGGCCAAGATTTAGCCAAGTGCTAGGCAAGTGTAAGGTCAAGATTAGGGCAAGTGTCCTTGGCCAACTTGCACACAAAATATCCTACCAACTACATGACAAGGATGGCCATCCATTCGGCCCTATTGCCGTGTAACATCCATCAATGAGAGGGTGACAAGTATCACCCTCTCGTTGTTCCAAAGTGTTACGTCTCTCGGAAAAATCCGCTAAATTTAGAAATGGCATAGCCGGAATTTACCCTACGAAAGTCGTGGAAACGCTTCGCTGAAAAACTATTTGTTTTGGCAGTTGTGCCCAAAAACGCCCAAGGCCTAAACTTTATACAACTTAGACGTATTCTTACGCATATACCGGAAATACGGTATAACATTCTCCTCCTTAGAAACATTCGTCCCGAATGCTGCTATACCCCGTATTTGCAGTATGCACGTAGCGGAATACGCATAAAAGTCTAGCCTTAAAGATTAGGCCAAGTTCGAAATTGTGCACAACTCGCTTAAAGAATCGCTTTCCGACTAAACGCTTCCACGCCTTTCGTAGGAAAATTCCGCCATGCCATTACTATTTTTTGGCGGATTTTTCCGAGAGACTAAACATTTTGGACCAACGGGAGGGCGACACTTGGCACCTCCCATCGATGGACTTGAATCGCCCATCGACGAAATGGAGAGGTTGGGCACGCTTTTGTGCCTTGCACAAAGTCAAGGAGTTGGTAGGATATTTGTGTTTAGTTAATCCTCACCCTACACTTGCCTTGCACTTGTCTTCATCTTGGCCATTGGTTGGCCAAGGCTTGAGCTATAAATACCCCTTTAGATGAAGAATTCTTCATCCACAAAGTTGTCTTCCAAGTCTAAAAATCCTCTCCTCTCCCTTAGCCTTCGTCCAACACCTTCCCCTCGAGTGAGTCGCCGAGGCCTACCCCCTAGCCTAGCCGAAATCTACCCCTCCTTGGTAGAAAAGTTGGCTTCTAGTATTGTTATAATGCCCAAAATACCCTAGCCCAAATCCCTTAGTCCTTTGTAGAGTTGTAAAGAACTTCTAAGGTTTCGAGCTACCTGAGCGCATAACTTAGAGCTAAACCTGCTCAGCGCGACTTTATCTAGGATACTATCGGGCTTACCGAGGTAACTAATCCTAACCTCTTTGAATTAGAGAATACTTATCGTAGTAGTATTAGAATAAGTATTAAATACTTAGAAGAATATCACGTAATAGAATTGAACTGCTACTACGTAGAAGGGTTTAAAAGAAGAATAATCAAAATCAGATTTCACATAGGATCGCTTTCACAAAGAGACTTATATCGCCACCTGCAGGGAAGTGTCGCCCGACTTTCCGTAGAATTGTGAACCCTCTGCTTAGAATGACCTTCGAGTAGTCTTTGATAGATGTCTGTGACTATTATAGGTCGACTCAGCACACATATTCAACTTGCGTGGTTTTCACGAGAAGGTATGTGATTCTTCCTAAAGCATGATATTTTTACAATATATAGTACCAGACGCATATATGTTAATCGAATAATAACTACGGCAATGTCTTTGACTTAAGCTCAATAATACTTATGGTAATGCCTCACGCTTAAGCCTCAATAACAAAGAACCAAAACATTTCAAAAGAATATCGATCATTTTTAATGTAAGATAAATATTTGGTTTTAAAACAAAAGCTTAAGAGTTATACTAGCTTTATGGGAAGTTAGGTATAACAACTTAAGAAGATAAAAGGAACTGCACTTATTTGTTTATAAAAGCCTTGTATTGATTTCGCATGTAGTAAGAATTGTGTGATAAGTAGACATATTATGATGCTACCGGGTTAGTGTCTTGAAACGCCGTAAAGCGGGTCATTCTTGCCGCGGCTTACGCATAACCGGTAAGTCCGCTGTATCGTTATTGTATCACCTACCCTCGATCGTTATACCGGTGGCTTGCCCCTCGATGCGGGTCTATACGGCCTACGCGGTTCGCGAGACTACGCGAGCAGCGGTATGCTCCGTGATTGATCATTCCGGTGTTTAGCCCGACGCGGGGATTCTGCGCGTCCGCTGAGACTACGCGGCCATTCGAGGCTATGCGTCGCGGAGCCTAGGCGGATGCCGGTTGGGTCGCCTCGGCGCGAGGGATACCACGCGGTCTGCGCGACGCATGCGGCGCGAAAGTCCGTGACTAGGCACGCACGATACTATGGGCGATTGGCCTGCCGATCATTCGCGCCTAGAATAGACTCATACGCTTTTCCTATTATCGTTGTTTGTGATGGGCACTATGTGCAATTGAATCGATTGTATTTGTGAAAAGGTTTTAAATACTTTGATTTCATTTCGCTTTATAGTTTCACATACTTGGTACCGTTGTAGATCGACTTCCTTGGGCCGCGCTCACGCCGCAGTAAAGGCAAGGTGTGCTAGATCCGCATCCTTAGGATCTTTTGCTGGTGTCGTGAGCTCCATCTTCTCCGAGGCTCTACTTTGGGTATGATCTCCCGTATTGTAGATAGTTTTGTACAGATACTGTATGGCGGGCCCGCCCTCCATAGTTGTCTACTTCAGAGGTCTCAGAGTACTATTGTACAGCTTGGGATGTAATCGCAAAACTTGATTATTTATATATGCCGAAGGCGACGCTTTACATAAGTCGTGTCTTATTTTATAAATCAAGCTTCGCCTTGGTTTATATTTCCGCCGGTTACTCGATGTATGCTACTGGGTGCCTTGCAGGCACTACCACGGCCCGAACGGTCGTGACAAAAGTGGTATCAGAGCGCTTAATCTCTGGAAAGTGTCTACGCATCGTATCTAGTAGAGTCTGATTATCTGTTGTGCACCACACCAATAATCGTGAGGCTATAGGATATTTAGGATCGGTTTCATTCTTCTCATTCCGAGATCGTGCTTTAGAGCCGTGTTATAGGTCGACCTCTAACGTATTCCTTTCCCGTACGCTTATGCCTCCACGAAGGCAACCCGGCCTGTATGGCAAGGCAATGAGGGAGTCGCTAGCAGACACCCAGAGTCACGAGGGCTCGTGCCCGCCTATACCGTAGACGGCGAAGTTCTATGACGCCGCCGGCCCCAAAGAGACCACAAGACCCACACCTCCGCCCCACACCGGGCGGAGGAGTTAGGTACAAGGAGATGGCCCACTATTGGCTAAAGTCAGGCCCGACACGAGGAGAGGTCAGATGCGATGGGCCCAGCCCAGCCTCCCGCAGACCAGTAGTACACCCGAGGCGTATAGCCTGAGGCTACGAGATTTCGAGTCAGAGCCCGCCAGTAGTTTTACGGTCGAGGCCGAGGATGATCCGCAGGAGTTCATCCGTCACCGCAGAGGATTACGCGGTGATCGTGGCTTCGTAGACCGAGGCCGTGATATTCGGTTCAGACGGCCGCGTGATACCGCAATGATTGGTTTGATTCACGGAGCTTTCCGGGAGAGCATGCACCTCCAGCAGATGGGATGAGTTTTCGTGAGGCTTTTCTCACACACTTCGCCTCCGCAGATGGCGAGGGCACGAGCCGATAGATTCTTGTTGCCGAGATGTGAGGACGCACAAAGGAGGGAGTACAATGTCGAAGTTTGATTCTTTGGCTCGATATGTCCCCGCACCGGTAGCAGATGGAGGACGGTGCATCGCTATGTCATCGGGCTAGATGATTACATGGCCGAAGTCTTGTGCGGTGTGTCCTTCACCTGTGCATGGACATAACCCGCATGCAGCTCATGACCGGGATGTGAGCGAGCGTAGAGACCACCGGCAGAGCGACATCGCCAGCAGGTTAAGGCCAAGACGGCCGGTTCTTGGTGGTTCTCGTGGTGGGCGCATCGCAGAAGTCCAGATTTGCACCACCAGCCGCAGAGCGCTCCTACCTCATTTTCAAGATACCAGAGCGGGGCGTGTCGTGGCCCTGTGACTTCGATTTCCGGGTAGCAGTGCTAACTGCTCGAGGTTCCGCCAAGTCGCTAGGCGTATACCATTCTCGAGTCAGACTGGGAGCCCGCTATACTTGTGGCCGCAGGTCATTTCGCGAGAGTTTGTCCGACCGAGCGGCGCCGTAGTAGGCCTGGGCCATGTGGTCTATTGCCGCTTCTTCATCCTCGACAGCTATCGCCCGAGGGCGTTGTCACGACCCATTCCGGCTCGTGATCGCGCTTACCGGGCACCCAAGTAGTCATACATCGTAGTAATCGAAATATAAAACAAGACATGAAACAGCTTTATAAAATAGACACGCTTTAAGTGAGAAAACACGCTTTCGCATATATATAAAAACATGGTTTAGCAAGCTACATCCGATATCGCTCAACAGACTACGCACTTAAGGAAATATACAACTATGGCGACAGGCCCCGCCATACCTCGATCGCACAAAACCATCTACAACAGGAGATCATACCCAAAAGCAGAGCCTCCGAAAGGATGGAGCTCCCGACACCAACGTAGATCCTAGGAATGTGGATCTAGCACTGCCGCTCTTACCGCAGATGAACGCACTTTCAAGGAGGTCAAGATAACAGTACTAAGTATATGAAATCAGAAATACTTAAATGAAACATATCATTTTAAAAACAGCTGGTAAGTATGTATGAAACAACCATGAAACCGCATATAGTGCCACATCACAAACAAGAGCAAAGAATAGGTAAACTGTAATGTGTCTTTTCTAGGCCGCGAATGATCAAGCAGGCCACTGCCCGTAGTATCACCATGCAAGCCTAATCTCGACTCAGAGTCCGCATAGGCCAATCACATAGGCCCGCATAGGTATATAACCCCGCATCGAGGTAGCTACTCCGGCATCGCCCCGACTCGCCGTCCGCACGGCCACATAGATCGCATGAGGTATAACCCCGCACACTAACTCGAACTCTCAGAGTTCGCATAGGTCCTTTGACCCGCATGAGGTATTCTCGAATCACGGTCCTGCATCACTCGAGTCTACCCCGCACGGAGGCGCCTAACCCCTGCATATGTCAAGAGGTGAGTGATGCTACACTAACCTAACAGCTTATCGTTAAACAACATAAGCACAACAAGAATACTCTTTTTCACAAACGTTACAAGACACTAACACACATAGAATCATATCATGTCTACTTATCAAACCATCTTATTATTCTTTTCATAATTCAATATAAGTCTGTTATAAACACATAGGCAAACTGTTTCTTTTATCAATCTTAAGTGGTTATACTTAACTTCCCATAAGGCTAGTATAACTCTTAAGCTTCGCTTAAAACCAATTAGTTCTCTTCCGTTAAAAATGATTCAGTATTCTTTTAAAATGCTTTCAGATCTTTATTATTCAGGCTTAAGCCGTGAGGCATTGCCGTAAGTGTTATTCAGGCTTAAGCCGTGAGGCATTGCCGTAAGTATTATTCAGGCTTAAGTCAAAGACATTGCCGTAGTTTTAGTTAACACATGTACGCTCACCGCATCATATATATTGTAAAATATCATGCTTTAGGAAGAATCACATACCTTCTCAAATAAACCACCGCCAAGTCAATATGTCACAAGAGAGTCACCTATAATAGTCACAGATATCTATCAAAGACTACTCAAGGTCATTCTAAACAGAGGGTTCACAATTCTATGGAAAGTTGGGCAGCACTTCCTACCCGGTGAGCTATATAAGTTCATCAGGAAAACAAATTCTATGTAAGTATAGTTTGATTATTCTTCTTTAAACCCTTCTACTGTGGTACGCTAGATTCTATTCTGTGATATTCTTCTAAGTATTTATACTAATTCTTATACTACAACAGTATATATATTCTCTAATTCAAAAGAGGGTTAGGATTAGTTACCTCGGTAAGCCCAATAATATCCTAGAAAAAGTCGCACTGAGCAAGGTTTTGCTCCTAAGTTGTATGTCTAAGGAAACCTTAGAAGTTCTTCACAACTTCTACTAAGTACTAAGGTATTTGGGCTAGGGTATTTTGGGCATTATAACAATACAAGAAGACAACTTTTCTACCAAGGGAGGGGGAGGTGTTGGACGAAAAGGCTACAAAGGGAGAGGAGAGGATTTTCAAGACTTGGAAAGCTTTGTGGATGAAGAACTCTTCAACTTGGGCGGGGTATTTATAGGTCAAGTGGCCAACCAATGGCCAAGATTTAGACAAGTGCAAGGCAAGTGTAGTGAGGATTAACTATACACAAATATCCTACCAACTCCTTCACTTGTGCACAAGGCACAAAAACGTACTAACGTTAGCCAATTCGGCCCAAATGGACGATTTGAAGTCCACCAATTGGAGGGTGCTGTCGCCTCCCGCTGGTCCAAAATGTTTCGCCTCTCGAAAAATCCGCAAAAATTAGAAATGGCATAGCCGGAATTTACCCTACGAAAGTCGTGGAAACGCTTCGCCGAAAAACTATTCGCTTTGTGAGTCAGGCCCAAAAAATCGCCCAAGCCTAAACTTTAAGGTTAAACTTTTGACGTATTCCCACGCATATACTGGAAATACGGGGTATAACATTATCCCCTCCTTAGAAACATTCGTCCCGAATGTTCCTTCCCAAGACAGTTAACGATAAGATTCTTCATAACTTAAACAGTTGTAAATGCCACACACGGCCACAGAGCAACACTTAGGCAGAAACGATAACGAAAATTTACAAGTAGGAAAGTGAATTTACCTAGAGGTGTGGGGAATAGGTGAGGATACTTCCGCCTCATGTCCTCCTCGCTTCCCACGCCATCTCCTCCCCGAGCTCGCTCCGCCACAAGACTTTGACGGAAGCCACGCCCTGGTCCGCAGACGCCTAACTCCGACGATCGACTATCGCTATGGGAATCTCCTCATACGATAACCCTTCGGCCACCGACATCGCCAATCGGTGTACCCTAGATGGATCCCCGATACATCTCCTCAAGATAGATACGTGAAAATCGATGCACCGCTCCGCATCGGACGGCAGATTCAACTCGTAGGCAACCTTGCCTACCTCGCGACAACTAAACGCCCAATGTACCTAGGGCCGAAGTTTCTTCTTCCCGAATCTCATCACACCCTTCATGGGTGACACCTTTAGAAAACCCAATCATGAACTCGAACTCAAGATGCCGACGATTTATGATCTCGTGATACGACTTGGCCGACTCGAGTCATTAATAGCCGCTCGATAAGCTTCACCTTATCCATCGCTCGTTGTACCAACCGTCCCACTAGCCGCACTCGCCCACATCGAACCAACCTATAGGTGATCCGCACTTCCTCCCATACAAGGCCTCATAAGGCGCCATCCAATACCGGAGTGGTAGCTATTATTATACGCGAACTCAACTAGAGGCAAATGATCCTCCCAACTACCATCGGTCAATAACACAAAGCTCGCAAAGATATCCTCAAGAGTTCGATAGTGCGCTCGCCCGTCTGTCTGCTCAGGATGAAATGCAGACGTGCTCACTCGCCCCTAAACTCCTCTCGAAGGACTCTGGTTAGCCGTAAACCGGCTCTCGTCGATATGATCGAGGTAGGGACTCCATGCACCGACGATCTCTGATGTAAAGTCCGCATAATCCTCACCAAAAGGTGCGTCGCCCCGACGGAAGAAAGTGGGCTGATTTCACACCGCCGACGATAACCCATATAGAATCATGTCTCCTCCGAAAGCGAGGTAATCCTGATGAAGTCCATGTTGATTACCTCCCACTTCCGTGTCGATCTCAATCGTCAGAATAAACCACCGTGCCTCCGTGCTCTACCTTCACCGCCGACAACACGGCACCGAGCTACGAACTCGCAACGCCCTCTTCAAGCCATCCCACCAATACACGTATCTAAGGTCGTGGTACATCTTGGTCGACTTCGATGGATAGAGTAACGCTACCGCGGTGCTTCCCCAAGAACTCGCCAAGTCCTCAAACATCCGAACACACACCGCCTCAAACCTTAGCACCCCATCGTGCTACCTCAAAAGCGACCCTTGCCTCACGAAGAGTCAGATCACGATATCGAATCAAAGCCGGATCTCGAATCAAGGCCTCTTCACCTCTCGACGATGGAAGACTCGCAACCTCACGAACTCTAACCCCATCGCTATCGTAATCAATCAAACGGACACCAAGACTCGCTAATCGATGCAAATCACTTAACCATGTCCCTCCTCTCTAGCCGCACATCCGATAGGCTCCCATCGACCTACGACTAAGAGCATCCGCCACAACATCGCCTTCCCCGTGGTACAGATATCAACATCGTAATCCTTAAGCAACTCTAACCACCGCCTCGCCGTAGAAGTTCAGCCTCCTCTCGTCAAGATATACCGAGGCTCTTGTGGTCTCAGATAAATATCCACGTGAACCCCATACAAGTAGTGCCTCCAGATCTTCAAAGCGTGAATCACTACCGCTAACTCCAAATCACGCGGGTAGTTCTCCGTGTTTCTTCACCGTCGATGCATATGCTATAACCCCGCCATGTCGCATCAACACACATCCCAACCCGATGCCCGACGATCACAATACACGACATAACCATCCGACCTCCGAAGAGTAAGAACGGGCGGCCGCCGCCTTCTTTCAAAGAATCGAAACCCCGCCACAAGCATCACCATCAAACTTGGCCGCTTCTCGAGTCACCTAGTCAACGGTGCGTAGATAGAAGCAAACTTCTCCACGAACCGATAATATCCTCGCAAGGCCCGTAAAATCGCGAACCTCTCGCTGAGTAGTAGGTTCAGGCCAAGTCCCGATCGCCGATCTTCGCCGTGATCCACTGAACGCCATCACCATAATATGCCCAAGAAACGCCATCAAGTCAACCAAAACTCACATTTGGAAAACTTGGCGCATAACCGCCGGGTCTCGAGAATCACAAGACAGCCTCAAATGCTCCGCATGCTCTCGCTCGAGCGAATAAACCAAGATATCATCAATGAACACTATCACAAACGTGTCCAAAAATGGTTTGAACACTCGCTCATCAAATCCATGAATACCGCCGAGCATCGTCAACCCAAAAGACATGACCGAACTCATAATGCCCGCATCGGTCCCGAATGCAATTCTAGGGACATCCACCTCTCTCGACTCGCACTGATGATAGCCCGATCGCAGATCAATCTCGAGAAACATCTCGCACTCGCAACCGTCGGTCGAACAAATCATCAATCCCGGGAAGCGGGTATCTGTTTAATGGTCACCTTGTTCACCGTCAGAATCAACACATGCGCAGCGCGCTCGCCCTTCTTCTTCACGAACAATACCGCGCTTCCTGCGAGAAACACTAGGCCCGATGAAGCCTCTTCTCCAAAGAAATCTCTAAGCCGATCCTTCAACTCTCTCAACTCGGCAGTGCCATTCGTATGGCGAATGGAAATAGCCGAGTGTCCGCAATATGTCAATACAAAACTCAATCTCCTCTCGTGAGGGATACCCGAGGTCATCCGAAACACGCCTGGGAACTCGCGACCATCGAATCGATCAAAATCTGGTACCGCAGCCTTCAAGATCAAACACCCGAACGAGATGGTAGATATACCCTTCTCGCACCATCTTCCTAGCCTTGAGGTAGGAAATAAACCTACCTCGGCGATACCGCGTCCTCCCACTCAACAACCGCCTCGTGAAACTGGAACCGCATTACATTTCTCTCGCAGCCTACATTGGCGTAGCAAGAAGCTAGCCAATCCATCCCCATAATCACGCCGGTCAATCATCTCCAACTCTATCAAGTCGCTAGTGGTCCGACGATCAGAATGGTCACAGACAAGCTCTATATACCCGCCGAGCTACCACCGAATCACCCATCGCGTAGCTACCTCGAAAGCGGTCCATGGACTCGTGCTCTATCCCTATCCTACTAGCAACAAGGGGAGATATATAGGACAGAGTAGAACCCGATCTATCAAAGCATACACATCGCACCCAGAACCGATAAAGCACCGTGGACGACATCGTGCGAGGCCTCCCGATCCCGCTGGCCGGACAAAGCATAAATGCGTTCTCGAGGACCGCTAGAATCGGGACCCGAGCCACGACCGCCGCACTGGCCGACCCACGAGTACCTTGCCTCCGTATGCAGTAATCGCCGGGATGAAGAAGACCCGCAAAGAACTCGTAGTCGACTTACCATCAAGATCGCCTTGGCCTGACAGCCGCATAATGCCCCCGCCGCTACAATCAAACAAACTCCCGCATCACAACTCCCGGCGGATCTACCGACGCCACACCGGCGGGTGGTCCCGACGCCGCACTTCGCCACTCGACGCTCAAGTCCTCGCCCCGGTCCGCCTCAATATCTCGGCCGTGGCCGAGGACGGCGCAGAGTGCTCGGCCGGGCCGTGGTGCAAATCCAGATCGCCGAGGCCGCCACCACGATAGCCACCAAAAGACCCCGCCCCGGCCTTCTTCTCGCCGTCACAACCCGCTGTCTCTACGCCTCACATCCAAGAGCACGAGCCTACGCGGTAATGTCCATACCGGGCCGAGAGAAACCCCGCACATGACTCGCCATATAGTCGCTTCAGCCCGGTGACATAGCTGCACCCTATCCTCCATATTCGCATTAACGCCGGGACATATCGAGCCAAAGAATCAAACTCGACATTGTACTTCGACAAGCAAGGCCCCTCTCGCCTCGCAGAGTAAAATCTATCACCCGCGCCTCCTCATCGGTGGAGGCAAGAAGCGAGTGAGGAAAGCCTCGAGAACGCATCCCAAGTAGCCGGGACGCTGCGGTTTCCCGATAACTCCCATGAATCAAACCAATCGATCGCGTATCACGCACCGACGCGAACCGGCGTCACAGACTCGCTCTCGAGGCCTTGATCACCCTCATGATCCTTCGCCGACGGATGAACTCGCGATCATCCTCCGCCACCAGAAACTCGCGGGCTACAACTCAAGAAATCTCGTAGCCTCAAACTATTCGCCCCGTGTACCACGGCGCGACCGCGCTGAGCTGAATCGAACTGCCGATCCAGCCTTCTCGTATCGGGCCACAACTTTAGCTAAAAGTCGGGCATCTCTCAGACCTAACCTCCGCCCCAGCCGTGGGACGAGAGCGGTACCGGTTCAGGCTGGCCGGGCGGCGCCATAACTCGCCGCTCGTATAGATCGGCTCGAGCCTCGTGACTCGGGTGTCTCGCTAGCATCTCCTGGCCGCTTTGCCCTTCTGGGCCCAAGGTTTACGTGAGGCATAATCAGCATAGAAAGGAATACGTTAGAGGGGTCCAACCTATAACACAACTCTAAAGCACGATCTCAGAATGAGAAGAATGGAAACCAATCCTAAATATCCTATAGCCTCTTGATTATTGGTGTGGTGCACAACACACCGATAATCAAGACTCTACTAGATACGGTCTGTAGACACTTTCCGAGGATTAACTGCTCTGATACCACTTTTGTCACGACCCATTCCGGGGCCCGTGACTGGTGCCTTACCGGGGCACCCAAGTAGTCATACAATAGAGTAATCATCGGAAATATAAAGCAAGACATGAAACAGTTTATAAAATAGGACACAGTTTAAGTGAGAAAACATCGCCTTTCGGCATATATATAAAAACATGGTTTAGCAGTTACATCCGATATCGCATAACAGACTACTGCACTTAAGGAAATATACAACTATGGCGGATAGTGGCCCCGCCATACCTCGATCAGACAAAACCATCTACAACAGGAGATCATACCCAAAAGCAGAGCCTCCGAAAGGACGGAGCTCCCGACACCAACGTAGAGATCCTAGAATGTGGATCTAGCACTGGCCCTTACCGCGCATGAACGCAGCCTCAAGGAGGTCAAGCATAACAGTACTAAGTATATGAAATCAGAAATACTTAAATGAAACATATCATTTTAAAAACGCTTTGCAAGTATGTATGAAACAACTAAGGAAACCGCACATAGTGCCACATCACAAACAAGAGCAAAGAATAGGTAAATCAGAATAAGTCTTTTCTAGGCCGCGAATGATCGGGCAGGCCAATTGCCCGTAGTATCACCATGCAAGCCTAACTCGACTCTCAGAGTCCGCATAGGCCAATCACATAGCCCGCATAGGTATATAACCTCGCATCGAGGGTAGCTACTCCTGCATCGCCCCGACTCGCCGTCCGCATGGCCACATAGACCGCATGAGGTATAACCCCGCACACTAACCTCGAACTCGTAGTTCGATAGGTCCTCGACCCGCATGAGGTATTCTCAATCACGGTCCTGCATCGCCCGAGTCTACCCCGCGACGGAGGCGCTTAACCCCTGCATTATGTCAAGAGGTGAGTGATGCTACACTAACCTAACAAATTATCGTTAAACAACATAAGCACAACAAGAATACTCTTTTCACAAACGCTACAAGACACTAACACACATGTAATCATATCATGTCTACTTATCAAACCATCTTATTATTCTTTTCATAATTCAATATAAGTCCGTTATAAACACATAGGCAAATGCTTTCTTTTATCAATCTTAAGTGGTTATACTTAACTTCCCATAAGGCTAGTATAACTCTTAAGCTTCGCTTAAAACCAATTAGTTCTCTTCCGTTAAAAATGATTCAAGATTCTTTTAAAATGCTTTCGCATCTTTATTATTCAAAGCTTAAGCTGAGGCATCGCTGCAGTGTTATTCAAAGCTTAAGCCAGGCATTGCCGTAAGTATTATTCAAAGCTTAAGTCAAAGACATTGCCGTAGTTTTAGTTAACACACGACGCTCACCGCACTATATATATTGTAAAATATCATGCTTTAGGAAGAATCACATACCTTCTCAAATAAACCACCGCCAAGTCAATATGTCACAGCAGAGTCACCATAATAGTCACATATATCTATCAAAGACTACTCAAGGTCATTCTAAACAGAGGGTTCACAATTCTATGGAAAGTTAGGCAAAGACTTCCATACCCATGAGCTATATAAGTCTACTGTGGAAAACAAATCCCATGTAAGTATAGTTTGATTATTCTTCTTTAAACCCTTCATCGTGGTAACAGCTGATTCTATTCTGTGATATTCTTCTAAGTATTTATACTAATTCTTATACTACAACAATATATATATTCTCTAATTCAAAAGAGGGTTAGGATTAGTTACCTCGGTAAGTCCAATAATATCCTAGAAAAAGTCGCGCCTGAGCAAGGTTTTGCTCCTAAGTTGTATGCTCCAAGGAAACCTTAGAAGTTCTTCACAACTTCTACTAAGTACTAAGGTATTTGGGCTAGGGTATTTTGGGCATTATAACAATACAAGAAGGCAACTTTTCTACCAAGGGAGGGGGAGGTGTTGGACGAAAAGGCTACAAAGGGAGAGGAGAGGATTTTCAAGACTTGGAAAGCTTTGTGGATGAAGAACTCTTCAACTTAAGGGGGGTATTTATAGGTCAAGAAGTGGCCAACCAATGGCCAAGATTTAGACAAGTGCAAGGCAAGTAAAGTGAGGATTAACTATACACAAATATCCTACCAACTCCTCGACTTGTGCACAAGGCACAAAAACGTACTAATGTTAGCCAATTCGGCCCAAATGGACGATTTGAAGTCCACCAATCGAGGGTGCCAAGTGTCGCCTCCCGCTGGTCCAAAATGTTTCGCCTCTCTGAAAAATCCGCAAAATTAGAAATGGCATAGCCGAATTTACCCTACGAAAGCCGTGGAAACGCTTCGGCCGAAACTATTCGCTTTCGAGTCAGGCCCAAAAATCGCCCAAGCCTAAACTTTAAGGCTAACCAGACGTATTCCTTACATACATACTGGAAATACGGGTATAACAAAGGTACTCATGGACCGGGTCGCGCGCAGGTCGTGGCGCTGGTCCAGCCTAGCGTCCTCGTAACCGCATTTATGCTTTGTCCACCGACAGATCGTGAGGCCTCACCGATGTCGCCACGTACCTTATCGCTGGGTTTGAAGGTATGCTTGATAGATCCGGTTCTACTGGCCCTATATCTCCCCTTGTTGCTAGTAGGATAGGATAGAGCCCGAGTCCATAGACCCTTTCGAGGTAGCTACGCCAAATGGGTGATCTGGTAGCTCTACGGTATATGAGCTTGTCCCGTGACCATTTACGCCGTTCGACCTCAGCCGACTTGATAGAGTTGGAGATGATTGACTTCGACGTGATTATGGGACGGATTGGCTAGCTTGCTACGCCAATGTAGACCGCAGAGAGAGTAGTACGGTTCCAGCTCGGCGAGCCATTGGCTGAGCGAGGAGCACCAGACGCCGGTGGTAGGTTTATTTCCTACCTCAAGGCTAGGAAGATGGTGCGTATATCTACCATCTCGCTCGGGTGTTTGATATCAAGCCGCGTACCAGATTTTCGCCCGTGAGTCACGAGTTCCCGACGTGTTTCCTGCATGACCTTCCTGCATCCTCCCGAGAGGGAGATTGAGTTTTGTATTGACATATTGCCGCACACTCGCCTATTTCCATTCCGCCATACGTAACGGCACCGCCGAGTTGAGAGAGTCAAGGATCGCCTGAGATTTGGCCGAGAAGCGGCTTCATCGTGCCTAGTGTTTCTCCCCGGGAGCGCCGTATTGTTCGCGAAGAAGAAGGACGGACGCCGCGCACGTGTGTTGATTACAGCACCAACAAGGTGACCATTAAGAATGTATACCCTTCCTGTGATTGATGATTTGTTCGACCGCAGTGGTGCGTAGATGTTTCTCCAAGATTGACCGCGATCGCTATCATCAAAGTAGTCGAGAGGCGGATGTCCCTAGGATCGCATTCAGACCCAGACGCATTATGAGTTCGTGGTCATGTCTTTGGTTGACCAATGCTCCGCAGATTCATGGATTTGATGAACCGAGTGTTCAAACCATTTTGGACACGCTTGTGATAGTATTCATCGATGATATCTTCGTTTATTCTCGCCAGCAGGAGCACGCGAGCATTTGAGGCCGTGGCCGACAGCTTCTCCAGATCAACAGCTTGTACGCCAAGTTTTCCAAATGTGAGTTTTGCTGACTTCGGCGCTTGGGCATATTGTCGGGCCGATGGCATTCGAGTGGATACGCCAAGATCGAGGCAAGACTTGGCCTGCACCTACTAATTCGGCAGAGGTTCGCAGCTCGGGCCTCAGATATTATCGCGTTCAGAGAAGTTTGCTTCTATCTTCGCACCATTGACTAGGCCGACTCGTATGGCGCCAAGTTTCAGTGGATCGATGCTTGGAGCGTGGTTTCCAGCCGAAAGAGAGACCGACGATCGCTTCGCTTCTTACTTTTCCGCAGGGTCCAGATGGTTATGTCGTATTGTGACGCGCCGCATCGTTGGGATGTTGACGCAAGATGGCAGTGGTTATAGCATATGCATCCCGACACCAAGAAACATGAGAGGAACTACCCCACCCATGATTTGAGTCGTACCGTGATTCACGCCAAGATCCTGAGGCACTATTTGTACGGGGTTCACGTGGATATTTATACGCATCACAAGAGCCTCCAAGATATCTTCACCAGCAGGAGCCGAACTTACACGCAGACGGTGGTTAGAGTTGCTTAAGGATTACGATGTTGATATCCCGTACTCACCCAAGGTCAATGCCAGGGCGTATGCCTTAGTCGAGGTCACGGGGAGCCTATCGATGTGCGCAGAGAGGAAGGACATGGTTCGTGATTTGCATCGCTTAGCGAGCCTCGTGTCCGCTTGATTGATTCCGATAGCAGGGTTAGAGTTCGCAGGTTGCCGAGTCTTCCATCGCCGAGAGGCGAAGAGGCAACAGCCGAGGATCCGCTTTGATTCGATATCGCGATACGCCTCTTCGTGAGGCAAGGGTCCTGAGGTAGCACCACGGGGTGCTAAGGTTTGAGGCGCATCAGGTGTTCCAGATGTTTCGTGACTTCGCAAAGGTTCTGGGGAAGCACACATACAAGCTTACTCTATCCATCCGGTCGACCAAGATGTACCACGACCTTAGATCCGTATTGCGGGATGGCTTGAAGAGGACGCTGCAGCAGTTCGTAGCTCAAGGCCCGTGTTGTCGCAGCGAAGGCAGAGCACCGCAGGCCCGTGGTTTGTTACGCATTTATCGAGATCCCGACCGAAGTGGAGGTAATCAACATGGACTTCATCACGTGATTACCTCGCACTCGTGAGGAGACATGATTCTATATAGGTTATCGCCGACAGTCGACTAAATCAGCCCACTTTCTTCCCGTCAGACGACTTTTTCTACCGAGGATTACGCCGACTTTACATCCGAGAGATCGCCGACCGCATGGAGTCCCTACTGATCATATCGCATGTAAGAGCCCGGGCTTACGCTAACTTCGGAGGTCCTTCCGCAGGGGTTTAGGACGCAGTGAGCCCGAGTAATCGTGATTTCATCC
Source organism: Przewalskia tangutica (assembly GCA_029844215.1). Classification (NCBI taxonomy): domain Eukaryota; kingdom Viridiplantae; phylum Streptophyta; class Magnoliopsida; order Solanales; family Solanaceae; genus Przewalskia; species Przewalskia tangutica. The sequence goes on from CM056725.1 coordinate 27,644,132, forward strand.
ACGCATGCACGGACAGCAGAGCGCACTATCCGCACTCTCGAGGATATGCCGCGAGCCTGTTATTGACTTCGCGGGTAGTTGGGAGGATCATTTGCCTCTAGTTGAGTTCGCATATAATAATAGCTACCACCCAAAGATTCGGATGGCGCCTATGAGGCCTTGTATGGGAGGAAGTGCAGATCGCCTATAGGTTGGTTCGACGTGGGCGAGGTGCAAATAGTGGGACCAGATTTGGTACAGCAGTGCCGGATAAGCGGCTTATCCGAGCGGCTATCGACACTCGTAGTCGATGTAAGTCGATGCAGATCATCGCCGCCGCATCTTGAGTTCGAGGTTCATGATTGGGTTTTCCTAGCGTGTCACCCATGGCGGTGTGATGAGATTCGAAGAAGGGGAAACTCAAATTTCTGTACATCGGGCCGCTTCAGATTGTCCGCAGGTAGGCAAGGTTGCCTACGAGCCGATCTCGCCGTCCGACCGGAGGCAAGGCATCCGGTGTTTCATGTTTATGCCGGCGAGATGTATCGGATCCATCTAGGTACACCCGATTGACGCATGTCCAGTGACCGAGGGTTATCGTATGAGGAGATTCCCATAGCGATAGTCGATCGCCGTTAAAGGCGCTCGCGACGGCGACGGGCTTCCACAAAGTCTCAGGGCGAACGAGCTCGTGGAGGAGATGACGGGAAGCCGGCGAGACACGAGGCAGAAGTATCTCACCTATTTCCCACACCTCCGTGTAATTCACTTTCCTACTTGTAAAATTTTCATTATCTTTTTGCCTAAGTGTTGTTCGTCAGGTCGTGTGGCTTTTGCAACTATTTAAGTCAAGAATCTTATCGTTAATCGTTTGGGAAAGGAACATTCGACGAATGTTTCTAAGTGGGAGAATGTTATACCTCGTATTTGCAGTATGTACGTAAGTGAATACGCATAAAAGTCTAGCCTTAAAGATTAGCCAAGTTCAAATTGTGCACAACTCGCTTAAAGAATCGCTTTCCGACTAAACGCTTCCACGCCTTTCAGTAGGAAAATTCCGCCATGCCATTACTATTTTTGCGGATTTTTCCGAGAGACGAAACATTTTGGACCAACGGAGGGCGACACTTGGCACCCTCCCATTGATGGACTTGAATCGCCCATCGACGAAAATGGAGAGGTTGGGCACGCTTTTGTGCCTTGCACAAAGTCAAGGAGTTGGTAGGATATTTGTGTTTAGTTAATCCTCACCCTACACTTGCCTTGCACTTGTCTTCATCTTGGCCATTGGTTGGCCAAGGCTTGATCTATAAATACCCCCCTTTAGATGAAGAATTCTTCATCCACAAAGTTGTCTTCCAAGTCTAAAAATCCTCTCCTCTCCCTTAGCCTTCGCCCAACACCTTCCCCTCGAGCGAGTCGAGGCCTACCCCCTAGCCTAGCCGAAATCTACCTCCCTTGGTAGAAAAGTTGTCTTCTAGTATTGTTATAATGCCCAAAATACCCTAGCCCAAATCCCTTAGTCCTTTGTAGGAGTTGTAAAGAACTTCTAAGGTTTCTGAGCTACCTGAGCGCATAACTTAGAGCTAAACCTGCTCAAAGCGACTTTATCTAGATACTATTGGGCTTACCGAGGTAACTAATCCTAACCTCTTTGAATTAGAGAATACTTCATCGTAGTATTAGAATAAGTATTAAATACTTAAGAATATCACGTAATAGAATTGAACTCATACTACGTAGAAGGGTTTAAAAGAAGAATAATCAAATCAGACTTCACATAGACTGCTTTCACAAGAGACTTATATAGCTCACCGGCAGGGAAGTCGCCCGACTTTCCGTAGAATTGTGAACCCTCTGCTTAGAATGACATTCGTGAGTAGTCTTTGATAGATGTCTGTGACTATTATAGGTCGACTCTCACATGACATATTCAACTCAAGGTGGTTTTCACGGTATGGTATGTGATTCTTCCTAAAGCATGATATTTTTACAATATATAGTACGGTAGACGATATATGTTAATCGAATAATAACTACGCAATGTCTTTGACTTAAGCCCGAATAATACTTATGGCAATGCCTCACGCTTAAGCTCAATAACAAAGAACCGAAAACATTTCAAAAGAATATCGATCATTTTTAATGTAAGATAAATATTTGGTTTTAAAACAAAAGCTAAGAGTTATACTAGCTTTATGGGAAGTTAGGTATAACAACTTAAGAAGATAAAAAGGAACTGCTTACTTATTTGTTTATAAAAGCCTTGTATTGATTTCTATGTAGTAAGAATTGTGTGATAAGTAGACATATTATGATGCTACCCGGTTAGTGTCTTGAAATGCCGTAAAGCGGTCATTCTTGCGGCTTACGCTGTTAACCTAAGTCCGCAGTAATCGTTATTGTATCACCTACCCTTGATCGTTATACCGGTGGCTTGCCCCTTGATGCGGGTCTATACGCCTATGCGCGTTCGCGAGACTACGCGAGCGCAGTATGCTCCGTGATTGATCATTCCGGTGTTTAGCCCGACGCGGGATTCTACGCGTCCGCTGAGACTACGCGGTCTGAGGCTACGCGGCCGCGGAGCCTAGGCGGATGCCGGGGTTGGCTGCCCCGCGCGAGGATACCTCATACGTCGCGTGACCCATGCGAGCCGCGAAAGTCCGTGACTAGGCACGCAGAATGATACTACGGGCGATCGCCTTGCTTCGATCATTCGCGCCTAGAATAGACTGCACGCTTTTCCTATTATCGTTGTTGCCAGGATGTGGCACTATGTGCAATTGAACCGATTGTATTTGTGAAAAGGTTTTAAATACTTTGATTTCATTTCGCTTCTTATAGTTTCACATACTTGGTACCACAGATCGACTTCTCGGGGCCGCTCACGCCGCAGTAAAGGCAAGCAGTGCTAGATCCGCATCCTTAGGATCTTTTGCGCTTGGTGTCGTGAGCTCCATCTTCTCCTGAGGCTCTACTTTGGGCATGATCTCCGTATTGTAGATAGTTTTGCATGCAGTGGTATGGCGGGCCTCCCGCCATAGTTGTCTACTTCCTTAGAGGTCTCAGAGTACTATTGTACAGCTGGGATGTAATCGCAAAACTTGATTATTTATATATGCCGAAAGGCGACGCTTTCTTACATAAGTCGTGGTCTTATTTTATAAATCGCTTCGCCTCGTTTATATTTCCGCCGTTACTCGATGTATGGTTACTTGCCCCTGCAGAAGGCACCATTCACGGGCCCGGGAACGGGTCGTGACATGTTCCTTCCCAAGACAGATAACGATAAGGTTCTTCATAACTTAAACAGTTTGCAAACGCCACACACGGCCACAAAACAACACTTAGGCATAAACGATAATGAAAATTTACAAGTAGGAAAGTGAATTACCCGGAGGTGCTGGGAATAAAGTGAGATACTTCGCCTCATGTCCTCTCGCCTTCCCACGCCATCTCTCCTCGAGCTCGTTCGCCACAAGACTTTGACTGAAGCCACGCCCTGGTCCGCAGACGCCTAACTCCGACGATCGACTATCGCGCATGGGAATCTCTCATACGATAACCCTGGCACCGACATCGCCAATCGGTGTACCTTAGATGGATCCCCGATACATCTCCTCAAAGATAGATACGTTGAAAATCGGATGCACCGCCTCCAGATCGGACGGCAGATTCAACTCATAGGCAACCTTGCTTACCTCGCGACATCTCAAATGCCCAATGTACTGGGCCGAAGTTTCCTTCTTCCCGAATCTCATCACACCCTTCATGGGTGACACCTTCAGAAAACCCAATCATCAATCGCGAACCAGATGCCGACGACGATGATCTGCATACGATTGCCGACTCGAGTCCAATAGCCGCCTGATAAGATTCACCTTATCCATCGTCACGCACCAACCGTCCCACTAGCCGCACTCGCCCACATCGAACCAACCCATAGTGAGATCCGCACTTCCTCCCATACAAGGCCTCATAAGGCGCCATCCAATACCGAGTGGTAGCTATTATTGTACGCGAACTCAACTAGAGGCAAATGATCCTCCCAGCCTACCCCGAAGTCGATAACACAGATCGCAGACATCCTCAAGAGTCCGGATAAGGCGCCGCCCGTCCGCCCGCTCGTGGATGGAATGCGATTGAAAGCTCACCGCCCCTAAACCTCTCGAAAGACTCTGGTTAGCCGTAAACCGGGCTCTCTGTCTGATATGATCGGGTAGGACTCCATGCACCGACGATCTTCTGATGTAAAGTCCGCATAATCTCACCAAAAGTCGCCCCGACGGAAGAAAGTGGCTGATTTCGCCACCGCCGACGATAACCCATATAGAATCATGTTCCTCCGAAAAGCGAGGTAATCCCGTGATAAAATCCATGTTGATTACCTCCCACTTCCGTGTCTGGATCTCAATCGCTCGCAACAAACCACCGTGCCTCGTGCTCTACCTTCACCGCCGACAACACGGCACCGAGCTACGAACTCGCAACGCCCTTCTTCAAGCCATCCCACCAATACACAGATCGGCGTCGTGGTACATCTTGGTCGACTTCGACGGATAGAGTAACACGCTACGCAGGTGCTTCCCAAGAACTCACGCCAAGTCCTCAAACATCCGGAACACACACCTCGCTCAAACCTTAGCACCCCATCGTGCTACCTCAAAAGCGACCCTTGCCTCACGAAGAGTCAGACACGATAACGTGTCAAAATCGATCTCGAATCGCCGCTTCTTCACCTACTCGACGATGGAAGACTCGCAACCTCACGAACTCAACCCCATCGCTATCGTAATCAATCAAACGGACACCAAGGCTCGCTAATCGATGCAAATCACTAACCATGTCCTCTTCTTCTAGTCGCACATACGATAGGCTCCCATCGACCTACGACTAAGAGCATCCGCCACAACATCGCTTTCCCGTGGTACAGATATCAACATCGTAATCCTTAAGCAACTCTAACCACCGCCTCGCCGTAAGTTCAGCCTCTCCTCCGAAGATATACCGAGGCTCTTGTGGTTCGTATAAATATCCACGTGAACCCCATACAAATAGTGCCTGCATCTTCAAAGCGTGAATCATAGCCGCTAACTCCAAATCACGCGGGTAGTTCCTCTCGTGTTTCTTCACCGTCCGATGCATATGTTATAACCTTGCCATGCCGCATCAACACACATCCCAACCCGATGCCTAACGATCACAATACACGACATAACCGCTCGACCTCCGAAGAGTAAGAACGGGCGCCGCCGCCTCTTTTCAAAGAATCGAAACCCCGCCACAAGCATCACCATCAAACTTGGCGCTTTCCGAGTCACCTAGTCAATGGTGCGTAGATAAGCAAACTTCTCCACGAACCGCCGATAATATCCTCGCAAGGCCTGTAAAATCGCGAACCTCGCTGAGTAAGAGTTCAGGCCAAGTCCCGATCGCTTCGATCTTCGCCAGATCCACTGAATGCCATCACCCGATAATATGCCCAAGAAAAGCCACCAAGTCAACCAAAACTCACATTTGGAAAACTTGGCGCATAACAATGGTCTCGAGAATCACAAGAGCCTCAAATGCTCGCGATGCTCCCGCCTGAGCGAATAAACCAAGATATCATCAATGAACACTATCACAAACGACAACAAAAATGGTTTTAACACACGGTTCATCAAATCCATGAATACCACGAGCATCGTCAACCCAAAAGACATGACCGAACTCATAATGCCCGCATCGTCCGAATGCAAATTCTGTGGACATCCACCTCTTCGACTCGCACTGATGATAGCCCGACCAGAGATCAATCTTGAGAAACATCTCGCACTCGCAACCGGGTCGAACAAATCATCAATCTCGGAAGGGTATTCGTTTAATGGTCACCTTGTTCACCGTCAGATCAACACACATGCGCAGCTGCCCCGCCCTTCTTCTTCACGAACACACCGCGCCTGTGGAGAAACACTAGGCTCGATAAGCCCTTCTCCAAAGAAATCCCTAAGCCGATCCTTCAACTCTCTCAACTCGCAAAGTGCCATTCAGATGGCGAATGGAAATAAAGCCGAGTGTCCGCAATATGTCTATACAAAACTCAATCTCCTCTCGTGAGGATACCCGAGGTCGTCGAAACACGCCTGGGAACTTCTCGACCATCGAATCGACGGAAAATCTGGTACCGCACTTCAAAGATCAAACACCCAAACGAGATGGTAGATATACCCTTCGCACCATCTTCTCGCCTTGAGGTAGGAAATAAACCTACCTTCTACGATACCGTGCTTCTCCCACTCAACAACCGGCCTCAGAAACTGGAACTGCATTACTTCTCTCTCAGCCTACATTAGCGTAGCAAGAAGCTAGCCAATCCATCCCCATGATCACGCCGGTCAATCATCTCCAACTCTATCAAGTCGCCAGTGGTCCGACGATCAGAATGGTCACAGACAAGCTCTATATACCCGCCGAGCTATCACCGAATCACCCATCGCGTAGCTACCTCGAAAGCGGTCCATGGACTCGTGCTCTATCCCTATTCTACTAGCAACAAGGGGAGATATATGACAGAGTAGAACCCGGATCTATCAAAGCATACACATCGAACCTAAAACCGATAAGGTACCGTGGACGACATCGCGAGGCCTCCGATCCCGCTGGCCGGACAGCATAAATGCGCTTCGAGGACCGCTAGAATCGGGACCCGCGCCACGACCTCTCGCCGCGACCGCTGTTCCATGAGTACCTTGCCTCCAGCGAGTAGTGCTGGGGATGAAGAAGACCCGCGAAGAACTCAGAGTCGACTTCTACCATCAAGATCGCCTTGGCCTCGGATAGTTCTCGTGATAGTGACCCCGCCGCCACAATCAAACAAGCTCACGTAGCAAAGCACCACGCCTCCCGGCGGATCTACCGTGACGCCACACCGGCGGGTGGTCCCGATCGCCGCACTCCGCCGCTCGATGTTCAAGTCCCGCCCCGTCCGCCTCGAATATCTCGGCGGCCGAGGACGGTGCAGAGTGCTCGAGCCGGCCGTGGTTCACCTAGATCGCCGAGGCCGCCACCACGATAGCCACCAAAAGACCGCCGCCCCGGTCTTCTCGTTGTTGCTCACAACCCGCTTCGGCCTCTACGCCTCACATCCAAGAGCATGAGCTCGCATGCGGTAATGTCCATACCCTACAAGAGAAACACCCGCACATGACTCGCCATATAATCATCTAGCCCGTGACGTAGCGTGCACCATATCCTCCATATTCGCTACTAACGCTGGGACATATCGAGCCAATGAATCAAACTCGACATTGTACTCCCGACAAGGCGCCCTCTCGCCGCCAAAGCAGAAAAATCTATCACCCGCGCTCCTCATCCGCGAGGCAAGAAGTGAGTGAGGAAAGCCTCGAGAACTCATCCTAAGTAGCCGGGACGCGTGCTCTCCCGGATAACTCCCACGAATCAAACCAATCGATTGCGGTATCACGCAGCCTATGTGAACCAAAGATCACGGACCGGTCTCCGACACTCGATCACTCTCAAAATCCTCAGAGCCGACGGATGAACTCCTGCGGATCATCCTCCGGCCACCAGTAAAACTCGCGGGCTACAACTCGTGAAGTCTCGTAGCCTCAAACTCTCGCCTCGGTGAACCACGGTACGATCGGGCACTGAACCACTGCATCCACTGCCCTTATGTTCGCCACGATCTCGCCACTGGACCGCCATCTCCTTGTACCTAACCTCCGCCCTGTGTGAGACATGAGGTGTGGGTACTGTGGTCTCGCTGGGGCGGCGTCGTAGAACTCGCCGCCTCGGTATAGACCGCCCGAGCCTCGTGACTTAGGTGTCCCACTAGCAGCCTCCCCTTGCCTTGCCGCCGGGCGGGTTGCCTTACGTGAGGCATAATCACAGAAAAAGAATACGTTAGAGGGTCCAACTTAACACACTCTAAAGCACGATCTCGAGTGAGAAGAATGGAAACCAATCCTAAATATCCTATAGCCTCCTCGACATTGGTGTGGTGCACAACACCGATAATCAAGACTCTACTAGATACGGTGCGTAGACACTTTCCGAGGATTAATCGCTCGATACCACTTTTGTCACGACCCGCTTCGGGCCGTGGATCGTGTCTTACCCGCACCTGCAACCATACATCAGAGAAAATCAGCGGAAATATAAAACAAGACATGAAATAATTGTAAATGATACACAGTTTCTGAGAAAAGGGTTGCCTTTCGGCATATATACATAAACCAAGGTTTGCAGTTACATCCCAACTGTACAACATGACTACAGACCTCTAAGGAATTAAACAACTATGGCGGGACAGGGCCCCGCCATACCCTGACTGTACAAAACTATCTACAACAGGGAGATCATACCCAAAAGTAGAGCCTCCGGAGAAGATGGAGCTCCTGACACCAACGCAAGAGATCCTAAGGATGTGGATCTAGCACCTGCTTGCCCTTACCTGCGCATGAACGCAGCCCCCCGAAGGAGGTCAGTACAACAGGTACTAAGTATATGAAACTGTAAAATACTTAAATGAAAACATATCATTTTAAAATCAGTTTTGCAAGTATGTATGAAACAACCAAGGTAACCGCACATAGTGCCACATCATAAACAAGAGCAACAATAGGTAAACTGTAACAGGTCTTTTCTAGGCTGCGAATGATCGAAGCAGGGCCAATTGCCCGTAGTATCACCATGCAAGCCTAATCCTGGACTCCCGTAGTCCGCATAGGCCACTCATATAGGCCCGCATAGGGTATGTAACCCCGCATCGAGGGTAGCTACTCCTCGGCATCGTCCTGGACTCGTAGTCCGCATGGCCACATAGACCGCATGAGGTATAACCCCGCATCACTAACCTGGAACTCCCGTAGCTCCGCATAGGTCCCCTGGACCCGCATGAGGTATTCTCGAATCATGGTCCCAGACCGCCTGAGTCTACCCCGCATCGGAGGGCAGCTTAACCCCCGGTAATATGTCAAGAGGTGAGTGATATTATACTAACATAACAGCTTATCGTTAAACAACATAAGCACAACAAGAATACTCTCTTATACAAACGTTATAAGACACTAACACACATAGCATCATATCATGTCTACTTATCAAACCATCTTATTATTCTTTTCACAAATCAATATAAGTCTGTTATAAACACATAGGCAAACTGTTTCTTTTATCATGCTTAAGTGGTTATACTTAACTTCCCATAAAGCTAGTATAACTCTTAAGCTTCTGTTTTAAAAACCAATTAGTTCTCTTCTGTTAAAAATGATTCAGTATTCTTTTGAAATGCTTTCAGATCTTTATTATTCAGGCTTAAGCCGTGAGGCATTGCCGTAAGTATTATTCAGGCTTAAGTCAAAGACATTGCATGAAGTTATTATTCAGTTAACACATGTACGTCTACCGTACTACATATATATTGTAAAATATCATGCTTTAGGAAGAATCACATACCTTCTCAGCGAAAACCACCTGCCAAGTTGAATATGTCGCGCGCAGAGAATCAGCCTATAATAGTCAGACACGTCTATCAACGTTCAGACTACTTTGTAAACAGTTCTAAACAGAGGGTTCTATATCCTACGGAAAATTGGGCAGCACTTCCCTACCCGGTGAGCTACTCAAGTTCATCGTGAAAACAATCCCATGTAAGTACATGGCTTATTCTTCTTTTAAAACCCTTCTACTGTGATAACAGTTCAATTCTATTCTTTAATATCCTTCTAAGTATTTATACTTATTTCTATACTTCTACAGTATGTATTCTCTAATTACAAAAGAAGGACAAGTTTATTACCTCGGTAAGCCCAATAATATCCTAGATAAAAGTCGCGCCTGAGCAAGGTTTAGCTCCTAGGTTGTACGCTCCGGTAGCTCCAAGGAAACCTTAGAAGTTCTTTACAACTTCTACTAAGTACTAAGGGATTTGGGCTAGGGTATTTTGGGCATTATAACAATACTAGAAGGCAACTTTTCTACCAAGGGAGGGGGGTAGATTTCGGCTAGGCTAGGGGGAGGGGTTGCCTCGGCCAAGCTCACTCAAAGGGGGGGGGGTGTTGGACGAAAAAGGCTACAAGGGAGAGGAGAGGATTTTCAAGACTTGGAAAGGAATTTGTGGATGAAGAACTCTTCATCTTAAGGGGGTATTTATAGGTCAAGACATGGCCAACCAATGGCCAAGATTTAGCCAAGTGCTAGGCAAGTGTAAGGTCAAGATTAGGGCAAGTGTCCTTGGCCAACTTGCACACAAAATATCCTACCAACTACATGACAAGGATGGCCATCCATTCGGCCCTATTGTCGTGTAACATCCATCAATGAGAGGGTGACAAGTGTCGCCCTCTCGTTGGTCCAAAGTGTTACGTCTCTCGGAAAAATCCGCTAAATTTAGAAATGGCATAGCCGGAATTTACCCTACGAAAGTTGTGGAAACGTTTCGTCGGAAAACTATTTGTTTTGCGAGTTGTGCCCAAAAAAACGTCCAAGGCCTAAACTTTAAGGCCAAACTTTTTGTACGTATTCCCTTACGTACATACTCTGGAAATACGGGGTATAACAAACACGCTACTCGCAGTACTTCAACCTATAATGGCCATATACGTCTATCAACGTCTAGACTACTCTGAAGAATATTTTAAGCAGTAGGTTCTTTATTCTACGGAAATTCGGGCAGCACTTCCCTACCCGTTAATCTACACAAGTCTACTGCAAATACAGTCCTATGTAAGTACAGTTTAATCTTCTTCTCTAATATTCTTCTGATGTGATTTCAGTTCAATTCTCTTCTGTAATATCCTTCCATTACAGTTTAATTCTCTTCTATGTATGTTATATACATTTCTATACTAATACAGTATGTAATTTCCAATTACAATATAAGGACAAGAGTATTTACCTCGATAAGCCCAAAATTATCCAAGTTCTAATGTCGATCCTGAGCAACGTTTAGCTCCTACTCTGGGCGCTCCAACCCGCTCCAAACAACCCTTAGAAGTTCTACGCAACTTCTTCTTAATACTTCAACCGGCTATGAAGATTTTCCTTAGGGTTTCGTTTTGGATCAAGGGAAGTATAATAGTATTTCTGGGCTTTCAGTATAGGTGTAACCTTGGAATACTACAAAGTATTTGGGCCAAGGTATTTTGGAATAGTAACAATACTTGGAGAATACTTTTCTACCAAGGGGGGGGGGGGTGTATTCTACGAGAACAACTAGGCAAGGGGGGGATACTTTCGGCCAAAGGGGGAGGGGTAGGCTTGGATGAAAACACTACACTAAGGGGGAGAGGGCTTTCAAGACTTAGAAATTATTTTAGGATGAAGAAGTCTTCAACTAAGGGGGGGTATTTATAGGACAACCAAGGGCCAAGATCAAGCCAAGTGGTAGGCAAGTGTAGGGTGAGGATTTACCCATGTGTACCTTATCCATCTACCACACCAACTATCACAAATATCCTACCTAACCCAAGACTTCAAATCGTCCCATTTGACGCCCACAACAACGTCCAATTTGAGGGTGACACATGTCACCATCCCGTTGGTCCAAAATGTTTCATCTCTCGGAAAAATCCGCAAAAATTTGAAATGACATAGCCGTAATTTTCCCTTCGCAAGTCTTGTAAAACGTTTCGTCGAAAAACGATTCTTTTCGGGGGTTGTGAACAAAATTTCGAACCTTGCCTATCTTTAAGGCTCAAACTTCTCTACGTACGTCCTCACGTACATACTCTGGAAATACGGGGTATAACATTCTCCCCTCCTTAGAAACATTCGTCCCGAATGTTCCTTCTAATTCTCAAAACAAACATGCGCCAGTATAGTCTTCACTGCTATACTTACGAAAACAATCATGCCACACCTGGCCACAGAAAACACCCGCGCAAATACTTAATCCAAGTCCACGAGGAACCACCTCCATCACTACAAAAGCTCCCACCCAAGGGCTAAAAGATACTCCTTTCGCACCTTTTCTTTACAAACAAAATAATCACTTTTATGTTCTTAACACATGCTCGCTTCTTCCCTTACTCGTCGTACCCTTCTCGTACACTCGAACTCTTTCTCATAACTTACCACATTTCTGTTACTGCTTCAGTTTCCAAATCTCTGGGTTACTATCTCCAACTTGGTCATCATTAACTAGGATCACTTTGGACGGATCTCCGATACTTTTCCGAACATAACAACATGAAAGACCGGACGTACTGCCTCCTAAGTCGGACGACAATGCTAACCTATAGGCGACCTGGCCTACTCTTCAAATGATCTGAAAGGGCCCAAAGTACATCGGGCTAAGTTTCCTCTATTTTCCAAAACTCGTCACACCCTTTCCGGGGTGGTACCTTCAAGAAGACCCACCGTCAACCTGAACTCCAAGCGTTGTCGCAGATTATCCGCACGACTTCTGTTGACTCTGAGCTGCCAATAACCTCTTCTGGATAAGCTTCAACCTATCCCCATCCTATCGAAACAAGTATGAACCAACTATCTGAACCATGCCGACATCGAACCAATCGACCGGCAACTTACACTTCCGCCCCCACAAGGCGTCATAAAGCGACATTCGAATACTGAAATGGTAGCTATTAAAACACTCCCTCAACATGTTACACCCCGTAAGTCCAAGACATGTATAAGAGAATGTACGAAAGGAAACAAGACTTGGAAATTGGTACGAAAGAAAGAATTGTTTTTCCGACGGAAAATCTTCCGGACGTCGGAAAGGAAAAATGTTCGTTGTTGAGAATTGGATTCTCAAAATGCATTATTTGAAGAGTATGGAACTCTTAACATTTTGGAAATTTATTTTTACGGATTTGGTCACGTGGGGCCCACCCGAGGAATTTTACATTTTTGTGGGGCCCGAGGTTCTGTAATTTTATGGACGAATGAGAGGGCGACATGTGGCACCCCCACATGGCTTGGTCGAAATTTATGCAAGGGTATAATGGTCATTGACCATGCTTGAAGATAAGTCTTCCAAAGCTTGACATTGTTGACAAGTCAACTTGTCCACCTAGGCTTGATCCAAGTGAAACTCATCCTAGCCTCATATTTGTTTAAGTCTAAGCCCTCCATTGTGTGTTATAAGGTTACTACTAGTGCAAGACTTGCCATTTAACACTTAGAAAAAATCACACTAGTTGTTCTTCATGAACATGCTCTCGGCTTAGGTGCCATTCCCACACAAAAAAAATTTAGTTTGTGATCCATTAGCCACAAGACTTTAAACCAAGGTTCCTAAGAGTATTGTAAGGTTATCTCAATAGAAAGATTTCGGAAAAAAATGTATTTTTACGTTAGTCGCAAGGCGGAAACTAAGGGAGTTCTTCAACTTTGAAGTTGGAACTTGAAGATGGGTTCTTCATAGGCCTCTAAGGAGTGCTTGGAGCGGATTGGAACCTAAGGAAAGGAGCTAAGAATTTCTAAGGCGCGACTTTGAATCTTGGAAATTTTAAGGGCTTGGAAAGGTATAAATTTTGTCGTTTTAGTAGTTAAGACTTACTTATTGTTGTAGCTATGGATTTTAGCAAGCATGAGTTATATAGTATGAAGTTTGATATGTTTATTGGCTATTGGAACCCTAATCCGAAAACTTGCATGTTTAGCCTTAAGATTACATTTCAAGTTGATTATTAGTTAAGTCGTCGCATGTTGTATAAAGAAGGAAATTGTAGTTGTTAAAGTTGTTTATGACTATATAACATGTTTGACCTTAGAACTTGGAATTGGAAGAGGATTGGAAAAGGCGTAGTGTTATTGGTTATATGTTGGCCGAGAATGGCTAGTGAAGTATTAAACTATTTGGTATGAATTGTGGGGCGGAATTTTACACGTATTGTAAGGCGTGTAATCCCCTTTGTTTGGTTGTTGTTTGGAGCCTTAAATGTGGCGTGTTGGTTATTGTATTCGACCTTGAAAAAGGTGGCAAAGTAAGTAGAAACAAAGGAAGTCTTTGCCGATTTTCCGTAGAATTAGCGACCGTATACTTAGTATTATTCTACGTTGAGACTAGAAGTTGATAGTCTTGTTGTGACCATTATAGGTTGACACTTCTACATACGGCGTATTCGGCTTAGCTTGTGGACATTAGCCGAAAAGGTATGTGAACTATCTCCTCTTCTAGCATGATTCCTTAAGATAAAGAAAGTAAGTTCTACTCCTCAAATGATCCATTCATTGGTTGTACTTGGATTGCCTAATATAGAATATGTTCTATGAACTTCCTTGATTGTACTTTTATGTGTAAATTGTAAGTTGTATAATCCATTTCCTTAGTGAAGTTTGGATTCTTAAAAGTGAAAGTATTTTACTTAAAGTACATGGAGTCTTGAAAAAGAAGTGGTTTCCAAACCTTTTGGCTAGGGCCTTAGTTCCAAAACCTAAGGGTTGTTGTAATGACTTTAGGGGAGTTAAATAAGTGATTTACTTAATTGTTTTAAGAGAGGAGAAGTGACATGATTTAAGAGAAGTAACTTGTTTTAAAGGTGTGAGTTACTTGAGGTTTAAAGGTAGAAGAAACTTGTTTTCTAAAGGTTAAGAGACTTGAAGTATTTTGAAAGTTAAGAACTTGATTTGTAAGTATGTGATACTTGGTTTTAAAAGTATAAGTCTCTTGGTCATAAAAGGAATGAAATTGTCTAAAAACCATAAAGGGTTATAACGGCTTTATGGGAAGTTGGTTATAACGGCTTTATGGAAGGTTTAGAAAGTTGTCTATTTTGATTAAAGGGCATAAGTTGCCTAGATTGTGAAAATTTGAAGTTACTTGATTTCAAGCCTTGAAATGAGTTTTCTAAACGTGTAGTAACTTACTTTGAAAAATAGACATGCCTTGATACTACGGGTGTTAGTATCTTGGGGTTTTATATAAAAAGAAGTCTTTTGAAAAGAATGTACGTACGTAGTACTTTGGCTTGTTAATTGAGAATAATTCTATGTGATGCCTTGATTAGTACTTTGGCTTGATTAATTGAGAATTAGTCTAAGTGTGCCTTGATAAGTACTTTGGCTTGTTAAATGAGAATTATTCTATTTGTGCCCTGATAAGTACTTCGGCTTGGTTAATTGAGAATTATTCTATGTGTGCCTTGATAAGTACTTTGGCTTGATTAATTGAGAATTAGTCTAAGTGCGCCTTGATAAGTACTTTGGCTTGTTAAATGAGAATTATTCTATTTGCGCCCTGATAAGTACTTTGGCTTGTTAAATGAGAATTATTCTATTTGTGCCCTGATAAGTACTTTGGCTTGGTTAATTGAGAATTATTCCATGGTGCCTTGATAAGTGCTTTGGCCTGTTTAGTTGAGAATTGCCTATGTGTGCTGGAAATAGCCGGTTGTGTGCTATTGGTATATCAGTCGTTTCGGGGTCATTCCCCGGGTTTGTGGCATTTGGATATTCCGTGGATTTGCTACCCACGAGGAATACCTCGTGCGGGTCCGTAAGGACTTATGCGGTGAAATAGTCCCACGCGGGCGGTCCACTATGCGAGGAATACCTCACGCGAGTCCGTGGGGCTTACGCGGTGAAATAGTCCCATGCGAGGAATACCTCACGCGGTCCACGCGCCCTACGCGGGTGAAATAGTCCCGAGTAGGATGGTTAAATGATACCGCGCGGATGGTCTGTTTGATCACGAGCTTCCTATTTTATATTGTAAGGATACCATCGCTTACTCATTGTTAGTAAGGCACAATGTGTTGTAATTTGATTATCCTATATGTCCCGGATTTGTTTGTGTTACCATGGTCATGCTTTTACGATGTGGGATTCCGGGCATGAGACCACGTGGTATTTAGGACACGAGGGGACTTGGTGTTCATGTATCCTTATTGGTGTTATTACATCATGGATCGCCGGATGAGGAAGGATTCCACGCATGATTGATATTACGGGCGTGAGACCCATAGTTATATTTGAGTAGTGACTTTGAGGGCTGCGCCCCCGATTTGATATGATCGCTTATGTGTTATGTATCGTAGGTTGGCTATCATACATGTCTCTGTTTTGTTTAGATTATGATTTTATTACGCATTTCATCGCTCACATACTTGGTACATTCTTCGTACTGACCTCCTTCGGGGGGCTGCGTTCATGCCGCAGGTATAGGTACGCTGTTTGGTGATCGGCAGGTGTAGGATCCTGCTCAGGGTTTTTGGATAGCTCCCTCTGTCCAGGAGTTTATCTTTTTGGTATATATCCTTCAGTACAAGCTTTGTACAGTTTTGGGTACGGCGGGGCCTTGTCCCGTCATATTTCAGTTTAACTCCTAGAGGTCTGTATTCATATGTGGGATTGGACTCATGTACAGTGTAGTGTCTTTTGTTTATGTATATTATAGGGCAGCCTTGTCGGCTTTGCCTTGCACGTACGGTTGCTTTAAAAGAAAAAAAAATGAGGTGTTATTAAATTTCCGCAGTTTACTTAGTTGTTAAGGGAGAAGGGTGCCCAGGTAGGGCACCAGTCACGGGCCCGGGGTTCGGGGTGTGACACAACAGGAGGCAACCATCCTCACAGCTACCCCTGAAATCCAAACACTGGCCCGAGGGCGAATGCGATACTGAGACTCACCTGAGATCCTAACCCAGCCTGGTAAAACTTCCAGAAAAAGAAATAGCCGTAACCTGGGCTCCACTGCCTGTCATAGGGTGAAAGTAGGCACCTCGTGCAGCCTTACAACCTTTCTGACATAACATCACGCATAACCCTCTACCGAGTAAACGATCTTGACTGAAAGACAAGAGGGACTGACCTCATCGGCCCGACTACTGGTCGAACGCATCCACGAATTCGTACGATGGTTAACTAAACTTGGGCCTAACACCCTCGTGACTTAACACAAAGCGGGACCACCCCAACTGACCCCACCACCATACAGGCGCTGGTTGACCCAATCGGTCCGCAACCCGACCCACTATCGCGTCAAACACTTGCTTCCCGATTCCGGAACAATCCCACAATCAAGTCACGAAAACCTAGTGGTCTTCTTAGATCAACTACCCTCTTTCATTTCACACTACCCAGGGACTTATTACACAAATATATCCCACTTATACTATGCACTCCGATAAGGGTCAAACATAAAAATATAGATATCTTACTCGAGATGGCCTTGCCTCTAAGGTCTCCACGTATAAAACTCTAAGGCTCACACTTTCCTTATCCCCAATCTTACCCGGTTAACTAACCATGATTTCTAATCACAATTAACATAACATTTAAGGCATACTCATCTTATCATACGTACAAATCTCTAGAGGGTTAAGGATCTACATGTATCTACAGCTTCACTCCCATTTTGCCGTTCTAATCAATCCTGCCCTATTGGGCGCAAGTAAAACAAGCTGCCGAAGAAGTACAACACTCTCCACAATGACACTTACCACAACGGCCACACCGAGGTGGGGGTGTCCTCCTCTGGCTAACACCCCTTCCTCTTTGAACCACTGAATCCGGCTGGCTAGAACCTACATATAGTTGTGAACCAGAAGCCCTGGAGCTCTGGCCAACTCCGGCATACCCCGAACGGCCTGAACCCTGTGGAGGACCACTCTGCACTGGCGGAGGCGCATATTCATTCTGCTGCTGAGGCGATTCGCCTCGAAAGTTACCAAAGGACCCTGTTGTTCTGGCCCTCTTCTGCTGATCTTGGTTAATCCGTCGATCTCTACGTTTCTCGGCCTGCTGTGCATAAGCCCGTACGCAGGCCATGCTCAAGCCTGACTGAAGAGCTACACTTGCACAACACTCTCTTAGATAGTCATCAAGACCCGTGATATATCGGTGCACTCTATATTCTCTGGTTGCTAAAATACTAGCTAGTAACAGGTCCATTCCTTTGTAATCCATATTCTTTGTTTCCGGTCGTGGAACTGAAGGCTCATATATCATGGCCGCAGTAGGAACTGCTGCCGCTGTGCTAAACTCTGCTGGCGACGAATGTAACTCCCGAATGAGCGCCACCTCGGTGATGATTGGGCTGTGCCCTCGTAACCCTCAGATTTACTGCAGCCTCTCCTACGCCTTGCCCTCGGGCGGGTTGCCTTACACGGAGGCATAACGGTAAGGGAAAGAAATACGTTAGAGGGGTCCAACTTATAACACAACTCTAAGGCACGATCTCAGAGTGAGAAGAATGGAAACCAATCCTAAATATCCTATAGCCTCCTGATTATTGTGGTGTGTACACACACCGATAATCAAGACTCTACTAGATACGGTTCAGACACTTTCCGAGGATTAATCGCTCGATACCACTTTTGTCACGACCGGGCGTGATCGTGCCTTACCGGGCACCCAAGTGATACAACATCGAGTAATCGGAATATAAAACAATACATGACATAGTATGAAATATGAAACGATTCGTATGAAAACTTGCCTTTCGGCATATATATAAATAACAACTAGACGATTACATCCCTTTTTACAACTCGCCCAACAAGATTACAAACCTCTAAGAATGATAACAATAATGGCGGGGCGGGGCCGCCATACCCCGAATGTAAATACCTACAACGACATGTGGATCGTACACCGATAAGCCTCCGAGAAACGGAGCTTCCAAAATGCTTTGGCGTGATCCTAGGAGCGAGGATCGACGATGTGTACTTCTACTGCGGCATGAACGCAGCCTCGAAGGAGGTCGATAACAGTACCAAGTATGTGGCGAAAAATCGTAAATGAAATCATAGTAGTCTATATAAAGTAGAAGACATGTATGATAACCAAACTACAGTTCACAATAAATAAGCAGTCATGTCAAGTCAGGGACTCACGCCCTCAAAGTCATCACTCAAATATAACTATGGGTCTCACGCCCACCTGTGTCATAATAGAACCGTACGGGGTAAGTACGAAGGCATAGTCGACTACTAAGACCCACAGTACCAACAATGCCATAAACTATATCACGAGGTCTTTCTAGATCGCACCACATGATCGGCCGCCACTCGCCCTCGATCGATATGCGCGTCTAGTCCGGAGCATACCGCTCGCATAGGCCACATAGGCCCGCATGAGGTATTCTCGTCGGCGGCTAACCCCTGTACCCTCGGACTCCGCACCGCATAGTCTCATAGACCGCGTAGTCCACGCATCGCGATAGGCATCCCGTCGACGGATAAAACACCGGAATGATCAATCGAGCATACCGCTGCTCGCATAGTCACGCAGACCGCATAGGCGTATAGACGCATCAAGGGTGGCAAGCCCGGTATAACAAGTCAAGGGTATGTGATATAATAACAGTACAACGGGCTTAACGTTTAACAACGTAAGCACAACAAGAATAACCCCCTTACACAACATCACGAGATACTAACACACGTAGCATCCTAACATGTTTACTTATCAAATCAACAAGAAAGTATTACAAGGCTATCACAAACCAACACAATCAAGTTAATCACACAAGGTACTTTTTATTTTATGTTAACAAGTTCGGGTTTTTATCCCCAAAGTACTTCATACATTAACTCTTTAAAAGATCCGTTTCTTTCACTAAAGTCACACAATACCCGTAGTATAAAAATAGAGTGACTATCTTTTTTTTTAAGCAAACCAAAACTCTTCTCTTTGTAAAATCAAGTAACAACATTATTTTCCAAACGTTCAAGTTTGCCTAATTTCAAATGCTCAAGTTTATCATTTTCGAAAGGTTTCGTAGTTCATAGCCTTAATCACTTAATAATATAATTCTCTTTTAAAACCATTTGAGAAACATATGCCTTATGTGTGAGTAGATTATTCTTGTTTATAACAATCTTATTAAAGCAGCCATGATCTAGGAAATGTAATATCATTTTGTCTCATCTTAGCTTCTATGCAGATGGAGGTTTCTACTGGTCTTAATAATACTTTATTAGTCAATACATTTCCCTTTATTAGCGCTGCTGTGGTTTGTTCGATACTTATTCTCATTTCCGAAATCAATATAAGGCTTTCATAAATAATTAAGTAAACCGTTCCTTTTATCTCTCTTAAGTCGTTATACCTAACTTCCCATAAAGCTAGTATAACTCTTAAGCTTTTTAAAACCAAGTATTACTCTTCTTTCAAAAAGGTTTCTTAATTCTTTTGAAATACTTCAAGATTCTTATTATTCAGGCTTAAGTCAAAAGACATTGCCGTAAAACTACGTTCAGTTAACACACGTACGTCTACCGTACTATATATATATTCTTTTAAAATATCATGCTCAAGAGGATAGGAAGAATCACATACCTCGCGACGATTATCGACTATTAGCGAAACGCTCACGGCTATAACGGCTAGCCTTGTCCACCTTTCAAGTAGAACACTACTCGCAGATTTCAACCTATAATGGCCATATACGTCTATCAACGCCTAGACTACTCAAGAATATTTTAAGCGGAGGTTCTTTATTCTACGGAAATCGGGCGACTTCCCTACCGTTAATCTACACAAGTCTCACTGCAAATCTGATCTATGTAAGTACGGTTTAATCTTCTTCTCTAATATTCTTCGATGTGATTTGATTCAATTCTCTTCAGAATATCCTTCCATTACTGATTCAATTCTCTTATGTATCTTATATACATTTCTATACTACTACAGTATGTAATTTCCAGTTACAATATAAGGACAAGAGTATTTACCTCGATAAGCCCAAAATTATCCAAGTTCTAATGTCGATCCTGAGCAACGTTTAGCTCCTACTCTGGGCGCTCCAACCCGCTCCAAACAACCCTTAGAAGTTCTACGCAACTTCTTCTTAATACTTCAACCGGCTATGAAGATTTTCCTTAGGGTTTCGTTTTTGTGACTGAAGGGAAGTATAATAGTATTTATGGGTTTTTAGTATAGGTGTAACCTTGGAATACTACAAAGTATTTGGGCCAAGGTATTTTGGAATAGTAACAATACTTGGAGAATACTTTTCTACCAAGGGGGGGGGGTGTATTCTACGAGAACAACTAGGCAAGGGGGGGGATACTTTCGGCCAAAGGGGGAGGGGTAGGCTTGGATGAAAACACTACACTAAGGGGGAGAGGGCTTTCAAGACTTAGAAATTATTTTAGGATGAAGAAGTCTTCAACTAAGGGGGGGGGGGGTATTTATAGGACAACCAAGGGCCAAGATCAAGCCAAGTGGTAGGCAAGTGTAGGGTGAGGATTTACCCATGTGTACCTTATCCATCTACCACACCAACTATCACAAATATCCTACCTAACCCAAGACTTCAAATCGTCCCATTTGACGCCCAGAACAACGTCCAATATGAGGGTGACACATGTCACCCTCCCGTTGGTCCAAAATGTTTCATCTCTCGGAAAAATCCGTAAAAATTTGAAATGACATAGCCGTAATTTTCCCTTCGCAAGTCTTGTAAAACGTTTCGTCGAAAAATGATTCTTTTCGGGGGTTGTGAACAAAATTTCGAACCTTGCCTATCTTTAAGGCTCAAACTTCTCTACGTACGTCCTCACGTACATACTCTGGAAATACGGGGTATAACAACGGGCGTGTCACCTGGTTATATGTTACACCTACGGCTGCCGGCAATGATGGAGGATTCCACGGGCAGGAGGTATATATATATGTATTGTATATGTGTACGCCGACAGTGAGGTAGGATGCCACGGGCGCATCACATGAGTATGATTTATGTCATAGGCTCGCGATGAAGGAATTCCACGCACGCTTTGATATTTGTGTGATTTGATCGCGTCCAGTTGGGCGGTAGTATATGCGTCCCTCCATAAAGGGCCGGATTATGTTATGAAAGATAAGTAAGTTATATGGTAATGAACTTGACAATTTTTCCTAAGTATGTACGTAAGAAAGTGACTATAACTTTTATTGAAAAATGGGAAATGATAATAAGGTACGATTAAGTTCACGAGATGGTAATGACACGGTAGGATCTGGTATGTACCCTTTTTATACTTGCCCCTGTCATTCTTTTGTACAGTTATGATTTGTTTACTGTACCTTATTTTACGTTCCATATTCGGTACATGTTGTACTGACCCCCTTCGGGGGGCTACGTTCATGTCTGCAGGTTTAGGTACACAGTTGTGGATCCGCGAGCTTAGGATCCTGGTTCAGCATTTTGAGATGGCTCCAACGTTCCAGAGTTGTCATGGTTATGTATATTCAGGGGTACGGCGGGGCCTTGTCCCGCCATAGTGTTTGTCCAAAATCTTAGAGGTCTGTAGTCATATCTTGTGGGTCGCTTTGTAAAAAAAAAAAAAAGGTAATTGCTGTTGGTTTTACATATTTGTATGTATCCAGGAAGGTAGCCTTATCGGCTAACCTATTATTTATTTCTTGTTAAGTTTATGTATGTATGTTACGCTACTATTCTCTAATGTATACCTGGAAGGGTGCCCAGGTAGGGCACCAGTCGCGGCCCGGGGTCGGGTCGTGACAAAGAGTTTATTTGGGATAGAGCCTGATGGGGTTCTAAGATTCGAGGGCAGATTGTGTGTTTCCGATGTTGCAGGACTTCGTCAGCACATTCTGGGGGAGGCACACAGTGCTCGTTACTCTATTCATCAGGGGTTGACTAAGATGTACCATGACCTCAGATGTATGTATTGGTGGGATGGAATGAAGAGGGACGTGGCATGGTTTGTTGCTCAGTGTCCGAATTGTCAGCAGGTCAAGGTTGAGCACCAGAAGCTCGGTGGGCTATTGCAGGAGATTGATATTCAAACATAGAAGTGGGAGGTGATCAACATGGATTTTGTTACAGGATTACCTTGTACGCAGAAGAAGTGTGATTCCATCTGGGTTATCGTGGACAGGTTGACGAAATCAGCCAATTTTCTTCCAGTCAGGACTACGTATTCGACTAAGAATTATGCTAGATTGTATAGCAGGGAGACTGTGAGACTGCACGGAGTTCCTACATCTATTATATCAGACAGAAGAGCCCAGTTTACTGCTAACTTTTGGAGGTCTTTTCAGAAGGGGTTAGGGATACAAGTGAGTCTCGATCGCGTTTCATCCTCGCATCGGACAAGCGAGCGTACTATCCGCAACGAGGATATCTTTGCGGGCGTGTTATTTATATCAGGGGTAGCTGGGAGGATCATTTGCCTCTTGTGGAGTTTGATTATAACAACATCTACCATTCTAGCATACATATGGCGCCATATGAGGCTTTGTATGGGCGGAAGTATAGGTCGCCGATTGGTTGGTTCGATGTGGGTGAGGTTCAGTTAGTGTCACGACCCGTTCCGGGGCCCGTGACTGGTGCCTTACCGGGGCACCCAAGTAGTCATACATCAGAGTAATCAGCGGAAATATAAAGCAAGACATGAAACAGTTTATAAAATAAGACACAGTTTATGTGAGAACATCGCTTTCGGCATATATATATAATCATGGTTTAGCGATTACATCCGACAACGTACAACATGACTACAGACCTCTAAGGAAATATACAACTATGGCGGGGCTCCGCCATACCTCGATCAGACAAAACTATCTACAACAGGAGATCATACCAAAAGTAGAGCCTCGGAAGAGATGGAGCTCAGACACCAACGTAGAGATCCTAAGGATGCGGATCTAGCACTTGCCCGCCTGCGGCATGAACGCAGCCCAACGGAGGTCAAGACAACAGTACTAAGTATGAGAAAGCGTAAAATACTTAAATGAAAACATATCATTTTAAAACCAGTTTACAAATATGTGTGAAACAACCAAGAAACCGCACGTAGTGCACATCACAAACAAGAGCAACAATAGGTATCGTAATAGGTCTTGTCTAGGCTGCGAATGATCGAAACAGGCCACTCGCCCATATCATCATTCAGCCAAGCCTAATCTGAACTCGAGTCCGCATAGGCCACTCACGTGGGCGCATGAGGTATAACCCGCATCGAGGTAGCTACTCTTCGCATCGCCCCGACTCGTTGTCGCATGGCCACATAGACCGCATGAGGTATAACCCGCATACTAACACGAACTCGTGAGCTCGCATAGGCCCCTGGACCCGGCAGGTATTCTCGAATCATGGTCCCAAACCGCTGAGAGTCTACCCGCGGAGGGACAACCCCGATCATCTCAAGAGGTGAGTGATAGTATACTAACATAACAACTTATCTTTAAACAACATAAGCACAACAACAAGGATACTCACCTATACAAACGTTACAAGATACTAACACACATAGCATCATATCATGTCTACTTATCAAACCATCTTTATTATTCTTTTCACAATATAAGTGCATTATAAACACATAGGCAAACTTGTTTCTTTTATAAATCTTAAGTGGTTATACTTACTTCCCATAAAGCTAGTATAACTCTTAAGCTTCTGTTTTAAAAACCAATTAGTTCTCTTCTGTTAATATGATTCAGTAGTCTTTTGAAATGTTTTCAGTTCTTTATTATTCAGCTTAAGCCGTGAGGCATTCTTAGTAAGTATTATTCAGCTTAAGCGTGAGGCATTCCGTAAGTATTATTCAGCTTAAGCGTGAGGCATTACCATAGTTATATTGTAAAATATCATGCTTTAGGAAGAATCACATACCTTCTCGTGAAAACCACCGAGTTGAATATGTCGCGCAGAGAGTCGACTATAATAGTCACGATATCTATTAAAGACTACTCAAGGTCATTCTAAGCAGGGGTTCATAATTCTACGGTAAGTTGGGCAGCACTTCCTACCGGTGAGCTATATAAGTCTACTGTGAAAACAGTCCTATGTAAGTACAGTTTGATTATTCTTCTTTCAAACCCTTCTACTGTGGTAACAGTTCAATTCTATTCTGTGATATACTTCTAAGTATTTATACTTATTCTTATACTATAACAGTAAGTATTCTCTAATTCAAAAGAGGGTTAGGATTATTACCTCGGTAAGCCCAATAATATCCTAGAAAAGTCGCTGAGCAAGGTTTTGCTCCTAAGTTGTATGCTCAAGAACCTTAGAAGTTCTTCACAACTTCTACTAAGTACTAAGGTATTTGGGCTAGGCATTTTGGGCATTATAACGATACAAGAAGGTAACTTTTCTACGAGCTTTAGGGGGTAGATTTTGGCTAGGCTAGGGGTATTCGCCAAGGCCACTGAGGCTAGAGGGGGCAGAGGGCTTGGACGAATTGGCTAACAAGGGAGAAGGGAGGATTTTCAAGACTTGGAAAGTAATTTGTGGATGAAGAACTCTTCATCTTAAGGGGGGTATTTATAGGTCAAGAAGTGGCCAACCAATTGCCAAGATTTAGACAAGTGCAAGGCAAGTGTAGGGTGAGGATTAACTATACACAAATATCCTACCAACTCCTTGACTTGTGCACAAGGCACAAAAAATGTGCTCCACCTAGTCCAAATCGTCCAAATGGACGATTTCAAGTCCATCAATTGGAGGGTGACAAGTGTCGCCCTCCCGTTGGTCCAAAATGTTTCGTCTCTAGGAAAAATCCGCAAAAATTAGAAATGGCATAGCCGGAATTTACCCTACGAAAGTCGTGGAAACGTTTCGCCGGAAAACTATTCGCTTTGTGAGTTGTGCCTAAAAAAGCGTTTTGCCTAAACTTTAAGGCTAGACTTTTTTCACGTATTCCTCACGCATACTCCGGAAATCTGAGGTATAACATTCTCCCTTAGAAACATTCGTCCGAATGTTTCCAAACGATTATCGAAGAAGCTTAAGCGATTGTAAATGCCACACACGGCCACGAGCAACACTTGGCGTAAACGATAACGAAAATTTAAGTAGGAAAGTGAATTTACGGAGGTGTGGGGAATAGGTGAGGATACTTCCGTCTCATGTCCTCCGGCTTCCCACGTCATCTCCTCCCCGAGCTCGTTCGCCAAGACTTTGACGGAAGCCACGTCCTTGGTCAGACGCCTAACTCGACGATCGACTATCGCTATGGGAATCTCCTCATACGATAACCCTCCGGTCACACTGGACATCGCCAATCGGGTGTACCACAGATGGATCCCGATACATCTCCTCAAAGATAGACACGTGAAAACCGGAGGCACTGCCTCCAGATCGGACGGCAGATCCAACTCATAGGCAACCTTGCCTACCCTGCGGACAATCTGAAACGGCCCAATGTACCTTGAGCTGAGTTTCCCCTTCTTCCCGAATCTCATCACACCTTTCATGGGTGACACGCTAGGAAAACCCAATCATGAACCTCGAACTCAAGATGCCGACGACGATGATCTGCATCGACTTACATCGACTCAGTTTGTCAATAGCCGCTTCCTGATAAGCTTCACCTTATCCAGCTGCTGTACCAAATCTGGTCCCACTAGCCGTCCCTCGCCACATCGAACCAACCTATAGGCGATCTGCACTTCCTCCCATACAAGGCCTCATAGGCGCCATCGAATCTTTGGAGTGGTAGCTATTATTATACGAACTCAACCAGAGGCAAATGATCCTCCCAACTACCACTGAAGTCAATAACACAGGCTCGCAGCATATCCTCAAGAGTCTGGATAGTGCGCTCTGCCTGTCCGTGCTCGTGGATGAAATGCGACTCGTGCTCACTGCGTCCCTAAACCCCTGGAAGGACCTCCAGTTAGCGTGGCCCGGGCTCCTGCATGCGATATGATCAAAGTAGGAACTCCATGCGACCGACGATCTCTGATGTAAATGCGGCATAATCTCAGAAAAAGTCGCCCGACGGGAAGAAAGTGGGCTGATTTCACACTGTCGACGATAACCCATATAGAATCATGTCTCCTCTGAGTGCGAGGTAATCCTGTGATGAAGTCCATGTTGATTACCTCCTTCCGTGTCGGGATCTCTATCGCAGTAACAAACCACCGTGCCTCGGTGCTCTACCTTCACCTGCTGACAACACGGGCACTGAGCTACGAACTCTGCAACGTCCCTCTTCAAGCCATCCCACCAATACACAGATCTAAGGTCGTGGTACATCTTGGTCGACCCCGGATGGATAGAGTAACGCGCGCTGTGTGCTTCCCCAGAACTCTGCCGAAGTCCTCAAACATCCGGAACACATGCGCCCTCAAACCTTAGCACCCCATCGGTGCTACCTCAAGGACCGCGCCTCACGAAGAGTCAGATCACGATATCGAATCAAAGTGGATCCTCGAACTGTTGCCTCTTCACCTCGCCGGCGATGGAAGACTCGGCAACCTCACGAACTCTAACCCCATCGCTATCGGAATCAATCAAACGGACACCAAGGCTCGCTAATCGATGCAAATCACGAACCATGTCCTCCTCTCTCTAGCACATCCGATAGGCTCCCATCGACCTACGACTAAGAGCATACGCCACAACATCGGCCTTGGGTGGTACAGGATATCAACATCGTAATCCTTAAGCAACTCTAACCACCGTCTCGCCGTAAGTTCGGCTCCTGCGGTGAAGATATCTGAGGCTCTTGTGGTGCGTATAAATATCCACGTGAACCCCATACAAATAGTGCCTCGGATCTTCAAAGCGTGAATCACGGTACGACTCCAATCATGGGTGGGGTAGTTCCTCGTGTTTCCTCACTGTCGGGACGTATGCTATACCCCTGCCATGCTGCATCAACACACATCCCAACCCGATGCCTGACGCATCACAATACACGACATAACCATCTGGACCCTCTGGAAGAGTAAGAACGGGCTGCGTCAATCTCTCTTTCAAGAATCGAAACCTCGCCACAAGCATCATCCATCGGAACTTGGCGCCTTCGAGTCACTTAGTCAATGGTGCGTAGATAGAAGCAAACTTCTCCACGAACCGATAATAACTGCGAGGCCCGAAATCGCGAACCTCGCCGGAGTAGTAGGTCTAGGCAAAGTCCCGATCGCCGATCTTGGCGTATTCACTCGAATGCCATCGGCCGATAATATGCCCAAGAAACGCCATCAAGTCAACCAAAACTCACATTTGGAAAACTTGGCGTACAGCTGCGATCTCGAGAATCACAAGACGGCCTCAAATGCTCCGCATGCTCTCGCCTGGCGAGAATAAACCAAGATATCATCAATGAACACTATCACAAGCGTGTTCAAAAATGGTTTGAACACTCGGTTCATCAAATCCATGAATACCACGAGCATTGGTCAACCCAAAAGACATGACCAGAACTCATAATGCGTCTGGTCCGAATGCGATCTAGGGACATCCACCTCTCGACACGAACTCGATGATAGCCCGACGCATCAATCTTGGAGAAACATCTCGCGCCACCAATGTAGTCGAACAAATCATCAATCACAGGAAGGGTATTCGTTCTTAATGGTCACCTTGTTCACCGTCGTAATCAACACACATGCGCAGCGTCCGCCCTTCTTCTTCACGAACAATCTGGCGCCCTGCGGGAAACACTGGGCTAATGAAGCCCTTCTCGGCCAAATCCTCACTGGTCCTTGACTCTCTCAACTCGGCGGTGCCATTCGTATGGCGGAATGGAAATAGGCGAGTATCGCAATATGTCAATACAAAACTCGATCTCCTCGGGAGGATACCCGGAGGTCATGCAGGAACACGTCTGGGAACTCGACTACGAATCGATGAAAATCTGGTACCGCGACCTCGAGATCAAACACTCGAACTAGATGGTAGATATACCGCCCGCACCATCTTTCTAGCCTTGAGGTAGGAAATAAACCTACCTCTGCCGGCGTCTTGCTCTCCCACTCAACAACCTGGCTCTCAGAAACTGGGCCGCATTACTCTCTCTGCGGTCTACATTGGCATAGCAAGAAGCTAGCCAATCCATCCCCATAATCACGTCGAAGTCAATCATCTCCAACTCTATCAAGTCGGCGGTGGCGACGTAGAATGGTCACAGGACAAGCCACATATACCCGCCGAGCTACCACCGAATCACCCATCGGCGTAGCTACCTCGAAAGGGTCTATGGACTCGTGCTCTATCCCTATCCTACTAGCAACAAGGGAGATATATAGGACGAGTAGAACCGGATCTATCAAGGCATAAACATCAAACCCGTAAATTGATAAGGTACAGTGGCGACATCGGTGAGGCCTCACGATCTGTCGGTGGACAAAGCATAAATGCGGTTCGAGGACCGCTAGGCGGACGAGCCACGACCTCTGCGCGACACAGTGACCCACGAGCACTCGCCTCGGGCGAGTAGCGTAGGAGATGATGGCGGCAATGCAACACGAAGGTCGAGCCTACCACGATCTTGCCCGGTCGGACGATCCGCCAAAGTGACCTGCAGCCTGGCATTGTAACAAGCTCAAAAGTAGTACCACACTTCCGTAATGGGATCCCCGCATCGGCACACTGGGGGTGGTCGTCGGCGATACTCTGCTACTCGACGGGCGTCAAGCCACAGGGCCTGCGCCTCGAAAACTCGGGTCTGCGAGGCGGTGCGGGAGTGCTCTCGTGGCGTGTGGTGCGAATCTAGGCCGCTGCGAGGCCGCCACCACGATAACCACCGAAGACCCTCCGTCCCGGCCTTCCTGCTTCTCGTCGGCTCGTCGACCTCTGCGCTCTCGCCGCGTCAGGCGTGAGCTGCGTCGGGTAATGTCCATACGGTGGAGAGAAACCCGCACAAGACTTCGGCCATATAGTCGTCTAGCGGTGACATAGCGGTGCACCTATCCTCCATATCTGCTACCAATCTGGGACATATCGAGCCAAAGAATCAAACTCGACATTGTACTCACGACAAGGTCGTCCTCTCGCCTCGGCAGTAAAAATCTATCACCCGCCTCGCCATAAATGCGAGGCAAGAAGTGAGTGAGGAAAGCCTCGAGAACTCATCCCAGTAGGGGACGCGCGTGCTCTCCCGGATAACTCCCATGAATCAAACCAATCGATCGCGGTATCA
This sequence comes from Przewalskia tangutica, assembly GCA_029844215.1. Lineage (NCBI taxonomy): Eukaryota > Viridiplantae > Streptophyta > Magnoliopsida > Solanales > Solanaceae > Przewalskia > Przewalskia tangutica. Next base: position 27,673,894 of record CM056725.1, read on the forward strand.
CGCGACCTATGTGAACCAAAGATCACGGACTCGGTCTCGGCGCCCGATCACTCTCAAAATCCTCCGAATCGGCGGATGAACTCCTGCGGATCATCCTCGGCCTCGACCCATAAAACTCCGTGGCTCTGACTCAAGAAGTCTCGTAGCCTCAAACTCTCGCCTCGGGTGAACAACGGTCTGGAGCTGGATCAGGCTCGAACTGCCGCATCCGGCCTCTCGTATCGGGCCACACTTTGGCCAAAAGCCCCGTCTCTCAGCCCTAACTCCTCGCCCGGTGTGGGGCGGGAGGTGTGGGTGCTGTGGTCTTCTTTGGCTGGCGGCGTCATAGAACTCGCCGTCTCGGTATAGGCGGGCACGAGCCCTCGTGACTGGGTGTCTGCTAGCGGCTCCGCCGCCTTGCCCTCGCAGGCGGGTTGCCTTTCGTGGAGGCATAATCACGAGAAAGGAATACGTTAGAGGTCCAACCTATAACACGGCTCTAAAGCACGATCTCGAATGAGAAGAATGGAAACCAATCTAAATATCCTATAGCCTCACGATTATTGGCGTGGTGCACACACAATCGATAATCAAGACTACTAGATACGGTTTGTAGACACTTTCAGGATTAATCGCTCGATACCACTTTTGTCACGACCCGTTCGGCCCGTGGATGCCTCAAGGCACCCAAGTAGTCATACATCGAGTAATCGGCGGAAATATAAAGCAAGACATGAAACAGCTTTATAAAATAAGACCACGCTTTATGTGAGAAAACATCGCTTTCGGCATATATATATAATCATGGTTTAGCGATTACATCCGACATCGCATGCAACATGACTGAGACCTCTAAGAAATATACAACTATGGCGGGACAGGGCCGCCATACCACGACAGTACAAAACTATCTACAACAGGAGATCATACCAAAAGTAGAGCCTCGGAAGAGATGGAGCTCAGACACCAACGTAGAGATCCTAAGGATGCGGATCTAGCACTGCTTGCCCTTACTGCGGCATGAACGCAGCCCGAAGGAAGTCGATAACAGTACTAAGTATGCGAAAGCGTAAAATACTTAAATGAAAACATATCATTTTAAAACCGGTTTACAAATATGTGTGAAACAACGAGAAACCGCGTAGTGCCACATCACAAACAAGAGCAACAATAGGTAACTGTAATAGGTCTTGTCTAGGCTGCGAATGATCGAAACAGGGCCACTCGCCCATATCATCATTCAGCAAGCCTAATCCTGGACTCCCGGAGTCCGCATAGGCCACTCACGTGGGCGCGTGAGGTATAACCCGCATCGGTAGCTACTCCTCGGCGTAAATCCTGGACTCGTTGTCGCATGGCCACATAGACCGCGTGAGGTATAACCCCGCATACTAACCTGGAACTCTCGTAGCTCCGCATAGGCCCCCTGGACCCGCATGAGGTATTCTCGAATCACGGTCCCAGACCGCCTGAGTCTACCCCGCATCGGAGGGCAGCTTAACCCCCGGTATCATCTCAAGAGGTGAGTGATAGTATACTAACATAACAACTTATCTTTAAACAACATAAGCACAACAAGGATACTCACCTATACAAACGTTACAAGATACTAACACACATAGCATCATATCATGTCTACTTATCAAACCATCTTTATTATTCTTTTCCTGATATAAGTGCATTATAAACACATAGGCAAACTTGTTTCTTTTATAAATCTTAAGTGGTTATACTTACTTCCCATAAAGCTAGTATAACTCTGAAGCTTCTGTTTTAAAAACCAATTAGTTCTCTTCTGTTAATATGATTCAGTAGTCTTTTGGAATGTTTTGATTCTTTATTATTCAGCTTAAGCGTGAGGCATTCTGTAAGTATTATTCAGGCTTAAGCCGTGAGGCATTGCCGTAAGTATTATTCAGGCTTAAGCCGTGAGGCATTGCCATAGTTATATTGTAAAATATCATGCTTTAGGAAGAATCACATACCTTCTCAGCGAAAACCACCTGCCAAGTTGAATATGTCGCGCGCAGAGAGTCAGCCTATAATAGTCACAGATATCTATTAAAGACTACTCTGAAGGTCATTCTAAACAGGGGGTTCATAATTCTACGGTAAGTTGGGCAGCACTTCCCTACCCGGTGAGCTATATAAGTCTACTGTGAAAACAGTCCTATGTAAGTACAGTTTGATTATTCTTCTTTCAAACCCTTCTACTGTGGTATGATTCAATTCTATTCGTGATATACTTCTAAGTATTTATACTTATTCTTATACTATAACAGTAAGTATTCTCTAATTCAAAAGAGGTTAGGATTATTACCTCGGTAAGCCCAATAATATCCTAGAAAAGTCGCTGAGGAAGGTTTTGCTCCTAAGTTGTATGCTCCAAGAACCTTAGAAGTTCTTCACAACTTCTACTAAGTACTAAGGTATTTGGGCTAGGGTATTTTGGGCATTATAACGATATAAGAAGGTAACTTTTCTACCAAGGGAGGGGGGGTAGATTTTTGGCTAGGCTAGGGGGGGTATTCGGCCAAGGCCACTTAGGCTAGAGGGGGAAGAGGGCTTGGACGAATTGGCTAACAAGGGAGAAGGGAGGATTTTCAAGACTTGGAAAGTAATTTGTGGATGAAGAACTCTTCATCTTAAGGGGGGTATTTATAGGTCAAGAAGTGGCCAACCAATGGCCAAGATTTAGACAAGTGCAAGGCAAGTGTAGGGTGAGGATTAACTATACACAAATATCCTACCAACTCCTTGACTTGTGCACAAGGCACAAAAAACGTGCTCCACCTAGTCCAAATCGTCCAAATGGACGATTTCAAGTCCATCAATTGGAGGGTGACAAGTGTCGCCCTCCCGTTGGTCCAAAATGTTTCGTCTCTCGGAAAAATCCGCAAAAATTAGAAATGGCATAGCCGGAATTTACCCTACGAAAGCTGTGGAAACGTTTCGTCGGAAAACTATTCGTTTTGTGAGTTGTGCCTAAAAAAAAACGTTTTGCCTAAACTTTAAGGCTAGACTTTTTTGTACGTATTCCCTTACGTACATACTCTGGAAATACGGGGTATAACAGTTAGTTAGCCCAGAATTGATTCAGCAGGTTGTGGATAAGGTAAAGCTTATCCAGGAGAGACTGTTAGCAGCTCAGAGTCGGCAGAAATCTTATGCAGATAATCGGCATCAACACTTGGAGTTTCAGGTTGACGATTGGGTCTTCTTGAAGGTTTCACCCATGAAGGGTGTGATGAGATTCAGGAAGAAGGGGAAACTTAGCCCAAGGTACATTGGGCCTTACCAGATCATCCGTAGAGTAGGCAAGGTTGCCTATAAGTTGGATCTGCCATTAGAATTAGAGGCGGTACATCCGGTCTTCCGTGTTTCTATGTTGCGGAAGTGTATCCGAGATCCATTGAGAGTTTTCCCAGCTAGCGATGTCCAGGTGACAGAGGGATTATCTTATGAGGAGAGTCCCATAGCGATAATCGATCGCCAGGTCAGGCGACTGCGGACCAAGGATGTGACTTCCGTCAAAGTGTTGTGGCGGAATGATAATAGGGAGGAGATGACCTGGGAAGCAGAAGAGGACATGATGAGGAAGTATCCTCACTTATTTTCGACACCTTCAGGTAATTCATTTCCCTTACTTGTGAAGTATTTTGCTTAAGTACTATTATGTGGCCACGTGTGACATTATTGGTATGTAGGGGTCGTAAAAAGGAGACTATGTCGCTATCTATAAGATTGACTCCGAAAGAAAATTCGGGGACGAATGTTTCTAAGGGGGAAGAATGTTACGCCCCGTAATTTCAAGAGAATAAGATTTGAATTTGGAAAGATAAGTTGGCAAAAATGTTTTGGACAGATTTTGAGTCAACTTTAGAGTGCTATATATCCCAGTTTATTAAGATTTTTTTTGGTGTTTTAAAAAATCCTAATATGAAGTTCGTTGAGTCTAGTTTCCAACGCAACAAACCGCTCGTCGATAGGACATCGGAGCGGAGAATTATGGACGTTAGAAATTCAGCTGGCAGAAGTGATGGAAAAATATTCCAGTCAAGCGCCACAGCGCCACGGCGCCAGTTTCAAGGCCGCGGCGCCGTAAGTCCTGAAACTTTCTGAAGTTGCAGCGCCACGGCGCCGGCTGCAGGGCCGCGGCGACGAGGCGGGATTTTTCGCGAAAAATGGGGAAAATCAGAAGATATTTGTGTAAAGACCTATGAGAGGGTGACAAGTGTCCCTCCCATCTTTTTGACCAAGAGAAGGTCTTATATTATGACCAAGTCTTGAAGACTTGGTCATTTTGCAAAGGTTCATCCTACAGAAATTCCTCTCCCCTTCTCTCTAAAAATTTAAAGAAAACCTAAGCCTATTGAAATTGTTGGAGAGGTGGCAAGAAGATAAAGTGTTGATAAACTTGTAGAAAGGTTGTGTGGATGATTTTGACGAGAAAAGGAGTTTCGGAAAAATGGCTATAGTGGGCGAAATCCTAAAGGTAAAATTCCCTCTCCTCTTGGAAGTAAATTAGGATACATGTAATAGTTCATATTGATCATGTGAATTATATATTGAAGTTGATAAGTGTTATAGAATATTGGGAGCCTAAATCTGAACACGAGCGTATTAGCCATTGAAAGTACAATACAAATTGGTCGATAGTTATAATCGTCGCATGTTATCTAAATAAGGGATTATGGTTGTTAAGATTGGTTGTGACTATATAACATGTGAGAATGACATATGGATTGAAAGGGAATTGGAAAAGATTGTATGTGGTTGTACATTTTAGTCGAAAATGACATTTAATATTGGAATGTTTTATATAAATTGTGGGGCGGAATTTTATACGTCCAGTAAGGCGTATAATCCCCTTTGATTGGTCGATGTATTGAGCCTTAAATGTGGCATATTTGTTATTGATTTCGGGCCTTAAAAAAGGTGGAAAAGTGCGTAGAAACAAAGGAAGTGTTGTCCAATTTTCCGTAGAATAAGGGACTTTACAATTAGAATATTCTACATTGAAGCTAGAAGCTAATAAGATGTATTATGGTCATTATAGGTTGACATACTACATACGGCATATTGGACTTAGCTAGTGGATTGAACCGAAGAGGTATGTGGAAACTTTCTTGTCTCTTGAGCATGAGTAGTTATAAATGTATAGTACGGTAGACGTACGAGATTTAAATGAAGTCAGTTTATTTGATATCCTTGACTTGTTTTAAGAATGTCTAAGTTGGTTTAGTTAGAGAATTAATGTTACACCGCGTAAGTCCAGGACATGTATAAGAGAATGTACGTAAGGAACACAAGACTTGAAATTGGTATGAAAGGAAGAATTGTTTTTCCGACGGAAAATCTTCCGAACGTCGGAAAGGAAAAATGTTCGTTGGTGAGAATTAGATTCTCAAAATGCATTATTTGAAGAGTATGGAACTTATTATCATATTGGAAATTTATTTTTACGGATTTGGTCACGTAGGGCCCACCCGAGAAATTTTACGTTTTGTGGGGCCCACGAGGTTACGAAATTTTATGGACGAATGGGAGGGAAACACGTGGCACCCCCCACATGGCCTTGGACGAAAATAGACAAGGGTAATATGGTCATTGACTTATGTAGATGAACAAGTCTTCAAAGCTTGAGATTATTGACCAAGTCAACTTGTCCACTTGGCTTAATATTTAATTTCCTTCATCCTAGCCACACATATGTTGTAAGCTTGACCCTCCATTGTGTTATATATACCACACTAGTGCAAGACCAAGTCTTCAACAAATATTAGAGAACGTTGAGCTTAGCTAGAGTTTCTCTCAACATTGAGCAATTTCTCACAAGAAAATTTGCAATTTTGGTTCATTATTCACAAGAATTTAACCCAAGGTCCCTAAGGGTATTTTAAGGATATCTCAATAGAAAGATCTCGGAAAAATGACGTTTTCACGTTAGTCGCAAGGTGAAAACCTAAGTCGTTTTCATAGTTTTGGATTGGAAATGGAAGAGAAGTTGGTTGTGAACTTCTAAAGGCTTCAAATAGCGGATTGGAGCGTAAAGGAAAGGATCTAAGAATTGCTAAGGAGCGACTTTGAATCTTGGAATTTATAAGGGCTGATAAAGGTAACAATCTTGTCGTTTTAGCAATTAAGATTACTTATTGTTGTAGCTATGGATATTAGCAAGCATGAGATGTATATATTATGAAGTTGATAAGTGTTATGGATATTGGAACCCTAATCCGAAAACTAGCATATTTAGCCCTTAAGATTACAATTCAATTTGATTATTAGTTTAAGTCGTCACATGTTATATAAAGAAGGAATTATAGTTGTTAAAGTTGTTTATGACTATATAACATGTTAGACGTAAGAACTTGGATTGGAAAAGAATTGGAAAAGACTTTGAGTTGTTGTTTGTGTTAGCCGAGAATGGCTTTGAATATGGAACTAGTTTGTATGAATTGTGGGGCAGAATTTTACACGTATTGTAAGGAGTGTAATCCCCTTTGGTTGGTTGATGTATTGAGCCTTAAATGTGGCGTTTGATTATTGATTTTCGGGTCTTGAAAAAGGTGGAAAATTACGTAGAAACAAAGGAAGTGTTGTCCGATTTTCCGTAGAATTTGGTGACTTTACACTTAGAATATTCTATGTTTGAAGCTAGAGGTTAATAGACGTATTATGACCCTTATAGGTTGAAGTACTACGAGTATAGTATTCTACTTGAAGGGTGGAAAAGCTAGCAAGGTTATAGTACTTTGGAGCATTTTGCTACTTGTCGATAATCGTCGCGAGGTATGTGAACTTCTTCCTTCTTTTGACATGATTCTATGTATGAAATATACATGTGGTACTATTTCATGAGAAGTTAAGAGGTATGTATGTTGATTTACTCTATGTAAAAGATACGTCTAAGTTATCCTAAGTTCTTACCAAGTCTTATGGGGGATGTTGGTAAGAGTCGTTAGGAAGTATTTGGAGTCAAGTTGACTTTGTTAAGTTACTGCACGAATGAGAATAAGTATCGAACAAGCCACTGCAGCGTTAATAAAAGAAAATGTATCGGCAATCAATTAAATTAAAATGAGTAGAATTCTCCATCTGCATAGAAGCTAAGATACGATAAAATTGTATTACATTTTCTAGATCATGACTGCTTTAATAAGATCGTTATGAACTAGTATAACCTATTCACAACACATAAATGTATATGTTACTTAATTTAAAAAAAGTTTACGTATGAAGTTTTAAGACTATGATCCTTAAATTCTTAAAAGGTTAAGAAACTTTATTTTTCAAGTTATGGGACTTGATTCTTAAAGGAAGAAATGACTTGATTTAAAAGTATAGAATACTTGATTTGGAAAGTATTGATTTCTTGACATTCTAAAGATAAGAGACTTGTTTTCTACGTAAGAAACTTGATTTCTAAAGTTAAGAGACTCGAAATATTTTGGAAGTTATGTAACTTGATTTGAAAGTATAAGTCTCTTGGTTATAAAAGGAATGAATTTGTCTAAGACATAAAGAGTTATAACGGCTTTATGGGAAGTTAGTTATAACAACTTTATGGAAGTTTAAAAGAATGGTTTTGTTACACCCCGGAATTTCAGGATATGTTTATAAGAACGTACGTAAGAACTCAAAAATGTTAAGGTTTGGGACGAGTAAAAATTTATCGGAATTATGGAATTGTCGGAAAACAAAATATTGCGACAAATGAGAGGGTGGCACGTGTCACCCCCCCTTAGTGGTCTTGGTCGAATTTGTGCATGGGTAGAATGGTCATTTGACCATATTTATGAAGAAAGTCTTGCTAGACTAAGAGCTTGACAACATTGACCAAGTCAATGAGCCCACATAGCATGAAATTTTAATAAAATGCATCCAAGCCATCCATTTGTTTTAATCTTAACCCTTCCTTGTGTAATATAAGCTTACTAGTAGTGCAAGACTTTGTCATTCTCAACACTTAGAGAAATTTGAAATATCTTGAAGAACTCTTAGTGAGCTCTCGGTTTTGGGAGAAAAGTTTCAAGAAGAAATTTTTTGTTTGTTGTCCAATAAGCTACCTACTTTAAACCAAGGTACCTAAGGGTATTGTAAGTGTATCTCAATAGAAAGATCCCGGAAATGTGGTGTTTTTGTATTAGTCGCAAGGCAAAAACCTAAGGAGTTATTCAACTTTGAAGATGGAACTTGAAGAAGAGTTCTTCATAGGCATCTAAAGGTTGCTTGGAATGGTTTGGAACGTCGAAAGGAGGAGCTAAAGTTGCTAAGGATCGACTTGCAATCTTGGATCATATTTGGGCTAAATGAGGTATAATCTTCGTCTTACTTTTGTAATTGAAGATTCCATGTTATTATAAGTTAGAAATGATCATGTGATATGTGTTATGAAGTTTGATAAGTGTTATGGAAATTTGGAAGCTCAAATCCGAAAATGACATGTTGAGTCATTTGAATTGAATTACAATTTGGTCGTTAACTAGAATCGTCGCATGTTATCTAATTGAAGATTATAGTTGTTATAATCAATTGCGGCCTTATAACATGTTATACTAAACAACTTGGATTGAAAAGAAATTGGAAGAAGAATTGGTATTGTTTCCCTAATTACCGAATTGACATTGTAGTTTAGACTAGTTTGTTATATATTGTGGGGCGGAATTTTACATGTCTTGATTAAGCATGTAATCCCCTATTGTTAACTACTTTGTTGAGCCTTAAATGTGGTGTGTTTGGTTATTGAATTCGGCCTTGAAAAAGGTGGCAAAGTATGTAGAAACAAAGGAAGTCTTTGTCAGATTTTAGTAGAATTTAGTGACTTTGCACTTGGAATATTCTACGTTTGAAGTAAGAAGTTAATAGACGTATTATGGTCATTATAGGTTGACATACTACGTACGGCGAATTGGACTTAGCAAGTGGATTAAACCGAAGAGGTATGTGGAACTTTCTTATCTCTTGAGCATGAATAAGTTGTAAATGTATAGTACGGTAGACGTACAAGATTTTGACAATCTAGGTCCATTTGATATCATTGGCTTATTTTAAGAATGTCCAAGTTGATTGAGTTAGGGAATTAACTCACTTGTTTAAATATTAAGGATATCTTGGTTTTCAAAAGTTAAGAAACTTTAAGTATGTTGAAAGTATTATTGATACTTGTTTTGTTGGAAAGTTTAAGTCTCTTGGTTATAAAGAAGTATGTAAGTTGCAAATGTATAAAGCTAGTATAAAGGCTTTATGGGAAGTTGGTTATAATAGCTTTATGGAAAGTTAAAAAGAGTGGTTTACTCTAAGTAATTTAAGTATGTTAAATGACTTGAAATAACGAAAGGCAAATTGATTTAAAGGCATCAATTGCTTAAGGTTTTAAAAGAAAGAAGTCACTTGATTTAGAAGTCCGAAAATGTATTTTCTAAAAAGGTATTGTGACTTGTCTTAAAATGTAGTTATGACTTGATACTACGGTTATTAGTATCTTGGAAGTTTTATATGAAAGTGAGTCATTTTAAAAGAATAGAAGTACGTAGTACTTTGGGTTAAACTCCCAGATTTATAATGACATGTTAGTGCCTTAAGTAAACTAAAATGAGAGTGTATATGAATAAGACTAATAAGAAGTTAGGGGGATTTCTTAACTTGCTTATTTATTGTATGATAAGACGGTAGTGCTTATGTTATGTATGATGAGCCGGTAGGGCTTATGTTATGTATGATGGCCGGTTGAGATAGGGTAAGAGTATAAATGAGGGGTAAACCCCCAATACGTTATACCACCTTCTCCAGGGTAAGAGTATAAATGTCACGACCCGACCCCGGGCCGCGACTGGTGCCCTACCTGGGCACCCTTCTAATCATACAACATAATAAACTGCGGAAGCTAAATAACACACTTTTTTTTTAAACTAAAAACCAAGGCCAAGCCAATAAGGCTGCCATAATCATAAAAATTACCCGAAAGGGTCTACACTGTTTAACAATGTAAAAAAACAACTCTAGCCAGTCCAGCCCACAGATGAATACAGACCTCTAAGATTTGAACAAATACTATGATGGGACAAGGCCCCGCCGTACCCCTGAATGTACATAGCCATGACAACTCCGGAACATTGGAGCCATCTCAAAATGCTGAACCAGGATCCTAAGCTCGCGGATCCACAACTGTGTACCTAAACCTGCAGACATGAATGCATCCCCGAAAATCGATCTAACAGTCAGAATATGGAGCGAAAAATAAGTCTGATAAACAAATCATAATTGTACAAAAGAATGACAGGGGCAAGTATAAAAAGGGTACATACCAGATCCTACCGTGTCATTACCATCACGTGAACTTAATCGTACCTTATTATCATTTCCCATTTTTCAATAAAAGTTATAGTCACTTTCTTACGTACATACTTAGGAAAAATCGTCAAGTTCATTACCATATAACTTACTTATCTTTCATAACATAATCCGGCCCTTATGGAGGGACGCATATACTACCCGGCCCAATCTGGGACGCGATCAAGTCACACAAATATCAAAGCGTGCCCGTGGAATTCCTTCCTCACTGCCGGCAGTTTATGACATAAATCATACTCATGTGACGCGCCCGTGGCATCCTACCTCACTGTCGGCGTACACATATACAATACATATATATATACCTCCTGCCCGTGGAATCCTCCATCACTGCCGGCAGCCGTAGGTGTAACATATAACCAGGTGACACGCCCGTGGAATCCTACCTCACTGTCAGCGTACACGTATACAATACATATATATATACCTCCTGCCCGTGGAATCCTCCATCACTGTCGGCAGCCGTAGGTGTAACATATAACCAGGTGACACGCCCGTGGCATCCTACCTCACTGTCAGCGTACACGTATACAATACATATATATATATATATATATATATATATATATATATATAACGCGGCCGCATGCCCCGAAATCCCTAATCGTATAAGCATGACCATAACGTGCCCTCAGTATCCCTCATCGTAGGTGCAGGTCTTCATGGGGAGCTAGCCCATGGAATAAGAATATAACATGCCCCCGGAATCCCTCATCGTGGGTACATGTCTTCATAGGGAGCTAGCCCATGGAGTAATAGTCGTACATATCATGGTCGCATGCCCCGGAATCCCTCATCGTATAAGCATGTCCATGGGTAATAAAACAAATCCGAGAATCTAACCCGCCTCCTGGTCACATGCCCTGGAATCCCACATCGTATAAGCATGTCCAAGGATCAATCATAATGGAAGCATACCCGTGGAATCCTCATCACCGATGCGTCCAAGTAAACTTACAACAAGACAGTGACCTCAACCGAGAGTCACGACAACGTAAACATATAATACTTGCACTCAAAGCTATCACAAGCAAACATAGGCAAGTTCATTAAACCTTTAGACTTCCATTTTTATAAACTCATGGCACTTTCGTTTCACATAAAAATCAGAATTTAATCCAAAGTACTACGCACCTCTACTCCTTTAAAATGACTCTTTTTCAAATAAAACTTCCAAGATACTAATAACCGTAGTATCAAGTCATATATACTTTTCAAGACAAGTCACAATACCTTTTTTATAAATACAATTATAGGCTTCTAAATCACGTGACTTCTTTCTTTAAAACCTTAAGCAATTGGTACCTTTAAAGCAATTTGCCCTTCTTTATTTCAAGTCATTTCTTTGCTTACATTCTTGAAAACCATTCTTTTAATCTTCCATAAAGTTGTTATAACCAACTTCCCATAAAGCCGTTATAACTCTTTATGTCTTAGACAATTTCATTCCTTTTATAACCAAGAGACTTATACTTTCAAATCGAATTACATAGCTTTCATAATACTTCAAGTCTCTTAACTTTTAAGAAAACCAGTTTCTTAAACTTAGAATGGCAAGAAATCAATACTTTCCAAATCAAGTATTCTATGCTTTTAAATCAATTCATTTCTTCCTTTAAGAATCAAGTCCCATAACTTGAAAAATAAAGTCTCTTAACCTTTTAAGAATTTGAGGTTCATAGTCTTAAAACCTCATACGTAAACTCTTATAAATTAAGTAACATATACCTTGGTGCGTTGTTGTTACACCCCGTAAGTCCAGGACATGTATAAGAGAATGTACGTAAGGAAACAAGACTTGGAAATTAGTACGAAAGGAAGAATTGTTTTTAAATGAGAAAATCTTAGAACGTCGGAAAGAAAAAATGTTCGTTAAGGAGAATTAGATTCTCAAAATGCATTATTTGAGGATTATGGAACTTTTAACATTATGGAATTTATTTTTACGGATTTGGTCACGTGGGGCCCACCCGAGGAATTTTACGTTTTGTGGGGCCACGAGGTTCTGAATTTTATGGACGAATGATAGGGCGACACGTGGCACCCCCACTTATGGTCTTGGTCGAATTGTGTAAGGGTAAAATGGTCATTGACCATCTTGGAAGATAAGTCTTGCTAGCTTGAGTTTGTTGACCAAGTCAACTTGTCCACTAGGCTTTACATTAATTGTTCTTCATCCTAGACCACAAGTGTGTTAATCTAAGCCCTCCAATATGTTTTAAATACTAAGCTAGTGCAAGACAAGCTCTTTGAACACTTAGAAAAAAATTAGAGAAGCCTTGTTCTTGAGATAGACCTCTCGGGTTTGACACTTTCCTCACAAGAAAAATTTGTAGTTTTGATCCATTATTCACAAGACTTAAACCCAATGTCCCTAAGGGTATTGTAAGGATATCTCAATAGAAATATTTCGGAAAAATGACGTTTTCGTATTAGTCGCAAGGCGGAAACTTAAGGAGTTCTTCAACTTTGAAGTTGGAACTTGTTGATGAGTTCTTCATAGGCTTCTAAGGAGTGCTTGGAGCGGATTGGAACTTAAGGAAAGGAGCTAAGAATTGCTAAGGCGCGACTTTGAATCTTGGAATTTTTAAGGGCTTGTAAGGTATAATCTTGTCGTTTTAGTAATTAAGATTTACTTATCATTGTAGTTGTGGATATTAGCAAGCATGAGTTATATGTTATGAAGTTTGATAATTATATTGGCTATTGGAACCCTAATCCGAAAACTAGCATGTTTAGCCTTAAGATTACATTTCAAGTTGATTATTAGTTTAAGTCGTCGCATGTTGTATAAGAAGGAAATTGTAGTTGTGGAAGTTGTTTATGACTATATAACATGTTAGACCTTAGAACTTGGAATTGGAAAAGGATTGGAAAAGACTTTGAATTGTTGGTTATGTTGTTGGCCGAGAATGGCTAGTGAGTATTAAACTACTTCGTATAAATTGTGGGGCGGAATTTTACACGTATTGTAAGGCGTGTAATCCCCTTTGTTTGGTTGTGGTTTTGAGCCTTAAATGTGGCGTGTTGGTTATTGTATTCGGCCTTGAAAAAGGTGGCAAAGTGAGTAGAAACAAAGGAAGTGCTGCCCGATTTTCCGTAGAATTAGAGACCGCTTACTTAGTATTATTCTACGTTAGAGACTAGAAGTTGATAGTCTTGTTGTGACCATTATAGGTTGACACTTCTACGTACGGCGTATTCGGCTTAGCTTGTGGATTTAGCCGAAAAGGTATGTGAATTATCTCCTCTTCTAGCATGATTCCTTAAGATAAAGAAAGTATGTCCTACTCCTTAAATGATCCATTCCTTGGTTGTATTTGGTTTGCCTAAAATAGAATTTGTTCTATGTACTCCCTTGATTGTACTTTGATGTCAAATTGTAAGTTGTATGATCCATTTCCTTAGTGAAGTTTGGATTCTTAAAGGTGAAAGTATTTTACTTAAAGTACATAGAGTCTTGAAAGGGAAGTGGTTTCCAAACCTTTTGGCTAGTGCCTTAGTTCCAAAACCTAATGGTCGTTTTAATGACTTTAGGGGAGTCAAAGGAGTGATTTACTTAACTGTTTTAAAAGAGGAGAAATGACATGATTTAAGAGAAGTAACTTGTTTTAAAGGTGTGAGTTACTTGAGGTTTAAAAGTAGAAGAAACTCGTTTTCTAAATATTAAGAGACTTGAAGTATTTTGGAAAGTTAAGAACTTGATTTATAAGTATGTGATACTTGGTTTTAAGTATAAGTCTCTTGGTTATAAAAAAGAATGAATATGTCTAAAACCATAAAGGGTTATAACGGCTTTATGGGAAGTTGGTTATAACGGCTTTATGGAAGGTTAAGAAAGTTGTCTATTTTGATTATTGGGCACAAGTTGCCTAGATTGTGAAAATTTGAAGTTACTTGATTTCAAGCTTTGAAATGAGTTTTCTAAAAGTGTAGTAACTTACTTTGAAAAATAGACACACCTTGATACTACGGGTGTTAGTATCTTGGGGTTTTACATTAAAAGGAGTCTTTTGAAAAGAATGTACGTACGTAGTACTTTGGCTTGGTTAATTGAGAATTATTCTATGTGTGCCTTGATAAGTACTTTGGCTTGGTTAATTGATAATTATTCTATGTGTGCCTTGATAAGTACTTTGGCTTGATTAATTGAGAATTATCTTATGTGTGCCTTGATAAGTACTTTGGCTTGATTAATTGAGAATTATTCTATGTGTGCCTTGATAAGTACTTTGGCTTGATTAATTGAGAATTGCCTATATGTGCTGGTGATAGCCTTTGAGTGCAAGTATTATGTTTTATTACGTTGCCGCGACTCTCGGTTGGAGGGTCGGCTCCCTTGTTGTAAGTCTACTTGGACGTACCCACAGTGAGGTGGGATTCCACGGGTATGCTTCCATTATTTGTGTTACCCTACGGTCATGCTTATACGATGTGGGATGTCGGGGCATGCGACCGCGAGGGATACCCTATGGTCATGCTTATACGATGTGGGACGCCGGGGCATGCGACCACGAGGGATACTCCTTGGACATGCTTATACGATGTGGGATTCCGGGGCATGTGACCAGGAGTCGGGTTAGATTCCCGGATTTATTTGTGTTACCCTACGGTCATGCTTATACGATGTGGGATGCTGGGGCATGCGACCGCGAGGGATACCCTATGGTCATGCTTATACGATGTGGGATGTCGGGGCATGCGACCACGAGGGATACTCCTTGGACATGCTTATACGATGTGGGATTCCGGGGTATGTGACTAGGAGCGGGTTGATTCCCGGATTTGTTTGTATACCCCATGGTCATGCTTATACGATGTGGGATTCTGGGGCATGCGACCACGAGGGATACTCCTTGGATATGCTTATTGGTGTTACATTATATCATGGACTTCCGGCAGTGAGAAAGGATTCCACGGGCATGATTGATGTTATGGGCGTGAGACCCATGGTTATATTTGAGTAGTGACTTTGAGGCACGCGTCCACGACTTGATATAGCTTATGTATTGTGTAATCGTAGGTTGGCTATCATTCATGTCTCTGTTTTGTTTAGACTGTTATGATTTCATTACTGATTTCATCGCTCACATACTTGGTACATTCTTGTCTTGACCTCGCCCGAGGCTGCGTTCATCTGCAGATTTAGTCTGTTGTTTGGTGATCGGCGGTGTAGGACCACCTTTCGGAGTTTTGGATAGCTCCCTTCGGGAGTTTATCTTTTGGTATAAGTTCTTTCAAGTATAGACTTTTATGATTATGGATGCGGTGGGGCCTTGTCCCGTCATAGGTCAGTATAACTCTTAGAGGTCTGTATTCATATGTGGGATTTGACTCATGTACAATGTAGTGTCTTTTGTTTATGTATATTATATGGCAGCCTTGTCGGCTTTGCCCTTGCACGTACGATTGGTTTTAAAAAAAAAATGAGGTGTTATTTAATTTCATGATTTACTTAGTTGTTAAGGTAGAAGGGTGCCCGGGTAGGGCACCGATCCACGCTTGAGGTTCGGGCGTGACAGTGGTATCGAAGCGATCGGTCCTCGGAATGTCTGACCGTGTCTAGTAGAGTCTTGATTATCGGTGTGTTGCGCCACACCCATAAGCGAGGCTACAGGACTTTTAGGAGTTGGTTTCTATTCTTCTCACTCGAGATCGTGCCATAGAGTGTAAGATAATTCCTCTGGCGTAATTTGTGTTCTGATTATGCCTCGAGAGGGCAACAGCCTTGAGAAGAGGCAAAGGAGTAGCGAGCTACTAGTCGGACTCAGTGTTGTTAGGGCTTATGCCTGTGGTATCTGGATGTTGTTCATGATCGGCGAGTTCTTCTGCGCTGAGTTTTGAGACCCGACACGAGCCTCCAGTTTCTCGATTAGGAGAAGACTATAGGGTTATGAGGAAGCATTTATGTTATTGACCAAGATAAGCGGTGCTCTGATTTCATCAGCGAGAGGTTATTCGGCGGTCTGACAGATTGTCAGAGGGTAGAGGCAACGCGAGATCGGCGTAAGAGGCTAGACCGGTTGGTTATCGGTGAGTTTTGGACAGTGCCTCAAGGCCAGTGAGATATTCGTCGGCCTACCCGGTACACACCCCGCAGCTCACGGTGGGAGATTTGATCCCACAAGGTATTTAGGAGCCGGTCAAGCTCGAGTCGAGGTTCTCAAAGGAGCAGAGGATTTTCTCAGTCGAGGCCACATATTCCTCAGTGTTCCCAATGTAGTAAGCGTCATTTGGGGAAATGCCATCATGGCACAGGTGTTTGTTATTATTGTGACCATCCGGGCCACAAGAAGTGGGAATGTCCTATTAGAAAGAGCACCGGTAAGGTGGCTCAGCCTATGAGGCCGATGGTTGGTTACCTTTCCTCCACAGCTGTGCGTCCCCCAGGGCAGGGTGTTCAGATGTCAGTCAGTCGTGGTAGAGGTCAGGGTGGAGTTTATAGTTCTGGCGGTCCTTCGAACCGCATAGATGACGCGACTACTGGACAGGATCAGGAAGCAACATCGCATAGGGTTACATGTATACTTCGATTCTTTTGAATCATACGTGCATTGTTAGATTCAGATTTTACCCTAGCGTATATGTTTTCCCTTTATTGCTAGAGTTATAAAGTGATAGTACCCCAGAAGTAGGGATACCTTGATTAGTAAAGTGAGAAGTTAAGAATATTGACAAGAATGGTAAGTGAACTGAGACTATAGTTGTGTAGAGTTCACACGTAGTAATTGCCCATGTGATGTAAGACCCGATAGGGAAGGATGTGCGGTAGAAATACTTCGACCTATGTGACGAACCTCTAGTGAATAGGGGATAGGGTGAGAAGTACCTTGAGATAAGAGAAAGATTTATTTGGACTAAGAATGAGAAGTTAAGTGTGACGATGAGTGGGTTATGGACTCATTTGGTCAACCATTAGTATGGAATGGGGTGATGTCGATTAGAAATGGTCAGTTATGTGATAGGGTCCCGAGGATGAAAGGCCCAAGTTTAGTTAATCGTTGTACGAGTTCGTGGATGCGTTCCACCGGAACTAGGTCGTAAGGACCGAGGAGGGCCTTAGCGGAAATTCAAGTATCATAGTGGCCAAGTTTGGATAGTAACTCCAAGGATTGGAGGACAGAAACAATATTTGAGATTTTGTACGTGTACTAGATAAGTTTGAAAGTACGATAAAGTATGACAAGTAAGGAAAGAAAGGAACCTCTAAGGATCCCGTGTTTGAGAATACTGTAACCTTCGAGTTTTGTGAAAAGGGACCACGGACGGAAGGTCCATTGTTATGTTTACGTATGTTATGTGGTGGCCATGTGTGGCATCGTTGGTCTTGTGCAGTTTTGATTGTTAGGCATAGTATAGAGTTTATGCCGGAGTTTGTATAGCATGACAACCGACTAAGAACATTCGGGGACGAATGTTTCTAAGGGGGGAAGAATGTTACACCCCGTAAGTCCAGGACATGTATAAGAGAATGTACGTAAGGAAACAAGACTTGGAAATTAGTACGAAAGGAAGAATTGTTTTTCCGACAGAAAATCTTCCGAACGTCGGAAAGAAAAAATGTTCGTTAAGGAGAATTAGATTCTCAAAATGCATTATTTGAGGATTATTGAACTTTTAACATTATGGAATTTATTTTTACGGATTTGGTCACGTGGGGCCCACCCGAGGAATTTTACGTTTTGTGGGGCCAGAGGTTCTGGAATTTTATGGACGAATGAGAGGGCGACACGTGGCACCCCCACTTATGGTCTTGGTCGAATTGTGTAAGGGTAAAATGGTCATTGACCATCTTGGAAGATAAGTCTTGCTAGTTTGAGTTTGTTGACCAAGTCAACTTGTCCACTTGGCTTTACATTAATTGTTCTTCATCCTAGCCCACAAGTGTGTTAATCTAAGCCCTCCAATATGTTTTAAATACTAAGCTAGTGCAAGACAAGCTCTTTGAACACTTAGAAAAAAATTAGAGAAGCCTTGTTCTTGAGATAGACCTCTCGGGTTTGACACTTTCCTCACAAGAAAAATTTGTAGTTTTGATCCATTATTCACAAGACTTAAACCCAATGTCCCTAAGGGTATTGTAAGGATATCTCAATAGAAAGATTTCGGAAAAACGACATTTTCGTATTAGTCGCAAGGCGGAAACTTAAGGAGTTCTTCAACTTTGAAGTTGGAACTTGTTGATGAGTTCTTCATAGGCTTCTAAGGAGTGGTTGGAGCGGATTGGAACTTAAGGAAAGGAGCTAAGAATTGCTAAGGCGCGACTTTGAATCTTGGAATTTTTAAGGGCTTGTAAGGTATAATCTTGTCGTTTTAGTAATTAAGATTTACTTATCACGACCCGATCCCGGGCCCGTGACTGGTGCCTTACCCCGGGCACCCTAGTGATACAACATCAGAGAAAAATCAGCGGGAAATAAAAACTTAAACATGAAACAAGATATATGATAAGAACAGGCTAACCCAAGCGGTCGCCTTTTGTATATATACATAAAAACCCGAACAATTAACCTTTTTACAAACTCTGCCCACAACAGTGTTACAGACCTATAACAGTTTATAACAACAACTATGACGGGACAGGGCCTCGCCATACCCCTGAATGTACAAGAACCTACAGACTCAGGGTAACATACCAAAAGATAAGCCTCCGGAGAAACGGGGCTTCCAATCTGCTGGCGTGATCCTATGAGCGAGGATCCACAACCGATGTACCTTTACTGCGGCATGACGCAGCCCCAAGGAGGTCGATACAAGTACAGTATGTGGCCCGAAAATCAGTAATGAAATCATAATAGTCTATATAAAGCAGGAGACATGTATGATAACCAAACTATTGTACACAACATATAAGCAGTCATGTCAAGTCAGGGACTCACGCCCTCCAAGTCATCACTCAAAATATATCCATGGGTCTCACGCCCACAATATCAATCGTGCCCGTGGAATTCCTTCCTCACCGCTTCGATCATGATAGAACAACACCAAGGAGTACACATGAACACGTGTCCCACGTGTCATAAAACCGTCTGAGGCAAGTCTGAAGGCTAACTACCGGATACCAAAGCGCGTCATCGATGGCCGGGCAAGTACGAAAGCCAACTACTAGATACCAAGGCCGTACTAACAATACTATGAAACCAAACCATGAAGCTGACACGGGGCAAGTACGAAAGCCGACTACAGTACAGTAGTGTCACGTGGCGGCCGGGCAAGTACGAGGCTAACTACGGTACGAGTCGTGTCACGAGACTTCGCCACTAAACTGAACGGGGCAAGTGCGAAGGCTAACTACCAGGTACCAAGGCCGAATCAGCCACGAGACGGGGCAAGTACGAAAGCCTACCACCAGATACCAAGACCAAATCAGTAAAACCTCATGGAGAGCTAGTCCATAGAATAACGCTATCAACAGGAGCGCACCCGTGGAATCCTCCGTCACTGCCGGTACGTCCAAGTAAGATCATAACAAATCAACCGGCCCTCCATCGAGAGACGCGGTGGTATGGAAATACAATACTAGCACGACAAGGCTATCATACGCAAACATAGGCAAGTTACACACAACTCAAGGTACTTTCATTTTATGCCAAAGTCCAGGTTTTATCCCCAAAGTACTACGTACGTTAAATTCTTTTTAAAAGATCCATTTCTTTTACAAAGGTCACCCAATGCCCGTATTATCAAAAATAGAGTGACTAACATTTTAAGTAAACCAAAACAACTTCCACACTTTCCTTTTTAAACCAAATTAAGACAATACCATGTCTTCTTTTTTTAGACCAAAACACTTCTCATTTTAAAGTCAAGTTACCATTTTAAAACAAATGATAAAACCATTCTTTTGTTTTCATAAAGTCGTTATAACTAACTTCCCATAAAGCTGTTATAACACTTTATGTTTTAAACCAAAAACTCTTCAATTCCACAAGTCTCTTTTCTTTTTAGAAATCAAGTTCCTTAATATTTCATATCAAGTCATTTATAAGTCAAGTCTCTTATCTTTCAAGATCAAGTCTCTTAACTTCTAAAATCAATAAACCATTCTTTTACCTACATAAAGTCGTTATAATTAACTTCCCATAAAGCTATTATAACACCTTATGTTTTAAACCAACCAATTCACTTAGCACATGTACGTCTACCGTACTACATAGTTCACAAAAATCATGCTAGAAAAGATAGGAAGAGGTTCACATACCTCGCGACGATTATCGACAATTAGCAAAATGCTCCGAAGTACTATAACCTTGCTAGCCTTTTCCACCCTTCAAGTAGAATACGCTACTCGTAGTACTTTAACCTCGATAAGCCCAAAATTATCCAAGTTTATAAGTCGATCCTTAGCAAGGTTTAGCTCCTAATCTGCACGCTCCAATTCGCTCCAAGAAACCCTTAGAAGTTCTACACCACTTCTACTTACAACTTCAACCAACTATGAAGATTTTTCTAGGGTTTCACTTTGCGACTAATGGAATAAAGTAGTATTTCCGGGCCCCTAGTATTGAAATAACTTGGAATACAACTAGGGATACTAGGCTAAGGTATTTGGGATTATACAATAATACCCAAAGTATTTTCTACTCAAGTGGGGGAAGGGGGACGAAAACAACTACAAAGGGAAGGGAGTATTTTGCTTGGAAATACTTCAAGTGAGGGATGAAATTAGTCTTCAAGCTAATGGGGTATTTATAGAAGAATCAAGGGCCATGATCAAGTCAAGTGGGTGGTCAAGATTGGGCCATGTGTGTGTGGGTCCCACCACATCACATGGCCAACGAAATTGCTTCCAAGTGTCATGGCCATTTCGGCCAAGGGGACAAGTGGCTAGCCACGTGTCCCTCGGTCGGCCAAGGGTGCCACGTGGGGTGACACGTGTCGCCCCGATTCGATCAAAATATTTCGTCTTAGAAAATATCCAAAATACCAAAAATCTCAAAAACAAAGTGGGCCCCACAAAGCAGTAAATTTCTCCGTGGGCCCACGTGACCATTCAGAAAATAAAATCCCATAATTCTAATATAATCCAAGAAGTCCAAATACCAAATCGGGAATCCAATTCCCACTGAACCTTTTTCCTTCACAAAACCGGAAACTTTTAGTCGAAAAATCACACCTTTCTTTCTTTCCAAAATTTCGCCGTATTCTCGCATGCGTCGTCCTCACATACATACCCTGGAACTACGGGGTATAACATTATTCCCCCCTTAGAAACATTCGTCCCGAATGTTCCTTCTAAGTCTCTAAACATACGTGTGCCGGTATAGTCTCCACTACTACACTTACGAAACCAATCATGCCACACCTGGCCACAAAAATAACATACGCGCAAATACTTAAATCCAAGTCCACGAGGAATCACCTCTAAGATGTAAAACGATACTAACTCTCGTTCCTTGTCCAAAGGATACTCCCTTCGCATCTTCACCTCAAAAAGAAATGATCACTTCCATCTCTCAGCACCTGTTCACTTTCCTTTCTCGTACCGCACTTTCCGAACACTCGAACTCTTTCTAGTACACGTACCATACCTCAATCGTCACTTGGTTTCCAAAATCTTTGAGTCACTACCTCAAACTTGGTCATCTTACTAGCCTCGAATTTCTTGAGGCCATTCCCGCCTTCACGATCCGATTTCGGTCGAACACATCCGCGAACTCATACGATGGTTACCTAAACTTGGGCCTCGCACCTCGTGATCCTACCACTGGCGGGACCACCTCAAACGACCACCTCGCTTTCGGTGCGGGTTGGCGCGAACGGTCCTCAACCCGACCATAATCGCACGGACTCTTGTTCCCGATCCGGAACAACCCTACCTATACAAGTCTGAAAAGCTACCACTTTCATCTTACACTACCCATGGAATTATCACACTAATACACCCTATGCATATAATGCACTCCGACAAGATCTTACGCAAAATCCTTTAGTCAAGACGACGCACATCTAAGGTCTCAACGTGTAATATTCTAAGGTTCGCAATTTTCTCATCCCGGACTTACTCTTTTCACTAACCGTGCTTCTAAATCACCTTTTAACTCAAAGCTATCCGATCATAACACTTAACACATCATCATAACATCAATACATACTAGTCTCTGAGGTTAAGGATATACTGTAAATAGGCGGTTCAAAGGACCGCTAAAGCGGGAACTTCCGCGACCTCTGCCGTGGCTGCGGTGCATGAACATCTGCCTAGCTATGGAAGGTGAAGAACCCGCCCGATCTCGTATCTGTGCTAATCCACGATGCTACCCACAGTCGTGACAGTCTCGCCAAATGGCCTGTTGGCGCAAGAATAACAATCTCCCAAATTAGTACGACACTCTCCGCATGAAGTTCTCACAACGCGGCGGCTGAGACAAGGGTGACCTTATCCGCGAACACTCTACTCGCGAAAGTCGAAACACAGGAGCCACGACCGTCCTCGAATATCCCGAACGTCCGAAGGCGCGGAGGGCCACTCGTCTTGGGAGGCGCATCGCGGCTGCTCTTTGGCGGTCCGCCTTGAAAGTCACCAAAAGACCCTGCTATTCTGGACCTCTTCTGCTGATCCTGGTCATTCCGTCGACCTCTCCGTGCCTCACATCCAAGTGCATAATCCTGCATGCGGGCAATGTCCATGCCCGGCTGAAGAGCTACGCCCGAGCAACTCTCTGCCAAATAATCGTCTAGCCCTGTGACATAGCGGTGCACTCTGTCCTCCATACTAGCTACTAACGCGGGGACATACCGAGCGATGAGTCGAACTCACATTGTACTCCCCGAAACGCGCGGATTCGCCTCAACACCAAAAATCTGTCGGCCCGAGCCCTCCTCATCTGTGGAGGCAAGAAATGTGCAAGAAATGCCTCTGAGAACTCGTTTCATACGGATGGAAGTGCATTCCCTCCCCGGGACAGCTCCCACGAATCAAACCAGTCGACTGCAGTATCACGCAGCCGATGTGAACCCAAGACCACTGACTCGGTCTCCGAAGCCTTGATCACTCTCATGATCCGCTGTAACTGTCGAATGAACTCCTGCGGATCATCCTCAGGCCTCGACCCGTAGAACTCTGGCGGGCTACATCTCAGAAAGTCCCGTAGCCTCAAACTATTCGCTCTCGGGTGAACCACGGGTGCTCTTTGGGCTGCTGCGTCGGCCTTATCCTCGTATGCCGCCACAATCACGGCTAATCGTGCCATCTCCCCGTAGCCCATCTCCTGCTCGATGTTATACCCGTAGTTGCGGGGTATGTATGTGAGGCGTGCGCACGAGAATGCAGAAAATTTTGAAAAGAAAGAAAGATCACGAGTTTTTTGGAAAAGTTTCGGTTATTTGTGAAGAAAAGGTTCGTTAATGGGAATTGGATTCCCAGATTTGGTATTTGGACTTCATAGATTATATTAGAATTTTGAGATTTTATTTTGGAAATGGTCACGTGGGGCCACGGGAGAAATTCTGGTTTTGTGGGCCCACTTTGTTTTGAGATTTTGGCCATTGTGGATATTTTTGAAAGACGTTTTTGAGGGCCAATAGGAGGGTGACACGTGTCACCCCGCCTGAGTGGCTTGGCGGTTACATTTGAGCACAGTCTGCGTAAGTCGTTTTCCGACGAAAGCGTTTCCCGGCTTTCGTAGGAAAATTCCGCTATGACCTTTTTAATTTTTGCGGATTTTTCCGAGAGTCGAAACATTTTGGACCAACGGGAGGGTGACATGTGTCACCCTCACATTGGAAGGTTGTGGGCGTCCAAGTGGTCGATTGGTTCACGAATTGGATTGTCTTTGTGGCTCACGTTTTTGGCCCTATTGGTTCCTTGTTTTGTGCCTTGTTTTGGCCTTGTTTTGTGGCTTGTCTTGTGCCATGTTTTGTGGAGTAGGGGTTAGGGTGCACTTGGCTTGATCAAGGCCTTACACTCGCCTTGCGTGGCTTGATCTTGGCCGTTGGTTGGCATTTGGGTTTGCTATAAATACCCCTGTGAAGACTTCATTCATCCACAAATGTTTCCAAGTCTTGAATCCTCCTCCCTCTTGTTGACTCTCGTCCAAGAGCTCCTCTCCCCGAAAGTGGCCTTTGGCGGTGAGGTCTCCTCCCCTTGTGAGGTCTAGTAGGGTACCCACTAGCCTAGTTGTTTTAGTATAATACCCCTTGTTGTGGTATAGAAATACTCCTAGTATTGTTATAATGCCCAAAATACCTTAGCCTTGTACCTTGTAGTATTCCAAAGATACCTCTTTACGTAGAGTCCGGAAATACTACCTTTTGTCCTCTTTAGTCTCAAACCGAAACCCTAAGGAAATCTTCATTGTTTGTTGCAGTATTTTAGTAGACCTTGGTAAGAACTTCTACGGGTTGTTTGGAGTGGTTTGAGCGCGGAATTGGAGCTAAACCTTGCTCGGGATCGACATTATAACTTGGATAATTTTGGGCTTATCGAGGTAATTATCTTGTCCTCTATTGTAATTGGAAATTACATGTTTGTTAGGATATATAGTTGAAGTATACTATATATGGAACTATACTTAGTATTCGGCAATGTCTTTTGACTTAAGCTGAAGAATAAGCCCAGAATCGAATTGTATTTACATGGGGTGTATTGCGGTAGACTTGTGTAGTATTACTGAGTAGAATTGTACACGTCCGGGTAGACGTGTAAACCCCCCCCCCCCCCTGGTTGGCTTTGTAGCCGGCCGCGAAAGAGGAGGAGATTCTGTTGTTGCGGGGAGGAGAGTCTTCTAGAATTTTCTATAGAATGATAGAAACTTGTGTTTTGGGGTCAATAGACGTTTTGACCTTTATAGGTGAAAGTACTAAGAATAGCGTATTCTACTCGAGGAGTGGAAAGGGCTAGCGAGGTTGTAGTACTTGGAGCATTTTGCTTATTGTCGATACTCGTCGCGAGGTATGTGAACCTCTTCCTATCTTTTCTAGCATGATTGTTGTGAACTATGTAGTACGGTGAGCGTACATGTGCTAAGTGATTTGGTTGGTTTAAAACATAGGGTGTTATAATAGCTTTATGGGAAGTTAGTTATAACGACCTTATGTAAGTGAAAATGGTTTACTGATGTTAGAAGTTAAGAGACTTGATCTTATAAGATAAGAGACTTAACTTATTTGTTTTAATGTGGATGTTTGTGTGAAACCTCATTCGTGAGTAATGAGTACTTGGTTTTAAAGGGATAATGTTTCTTGATTTGGGAATCGAGAATGTGTATCGACAGGACCAACTGCGGCGTTAATAAAAGGAAAATGTATTGAATAATGATGTGTTGTATTAAAACCGGTAGAAACCTCCATCCGCATAGAAGCTAAGATAAGACAAAATGATATTACATTTTCTAGATCATGGTCTTTGTAATAAGATCGTTATAAACAAGAATAAACTACTCACATATATGACATATGTTACTTAATTGTTCTAAAAAGGAATCAAGTGATTAAGTTTGGGAACTATGAAACCATTTGAAAATGAGAAGCTTGAGTAATTGAAACTAGGCAAACTGGAACTTAGGAAAAGAATGTTGTTACTTGGTTTTGAAAAGGAAGGTGGGTTGGTCATTCTAATACTACGGGTATCGGGTGACTTTTATAAAAGAAATGGATCTCTTTTAAAAGAACTTAACGTATGTAGTACTTTGGGGTTAAAAACCCGGACTTTGGCATAAAATGAAAGTACTTTGAGTTGTGTGAAACTTGCCTATGCTTGTTGTTGTGAAACTTGCCTATGCTTGTTGTTGTGAAACTTGCCTATGCTTGTGATGATAGCCTTTATTGTACAAGCGTTGTGTTTTCTGTGTTACCGCGTCTCTCGATAGAGTCGGTTGGTAGTTGAGAACTTACTTGGGCGTCTGCGCGTGTGGAGAAATTCCGCAGTGCGTTCACGTTGATAGTATTATTGTTGTTAATCGCTTTGGACATCTTGACCGACGATGCGTGGCGCGGGTATGCTTCCATTTTGGTTAAGGTCTTGTGGTTAATCGCTTTGGATATCGACACGACGCGTAGCGCGCGGGTATGTTTCCATTTTGATTATCGCCTTGTGATTTCCTTTTGGACATCGACACGGCGATCGTAGCGCGCGGGTATCGTCCATTTGGAAAGTTGTCTTATTGTTTCCCTTTGGACATACCGACACGATCGTAGCGCGCGGGTATGCTTCCATCCGGATTCTTTGTCTTGTTGTTGAGGTCACATGGACATGTCTACACCGATCTGGTCAGGGGGCATGTGGCCATGGGACATTGGTATTATTGTTGCATCATGGACATGTCTACCGTCTGAGATTAGGGGCATGCGGCCGTGATGCGAACTGATTGATGTTGTGGGCGTGAGACCCATAGTTATATTGGAGTGATGATTGTTTTATGTTGTGAATCGTAGTTTGGTTATCATACATGTCTCTGCTTTATATAGACTAGTATGATTTCATTCTGATATTATGCATTTCACATACTTGGTACTGTTATCGACCTCGCTTGAAGTGCGTTCATCCGCAGTAGAGGTACATCGATCGTGGATCCTCGCCATAGGATCATGATTCAGCGCATTTGAAGCTCCGTTTCTCGGAGGCTTATCTTTAGTAGGTATTCCACGAGTTGTAGGTTCTTGTACATTCGAGGGTGTGGCGAGAGCCTGTCGTCATAGTCATTGTATATCTTAAGTGCAGTAATGCTTGTTGTGGGCGGGGTTGTAAAAGGATTAAACTATTCGGAGTTTTATGTATATCTTGAAGGCAAGCTGTTTTTGGTTGCTTTGTTTATTTATTATATCTCTTGTTAAATGACTCATGTTTTATGTTCCGCTGATTTTCTACGATGTATGTATCACTAGGGTGCCGGGTAAGGCACGATAATGGGCCGGGCAGTCGTTACAAAAGTGGTATCGAGCGATTAATCCTCGGAAAGTGTCTCTGACCGTGTCTAGTAGAGTCTTGATTATCGATGTGTTGTGCACCACATCCATAATCGTGAGGCTGCGAGACATTTAGGATTGGTTTCCATTCTTCTCATCCCGAGATCGTGCCTTAGAGTCGTGTTGTAAGTTGGACCCCTCCGCGTATCTCGTTTTACGATTATGCCTCGCGCAAGGCAACGAGCCAGAAGGGCAAGGCGGCCGAGTGCTTGCTAGTGAGATCTGAGGAGTACGAGCGCGAGCGAGCATACGAGGTTGTGCTTGACGGCGGGTTTTGTAGCGCCGCCCGGCCCAGCGAGAGGTTAGAAGCGCGGCAATGGCTGCTGAGACGCGATACACGAGCCTCAGGTCCGATGCAGGGCGAGGAGATGGGTTACAAGGAGATGGCGATTCTTGGCGAAGTCGTGGCGAATATGAGATAAATTTGGATCTGGCGATTCGATTCGATGCACGATGGTTCACCCCGAGCAGATAGTTTGAGGCTACGGGACTTTACGAGTTGTAGCCCGCGAGTTTTATGGGTCGAGGCGGAGGATGATCGCGAGGAGTTCATCCGGCGATTCTGACGGATCACGGGTGATCAAGGCTTGAAACCGAGTCTGTGACCTTTGGTTCGCATCGGTGCGTGATACCGCGATCGATTGGTTTGATTCATGGGAGCTTTCGGGAGAGCATGCACCTCAGCAGTATGGGATGAGTTTTGGGGCTTTCCTCACGCACTTCTTGCCTCGCAGATGAGGAGGGCGCGGTAAGATTTTTATTCTTGAGGCAGAGAAAGCGCCGTCGGGAGTACAATGTCGAGTTCGATTCTTTGGCTCGATATGTCCCTGCGCTAGTTGCGGATATGGAGGATAGGGTGCATCGCCACGTCAGGGCTAGATGATTATATGGTGAGTCTTGTGCGGGTGTTTCTCTTGGTAGGGCATGGACATTGCCCGCGTCTGAGCTCATGCGCTAGGATGTGAGGCACGGAGGGTCGACGGAATGACTGGATCGCGAGAAGAGGGCCGGGGCGAGGGTCCTTTGGTGGCTTTCGAGGCGGACCGCCTCAGCGGCGAGCTAGTTATATACCCCCACGATGCAGTGGTCCTCCACCGTCTTGAGGCGGTCGTGGCTCGAGGTTCAGATTTCGGCAGAGCAGGGGTGTTAACCAGCTGAAGCCACCCCTACCTCGTTGTGACCATTGTGGTAGACTCCATTTTGGAGAGTGTCGTGCTAGATTGGGAGTTTGTTTTGCATGCGGCCAGCAGGGCCATTTTGGCGAGCGTCCTACCAAGGAAGCGCGGATGTTACGACTTCGACGCAGGATCTGTGGCTGGTTCATCACCATACTATGCGCCTGCAGGCGTGCCTATGATTAGAGTGGGCGGTAGCTTGGGTATATCCTTAACCCTCTAGAGTTTTGGTATGCTTGTTATGATGATCTCATTATTGTGTGCTATGTACGGATAGCATTGTGATTGTGTTAGTTAAAATGCAGGGTTAGTTGGACGGATACGTATGGGGGGATGGTAAGTGTGAACCTTAGTCTATGTCACGACTGAGACCTTAGGGGTAAGGTCGTCTTGAGTTAAAGATTTATTTTTGACCCTTATCAGAGTAGTAGTACGTGGGATTTATTTGTGTGATAAGTCCGTGGGTAGTGTGAGATGGAAGTGGTAGCTTTCATGATGTGAATTAGTAAGATTGTTCGGATCGGGGAACAAGAGTTTGGCGCGGTTGGGGGTCGGGTTTAGGACCATTTGCGGGTCAAACCGTAACCCGATTTGGGGGTGGGGCCAGTTCAGGTGGTGGTCCAGTGGTAGGGTCACGAGGATGCTAGGCCCAAGTTTGTATGATCATCGTATGAGTTCGTGGACGCGTTCGACGAGCGGTTCGTAAAGGCCGGGAATGGCCTTAAGGAAGTTTGAGGTTAGTAAGATGACCAAGTTTGGAGGTAGTGACTCCAGAGATTTTTCGGGAACAGAAGTAATGACTGAAGTATGGTACGTACTGGGAGAGTTCAAGTGTTCGAGAAGGGCACGACGAGTAAGGAAGGAAGAGAACGTGTGTTATTTCGTGGCCAAGCTGTGGCGTTGACGACTTGTTAGAGGAACTTCATCGATATCCGTCTTGAGAAGGAACATTCGGGACGAATGTTTCTAAGGAGGGGAGAATGTTATACCCCGTAGTTGCAGGGTATGTATGTGAGGGCGTGCGTCACGCAGTGCAGAAAATTTTGAAAAGAAAGAAAGACACGAGTTTTCGGCGGAAAAGTTTCGGTTATTTGTGAAGAAAAAGGTTCGTTAATGGGAATTGGATTCCCAGTTTGGTATTTGGACTTCATAGATTATATTAGAATTTTGAGATTTTATTTTGGAAATGGTCACGTGGGGCCACGGGAGAAATTCTGTTTTGTAGGCCCACTTTGTTTTGAGATTTTGGCCATTGTGGATATTTTTGAAGAGCGTTTTGAGGGCCAATAGGAGGGTGACACGTGTCACCCCGCCTAGGCTTGGCCGGTTACATTTGGGCACAAGTGCCGTAAGTCGTTTTCCGGCGAAACGTTTCCACGACTTTCGTAGGGAAAATTCCGGCTATGTCCTTTTTAATTTTTGCGGATTTTTAGAGACGAAACATTTTGGACCAACGGGAGGGTGACATGTGTCACCTCACATTGGAAGGCTTGTGGCGTCAGTGGGCGATTGGTTCACGAATTGGATTGTCTTTGTGGCTCACGTTTTTGGCCTATTGGTTCCTTGTTTTGTGCCTTGTTTTGGCCTTGTTTTGTGGCTTGTCTTGTGCCATGTTTTGTGGAGTAGGGGTTAGGGGGCACTTGGCTTGATCAAGGCCTTACACGTGCCTTACATGGCTTGATCTTGGCCGTTGGTTGGCATTTGGGTTTGCTATAAATACCCCTTTGTGAAGACTTCATTCATCCACAAATGTTTCCAAGTCTTGAATCCCTCCTCCTCTTGTTGACTCGTCCAAGAGCTCCTCTCCTTGAAAGTGGCCTTTGGCGGGTGAGGTCTCCTCCTCATGAGGTCTAGCCGTAGGGTACCACTGCCTAGTTGTTTTCGTATAATACCCCTTGTTGTGGTATAGAAATAAACCCCAAGGATTGTTATAATGCCCAAAATACCTTAGCCTTGTACCTTGTAGTATTCCAAAGATACCTCTTTACGTAGAGTCCGGAAATACTACCTTTTGTCCTCTTTAGTCTCAAACCGAAACCCTAAGGAAATCTTCATAGTTGGTTGAAGTATTTGAGTAGAAGTTGGTTAGAACTTCTAAGGGTTGTTTGGAGTGGTTTGGAGCGCACGGAGTGGAGCTAAACCTTGCTCAGGATCGACATTATAACTTGGATAATTTTGGGCTTATCGAGGTAATTATCTTGTCCCTCTATTGTAATTGGAAATTACATGTTTGTTAGGATATATAGTTGAAGTATACTATATATGGAACTATACTTAGTATTCGGCAATGTCTTTTGACTTAAGCCTGAAGAATAAAGAACTGAACTGAACTGTATTTACATAGGACTGTATTGCGGTAGACTTGTGTAGTATTACTGAGTAGAATTGTACACGTCCGGGTAGACGTGTAAACCCCCCCCTGGTTGGCTTGGTAGCCGGCCTCGATAGAGGAGGAGATTTACGCTGTTGCGGGGGGGGGAGGTGCTGCCGAATTTTCTATAGAATGATAGAAACTTGTGTTTTGGGGTTAATAGACGTTTTGACCTTTATAGGTGAAAGTACTAAGAATAGCGTATTCTACTCGAGGAGTGGAAAGGGCTAGCGAGGTTGTAGTACTTGGAGCATTTTGCTTATTGTCGATACTCGTCGCGAGGTATGTGAACCTCTTCCTATCTTTTCTAGCATGATTGTTGTGAACTATGTAGTACGGTAGACGTACATGTGCTAAGTGATTTGGTTGGTTTAAAACATAGGGTGTTATAATAGCTTTATGGGAAGTTAGTTATAACGACCTTATGTAAGTGAAAATGGTTTACTGATGTTAGAAGTTAAGAGACTTGATCTTATAAGATAAGAGACTTAACTTATTTGTTTTAATGTGGATGTTTGTGTGAAACCTCATTCGTGAGTAATGAGTACTTGGTTTTAAAGGGATAATGTTTCTTGATTTGGGAATCGAGAATGTGTATCGACAGGACCACTGCGAGCGTTAATAAAAGGAAAATGTATTGAATAATGATGTGTTGTATTAAAACCGGTAGAAACCTCCATGCATAGAAGCTAAGATAAGACAAAATGATATTACATTTTCTAGATCATGGTCTGTAATAAGATCGTTATAAACAAGAATAAACTACTCATATATGACATATGTTACTTAATTGTTCTAAAAGGAATCAAGTGATTAAGTTTGGGAACTATGAAACCATTTGAAAATGAGAAGCTTAAGTAATTGAAACTAGGCAAACTGGAACTTAGGAAAGAATGTTGTTACTTGGTTTTGAAAAGGAAGGTGGGTTGGTCATTCTAATACTACGGGTATCGGGTGACTTTTATAAAAGAAATGGATCTCTTTTAAAAGAACTTAACGTATGTAGTACTTTGGGGTTAAAAACCCGGACTTTGGCATAAAATGAAAGTACTTTGAGTTGTGTGAAACTTGCCTATGCTTGTTGTTGTGAAACTTGCCTATGCTTGTTGTTGTGAAACTTGCCTATGCTTGTGATGATAGCCTTTATTGTACAAGCGTTGTGTTTCGTGTTCTGGCGTCTCGATAGAAGTCGGTTGGTAGTTGAGAACTTACTTGGGCGTCTGGCGTGTGGCGGAGAAATTCCGCAGATGCGTTCTGTTGATAGTATTATTGTTGTTAATCGCTTTGGACATACCGACACGATCGTAAGCGCTGCGGGTATGCTTCCATTTTGGTTAAGGTCTTGTGGTTAATCGCTTTGGATATCTTGACCACGATCGTAGCGCGCGGGTATGTTTCCATTTTGATTATCGCCTTGTGATTTCCTTTTGGACATACCGACCACGATGTGTAGCGCCGCGGGTATCGTCCATTTGGAAAGTTGTCTTATTGTTTCCCTTTGGACATACCGACACGATCGTAGCGCGCGGGTATGCTTCCATCTGGATTCTTTGTCTTGTTGTTGAGGTCACATGGACATGTCTACACCGGCGAATTCGGGGCATGTGGCCATGGGACATTGGTATTATTGTTGCATCATGGACATGTCTACCGTCACCGATTAGGGGCATGCGGCCGTGATGCGAACTCGATTGATGTTGTGGGCGTGAGACCCATAGTTATATTGGAGTGATGCATTTTATGTTGTGAATGTAGTTTGGTTATCATACATGTCTCTGCTTTATATAGACTAGTATGATTTCATTCTGATATTATGCAGTTTCACATACTTGGTACTGTTGTCTTGACCTCCTTGGGCTGCGTTCACGCCGCAGTAGAGTACATCGATCGTGGATCCTCGCTCATAGGATCACGATTCAACAGCATTTGAAGCTCCGTTTCTCGAGGCTTATCTTTGGTAGGTATTCCACGAGTTGTAGGTTCTTGTACATTCGGGGGTGTGGCGAGCCCTGTCGTCATAGTCATTGTATATCTTAGAAGTGCATGAAATCTTGTTGTGGCGGGGTTGTAAAAGGATTAAACTATTCGAGTTTTATGTATATCTTGAAGGCAATTTTTGGTTGCTTTGTTTATTTATTATATCTCTTGTTAAATGACTCATGTTTTATGTTCCGCTGATTTTCTCTGATGTATGTATCACTAGGGTGCCCAGGGTAAGGCACGATGTGGGCCGGGCAGGTCGTTACATCGGTGTGGGGCTGGAGGCTCAGTCTTGTGGTCTCAGTGACCGCTGCTGCGGCTCTAAACTCTGTTGGGGCCGGTGGCGTCGCAAAACTCGTCGTCTGAAGCACTATCTCAGTCTTGGCCGGGCTGCGCCTCGTACTCTACGTGTTCTGTCATGACTCCTACGATGCCTTGCCCTTTTGGGCCCTGGTTGCCTTTCGCAGAGGCATGACTGGTATAAAAGAATTACGTCAGAGGGGTCCAACTTACAACACAGCTCTAAGGCATGATCTCATAGTGAGAAGAATAGAAACCAATCCTAAATATCCTGCAGCCTCTTGTTATAGGTGTGGTGCACAACACGCCGATAATCAAGACTCTACTAGATACGGTCTGTAGACACTTTCCGAGGACTAACTGCTCTGATACCACTTTTGTCACGACCCGATCCCGGGCTCGTGACTGGTGCCTTACCCCGGACACCCTAGTGATACAACATCAGAGAAAAATCAGCGGAAAATAAAAACTTAAACATGAAACAAGATATATGATAAGAAACGAGCTAACCCAATGTGCGCCTTTTGTATATATACATAAAAACCCGAACAGTTAACCTTTTTACAAACTCTGCCCACAACAGTGTTACAGACCTCTAAGAGTTTATAACAACAACTATGACAGGACAGGGCCCCGCTGTTACACCCCGTAATTTCAAATATAAGATAAGTTGGCAAGCATGTGTCGAACGGAGTTTTAGCCCTTTTTGGAGTGTTGTACCCAAAAGTTTTTTTTAGAAGTATGGGGTGTTTAGAAAGCCTAGTATATTAGTTGGATGAGTCTAGTTTCCAACGCAACAAACCGCTCGTAGATGGGACATCGGAGCGGAGAGGCATGGGCGTTAGAAATTCGATGGCAGTGCGAAGGAAGGATTTTCGTATCAGTGTCTCGTGCAGCGCCGTCAGGCAGCATGGCGCCACTAATCTGAAAATCCTCGGAGGTTTCAGCCCATGGCTGGCGGGATTTTTTTCTGCGGAAAGTGCTAAAAACAGGGGATATTTTTGAAAAGGGCCTATGGGAGGGTGACAAGTGTCCCTCCCATCTTGTTGACCACGAAAAGGACCCTATTTTAGGACCAAGTCTTGAAATACTTGGTCATTTCATCTTAGAACTCCTAAAAACCCTCTCCCTTTCTCTCTAGAGGTTTAAGAAAAAAAAAATGAAAAGCCTAGCTTAGTGGGTTTTGTGGGAACGACGGTAAGGAGGCAAAGTGTTGGTAAGCTTGTGGGAAGCACGAAGACGAGGTTGACGGGGTTAGGAGTTGAAGAAAAAGAACCTTGGTGGGCTAACCCAAAAGGTAAGAGATTTCCTCTTCTCTTGGAATTGATAATAATCCTTGTTATAGTTGATATTGACCACGTGAATCGTGTGTTAGATTGATATGTATAGTAGGTTTTGATAGCCATTTGAAATGGGAAATACAAAGGAAATCGATAGTTATACTTGTCGCATGTTATGTAAGTATACGCTTAAAATTGGGAAAATTGGTTGTGACTATAACATGCATGAAAACATTACGGATGGATTTATGGTGGTTATAAAATATAATCGGAAAGGACCATTCGTATTGGACTACCTTATTTAAATTGTGGTGAGCCAATTGGGGCTGTTTGGTTATTGAATTCGGCCTCGAAAGAGGTGGAAAAGTATGTAGAAACAAAGGAGGTGCTGTCCGATTTTCCGTAGAAAATAGCGACTTAACACTTATAATATTCTACGTTGAAGTGAGGCATTAATAGACATATTGTGAATATTATAGGTTGACACACTTCGGGCGGGACTTTGTACTTGGCAAGTGGTTTGACCCGGCAAGGTATGTAGATCTATTCCTATCTTTGAGCATGACTAGTTTCACGTATATAGTACGGTAGACATACAAGACTTTGACATTCTTTACTAGCTTTATGAAATGCCAAGTCGGGTGAGTTAGGAGATTAACTCACTTCTTTGAAAATACTAAGGATGTCTTAAAGTTTATTAAGGTTAAGGGACTTGAAGAGTTTTAAAGTATGTGATACTTGTTTCGTTTTAAACGTATAAGTCCCTTGGATAGGAAATGGTACTTGACTAAGGTATAAAGTGAATATAACGACTTTATGGGGAGTTGGTTAAATTGGCTTTATGGAAAGGTAAATGGTTTGATTTAATGGAAGGCAATTCGATTTTAAGGTATCAATTGCCTAAGGTTTTATAAGAAAATGAGTCACTTGATTTAGAAACCTAACTTTATTTCTAAGGGTGTTGTGACTTACCTTGAAATGTAGTTTAGACTTGATACTAGGATTAATAGTATCTTGGAAGTTTTCTACTAAAAAGAGACATTTGTTTTTGAAGAGTAGAAGTACGTAGTACTTGGGTTAAATTCCCGGATTTTTATAAAAGACATATTAGTGCCTTAGGTAAACTAAAATGAGAGTGTTATAAACAAGAATAGTAAGAAGTTAGGAGATTTCTTAACTTGCTTATGTATTGTATGATAAGCCGGTAGTGCTTATGTTACGTATGATAGCCGGATTTGGGCTAGTGATATATTATTCGTTGCGGGGTCATTCCCCGTGATTGTGGCATTGCATATTTCCGTGGATTTGCTACCCACGATGCGAGGAATACCTCATGCGAGTCCGCAAGGGCTTATGCAGGTGAAATAGTCCCATGCGGGCGGGTCCAGCCTA
The DNA here is from genome assembly GCA_029844215.1 of Przewalskia tangutica. Taxonomy (NCBI): domain Eukaryota; kingdom Viridiplantae; phylum Streptophyta; class Magnoliopsida; order Solanales; family Solanaceae; genus Przewalskia; species Przewalskia tangutica. The sequence goes on from CM056725.1 coordinate 27,709,626, forward strand.
TGCGAGGAATACCTCATGCGAGTCGCGAGGCTTATGCGGGTGAAATAGTCCCATGCGGGCGGGTCCAGCCTATGCGAGGAATACCTCATGCGAGTCCGTAAGGGCTTATGCGGGTGAAATAGTCACATGCGAGGAATACCTCACGCGGGTCCACTGGATCTATGTGGGTGAAATAGTCCCAGGAGTAGGATTTCAATCCTATTTTTCATTGTAAGTATACACCTATTTTTACTCTCATTTTTAGTAAGGCACAATGTACTGTAATTGGATTATCATATATGTCTCCGGCTTTGATTTAGACTTGTGATGTAAGTACAGTATTCTTTTCCAGTTTTACATACTTGGTACATATGTGTCTTGACCCCTTCCCGAAGTGCGTTAAATGCCGAGAAGAGTAGCGGTGGCGGATCCACATTCTTAGGATCACTTATCTGACGACAGAAGCTCCATTTATCCGGAGGCTTGTCTCTTTTAGTCTGATCTTTTCCACGGTGTTGTAGATTTATGTACATTCGGGGTATGGCGGGAGCCCTGTCCATCTGATTGTTATTCCTAAGTGCGTATTCACATATGTGGTTGGGCTGTAAGAACTGATGTTGTACAGTTGTACTTTTGATTTTGTTATCTATATGAAAGGCGGCCTTATCGGCTAGCCTGGGATGTTTTATAGTTACACATGTGTTTATGTGGTGTATGTTCCGCTGCTATTCTCTGATGTATACCTGAACAGGGTGCCCAGGTAGGACACCAGTCGTGACCCGGGGTCGGGTCGTGACAAAAGTGGTATCAGAGCAGTTAGTCCTCGGAAAGTGTCTACAGACCGTGTCTAGTAGAGTCTTGATTATCGGTGTGTTGTGCACCACATCTATAATCAGGAGGCTGCAGGACATTTAGGATTGGTTTCCATTCTTCTCTCTCGGAGATCGTGCGATGAGTTTGTCTTATTAGGTTGAATCCTCTCTAACCTAGTCTTATGAGCAGATATGCCTCCACGGCGACGAGCCGAGAAGGGCAAAGCGGCAGAGGCGCTAGCGGTACTCGAGAGGTTACACGGGCTCGAGCACGCACTATGCACGAGGTAGTAGGCGGGTGGCGAGTTCAACCACGCCAGCGGTGTTAGAAAGGCAGGCGGTAGCTCAGAGGTTCGTGCACAGAGCCTCGGTTCCCGGCCAGTGCGAGTATAGAGACTACGGGGCGGTCGGTTGTTGACGATATAGTAGCGAGGCGGCAGCGGGTGAGCGGCGACCCTGAGCGGTTTGCGGATTAGGGATTTTACGGGATGTCATCCACTTGAGTTTTATGGTTCGAGTGCGATGAGGATCGCGGGAGTTCATTCGGCGACTACGGACCATGCGAGTTCTTAGGGCTTCGATCTGAGTGCATTACGCTAGCCTCTTCTGGGTTGCGCGATATTGCGTTGAACTGGTTTGAGTCGTGGTTGCTTTCGAGAGGTGGCGATGCTCTTCCGGCTGTTTGGGAGGAGTTCTGAGAGGCCTTCATGGATCACTTTTGCCTCCCGAGATGAGAGAGCCGGGTAGACAGATTCTTGACCTTGAGGCGAGCGGGAGGACTATCGGGAGTATAGCTTGAGGTTTGACTCCTTGGCGGATACGCATACTATTGTAGCGATATGGCGGATAGGGTTCATCGTTATGTGATGGGGCTTGACCGTCATATGATTACCGCATGCTCAGGTGTGGCTCTTGGCCGGTATGGACATCGCCGGATGCAGCCTATGCGAGGATAGAGGATAGAGATGGAGGACCAGATTGGCGAGCGGCCAAGAGGCCGTGACATCGTGTCTCGGGCGGTTCTCGAGGCGGACAGCCTCGGCGTGATCGGGTCCACATTCCGGCCAAGACAGAGTGCTCCGTCACGATTTTACGGCGGGAGGTCCGATCGGCAAGGTCATTCGAGAGCAGTCGGGGCTCCAGGACTTGAGGAGTTCGAGGCAGAGATCCTCGCCGATCGAGACCACCCACACCTCGGTGTGCTCGATGCGAAAGATCGCACCTAGGCGAGTGTCGTGTTCCTGCAGGAGGTTGTTACTCTTGTGTCCAGCTGGGCCATTTGAAGAGGCGTCCGTCAGAGCGATATGGGTGGTACAACACGGTAAGCCGGGATCGATTCTCGGGTCTTCTTCTCCTTCGTGGTTATGCGCCCGGGCGTGGTACTCACGGGCAGGCCGCGGTAGAGGTCGTGGTGGTGGTTCCAGTTCTAGCGGTCCACAGAACCGCATATATTCTCTAGCCAGCCGCCAGGATCAGGAGGCTTCCCCTGACGTCGTCACAGGTACATTATTGATTTCAGACTGTGATGTTTATGCTTTGATAGATCCAGGTTCTACCTTGTCCTATGTGTCCCCTCTTATTGCGGGTAGAATCGGGATAGAGCCGGAGTCGATAGAGCCTTTTGAGGTAGCTACGCCTATGGGAGATTCGGTGTTAGCTGAGCGGGTGTACAGAGGTTGTCCGGTTTATATTTACAGTCGTCAGACCCTTGCAGACTTGATAGAGCTGGAGATGACAGATTTTGATGTCATTATGGGTATGGACTGGTTGGCTTCTTGTTATGCCAACGTTGACTGTAGGGACAGGTTGGTTCGGTTCCAGTTCCCTGGCGAACCAGTTATCGAGTGGAGGGGCAACACGGCATCGCCGAGGGGTAGGTTTATTTCTTACCTCAAGGCTAGGAAGATGGTGCAGAAGGGGTACATCTATCATCTGGTTCGGGTATTCGATACGGTGAGGTGCGATTCTTGATCGATACCAGTGGTTAGGGAGTTTCCAGATGTGTTCCCAGATGATCTTCCGGGAATCCCTCCTGAGAGGGAGATTGAGTTTTGTATTGACACGTTGCCAGACACTCGACCTATTTCCATTCCGCCATACAGGATGGCACCTGCTGAGTTGAGGGAGCTGAAGGACCAGCTGAAAGACTTGCTGGAGAAGGGCTTTATCAGGCCTAGTGTATCTCCCTGGGGAGCGCCGGTTTTGTTCGTAAAAAAGAAGGATGGGACGCTGCGTATGTGTGTTGATTACAGGCAGCTGAATAAAGTAACCATTAAGAATAGGTACCCCCTCCCCAGGATTGATGATTTGTTTGACCAGTTGCAGGGTGCGAGGTGTTTCTCAAAGATAGACCTGCGGTCTGGTTATCATCAGGTTCGAGTTCGAGAGGCAGACATCCCAAAGACTGCATTCAGGACCCGGTATGGGCACTATGAGTTTAGGGTTATGTCTTTCGGTTTGACCAACGCTCCAGCGGTATTTATGGATTTGATGAACCGGGTGTTCAAGCCATTTTTGGATACATTTGTGATAGTATTCATCGATGACATCCTGGTTTATTCGCGGACAGAGCAGGAGCATGCAGACCACTTGAGGACGGTACTTGGACTACCTTATTTAAATTGTGGTGAGCCAATTGGGGCTGTTTGGTTATTGAATTCGGCCTCGAAAGAGGTGGCAAAGTATGTAGAAACAAATGAGGTGCTGTCCGATTTTCCGTAGAAAATAGCGACTTAACACTTATAATATTCTACGTTGAAGTGAGGCATTAATAGACATTGTGAATATTATAGGTTGACACACTTCGGGCGGGACTTTGTACTTGGCAAGTGGTTTGACCCGGCAAGGTATGTAGATCTATTCCTATCTTTGAGCATGACTAGTTTCACGTATATAGTACGGTAGACATACAAGACTTTGACATTCTTTACTAGCTTTATGAAATGCCAAGTCGGGTGAGTTAGGAGATTAACTCACTTCTTTGAAAATACTAAGGATGTCTTAAAGTTTATTAAGGTTAAGGGACTTGAAGAGTTTTAAAGTATGTGATACTTGTTTCGTTTTAAACGTATAAGTCCCTTGGATAGGAAATGGTACTTGACTAAGGTATAAAGTGAATATAACGACTTTATGGGGAGTTGGTTATATTGGCTTTATGGAAAGGTAAATGGTTTGATTTAATGGAAGGTAATTCGATTTTAAGGTATCAATTGCCTAAGGTTTTATAAGAAAATGAGTCACTTGATTTAGAAACCTAACTTTATTTCTAAGGGTGTTGTGACTTACCTTGAAATGTAGTTTGGACTTGATACTAGGATTAATAGTATCTTGGAAGTTTTCTACTAAAAAGAGTCATTTGTTTTTGAAGAGTAGAAGTACGTAGTACTTGGGTTAAATTCCCGGTTTTTTATAAAAGACATGTTAGTGCCTTAGGTAAACTAAAATGAGAGTGTTATAAACAAGAATAGTAAGAAGTTAGGAGATTTCTTAACTTGCTTACGTATTGTATGATAAGCCGGTAGTGCTTATGTTACGTATGATAGCCGGATTTGGGCTAGTGATATATTATTCGTTGCGGGGTCATTCCCCGGGATTGTGGCATTGCATATTTCTGTGGATTTGCTACCCACGATGCGAGGAATACCTCATGCGAGTCCGCAAGGGCTTATGCAGGTGAAATAGTCCCATGCGGGCGGGTCCAGCCTATGCGAGGAATACCTCATGCGAGTCCGCAAGGGCTTATGCGGGTGAAATAGTCCCATGCGGGCGGGTCCAGCCTATGCGAGGAATACCTCATGCGAGTCCGTAAGGGCTTATGCGGGTGAAATAGTCACATGCGAGGAATACCTCACGCGGGTCCACTGGATCTATGTGGGTGAAATAGTTCCAGGAGTAGGATTTCAATCCTATTTTTCGTTGTAAGTATACACCTATTTTTACTCTCATTTTTAGTAAGGCACAATGTACTGTAATTTGATTATCATATATGTCTCCGGCTTTGATTTAGACTTGTGATGTAAGTACAGTATTCTTTTCCAGTTTTACATACTTGGTACATATCAGGTAATCGACCCTTCCTGGGCTGCGTTCATGCCGCAGGAAAGGGTAAGCAGGTGGCGGATCCACATTCTTATGATCACTTATCGGCAATGAAGCTCCATTTATCAGAGGCTTGTCCCTTTGGGTACGATCTTTTCCACAGTGTTGTAGATTTATGTACATTCAGGGGTATGGCGGGGCCCTGTCCCGCCACAGTTGTTATTCCTAGAGGTCTGTATTCACATATGTGGTTGGGCTGTAAGAACTGATGTTGTACAGTTGTACTTTTTATTTTGTTATCTATATGAAAGACGGCCTTATCGGCTAGCCTGGGATGTTTTATAGTTACACATGTGTTTATGTGGTGTATGTTCCGCTGCTATTCTCTGATGTATACCTGAACAGGGTGCCCAGGTAGGACACCAGTCGTGACCCGGGGTCGGGTCGTGACACCCGCCATACCCCTGAATGTACAAGAACCTACAGACTCAGGGTAACATACCAAAAGATAAGCCTCCGGAGAAACGGGGCTTCCCAATACGCTGAACTGTGATCCTATGAGCGAGGATCCACAACCGATGTACTTACTGCGGATGAACACAACCCCGGAGGTCAAGAAACAGGTACCAAGTATGTGAAAATACTGTAATGAAATCATAATAGTCTATATAAAGCAGGAGACATGTATGATAACCAAACTACAGTACACAACATATAAGCAGTCATGTCAAGTCAGGGACTCACGCCCTCCAAGTCATCACTCAAAATATATCCATGGGTCTCACGCCCACAATATCAATCGTGCCCGTGGAATTCCTTCCTCACTGTCGGCAGTCTATGATAGAACAACACCAAGGAGTACACATGAACACCAGGTCCCACCTGTGTCATAAAACCGTACGGGGCAAGTACGAAGGCTAACTACCAGATACCAAAGCCGCATCATCGACTGACCGGGGCAAGTACGAAAGCCAACTACTAGATACCAAGGCCGTACTAACAATACTATGCAACCAAACCACGAAGCTGACATGGGGCAAGTACGAAAGCCGACTACCAGGTACCAAGGCCGTGTCACGTAGCTGACCGGGGCAAGTACGGCTAACTACTGTGTACCAAGCGTAGGTCACGAGACTTCGCCACTAAATTGAACGGCAAGCGAAGGCTAACTACCAGTACTAAGGCCGAATCAGCCACGAGGCGGCAAGTACGAAAGCCAACCACCAGATACCAAGGCCGAATCAGTAAAACCTCATGGAGAGCTAGTCCATGGAATAACGCTATCAACAGGAGCGCACCCGTGGAATCCTCCGTCACTGCCGGTACGTCCAAGTAAGATCATAACAAATCAACCGGCCCTCCATCGAGAGACGCGGTGGTATGGAAATACAATACTAGCACGACAAGGCTATCATACGCAAACATAGGCAAGTTACACACAACTCAAGGTACGTTCATTTTATGCCAAAGTCCAGGTTTTATCCCCAAAGTACTACGTACGTTAAATTCTTTTTAAAAGATCCATTTCTTTTACAAAGGTCACCCGATGCCCGTATTATCAAAAATAGAGTGACTAACATTTTAAGTAAACCAAAACAACTTCCATACTTTCCTTTTTAAACCAAATTAAGACAATACCATGTCTTGTTTTTTTAGACCAAAACACTTCTCATTTTAAAGTCAAGTTACCATTTTAAAACCAATGATAAAACCATTCTTTTGTTTTCATAAAGTCGTTATAACTAACTTCCCATAAAGCTGTTATAACACTTTATGTTTTAAACCAAAAACTCTTCAATTCCACAAGTCTCTTTTCTTTTTAGAAATCAAGTTCCTTAATATTTCATATCAAGTCATTTATAAGTCAAGTCTCTTATCTTTCAAGATCAATTCTCTTAACTTCTAAAATCAATAAACCATTCTTTTACCTACATAAAGTCGTTATAATTAACTTCCCATAAAGCTATTATAACACCTTATGTTTTAAACCAACCAATTCACTTAGCACATGTACGTCTACCGTACTACATAGTTCACAACAATCATGCTAGAAAAGATAGGAAGAGGTTCACATACCTCGCGACGATTATCGACAATTAGCAAAATGCTCCGAAGTACTATAACCTTGCTAGCATTTTCCACCCTTCAAGTAGAATACGCTACTCGTAGTACTTTAACCTCGATAAGCCCAAAATTATCCAAGTTTATAAGTCGATCCTGAGCAAGGTTTAGCTCCTAATCTGCACACTCTAATTTGCTCCAAGAAACCCTTAGAAGTTCTACACCACTTCTACTTACAACTTCAACCAACTATGAAGATTTTTCTAGGGTTTCACTTTGCGACTAATGGAATAAAGTAGTATTTCCGGGCCCCTAGTATTGAAATAACTTGGAATACAACTAGGGATACTAGGCTAAGGTATTTGGGATTATACAATAATACTTGGAGTATTTTCTACACAAGTGGGGGAGGTTGGACGAAACAAGGCTAAAGGGAAGGAGTATTTTGCTTGGAAATACTTCAAGTGAGGGATGAAATTAGTCTTCAAGCTAAGGGGGTATTTATAGAAGAATCAAGGGCCATGATCAAGTCAAGTGGGTGGTCAAGATTGGGCCATGTGTGTGTGGGTCCCACCACACCACATGGCCAACAAAATTGCTTCCAAGTGTCATGGCCATTTCGGCCAAGGGGACAAGTGGCTAGCCATTTGTCCCTCCAATTCGGCCAAGGGTGCCACATGGGGGTGACATGTGTCGCCCCCCGATTCGTCCAAAATATTTCATCTTCCGAAAATATCCAAAATATCGAAAATCTCAAAAACAAAGTGGGCCCCACAAAACCGTAAATTCCTCCCGTGGGCCCCACGTGACCATTTCTGAAAATAAAATCCCATAATTCTAATATAATCCAAGAAGTCCAAATACTAAATCTGGGAATCCAATTCCCACTAACGAACCTTTTTCCTTCACAAAACCCGGAAACTTTTCCGTCGAAAAATCACACCTTTCTTTCTTTCCAATTTTTTTGTCGTATTCTCGTACGTACGTCCCCACATACATACCCTGGAACTACGAGGTATAACATTACTTATCATTGTAGTTGTGGATATTAGCAAGCATGAGTTATATGTTATGAAGTTTGATAATTATATTGGCTATTGGAACCCTAATCCGAAAACTAGCATGTTTAGCCTTAAGATTACATTTCAAGTTGATTATTAGTTTAAGTCGTCGCATGTTGTATAAGAAGGAAATTGTAGTTGTGGAAGTTGTTTATGACTATATAACATGTTAGACCTTAGAACTTGGAATTGGAAAAGGATTGGAAAAGACTTTGAATTGTTGGTTATGTTGTTGGCCGAGAATGGCTAGTGAGTATTAAACTACTTCGTATAAATTGTGGGGCGGAATTTTACACGTATTGTAAGGCGTGTAATCCCCTTTGTTTGGTTGTGGTTTTGAGCCTTAAATGTGGCGTGTTGGTTATTGTATTCGGCCTTGAAAAAGGTGGCAAAGTGAGTAGAAACAAAGGAAGTGCTGCCCGACTTTCCGTAGAATTAGAGACCGTTTACTTAGTATTATTATACGTTAGAGACTAGAAGTTGATAGTCTTGTTGTGACCATTATAGGTTGACACTTCTACGTACGGCGTATTCGGCTTAGCTTGTGGATTTAGCCGAAAAGGTATGTGAACTATCTCCTCTTCTAGCATGATTCCTTAAGATAAAGAAAGTATGTCCTACTCCTTAAATGATCCATTCCTTGGTTGTATTTGGTTTGCCTAAAATAGAATTTGTTCTATGTACTCCCTTGATTGTACTTTGATGTCAAATTGTAAGTTGTATGATCCATTTCCTTAGTGAAGTTTGGATTCTTAAAAGTGAAAGTATTTTACTTAAAGTACATAGAGTCTTGAAAGGGAAGTGGTTTCCAAACCTTTTGGCTAGTGCCTTAGTTCCAAAACCTAATGGTCGTTTTAATGACTTTAGGGGAGTCAAAGGAGTGATTTACTTAATTGTTTTAAAAGAGGAGAAATGACATGATTTAAGAGAAGTAACTTGTTTTAAAGGTGTGAGTTACTTGAGGTTTAAAAGTAAGAAACTGCTTTTCTAAGTATTAAGAGACTTGAAGTATTTTGGAAAGTTAAGAACTTGATTTATAAGTATGTGATACTTGGTTTTAAGTATAAGTCTCTTGGTTATAAAAAAGAATGAATATGTCTAAAACCATAAAGGGTTATAACGACTTTATGGGAAGTTGGTTATAACGGCTTTATGGAAGGTTAAGAAAGTTGTCTATTTTGATTATTGGGCACAAGTTGCCTAGATTGTGAAAATTTGAAGTTACTTGATTTCAAGCTTTGAAATGAGTTTTCTAAAAGTGTAGTAACTTACTTTGAAAAATAGACACACCTTGATACTACGGGTGTTAGTATCTTGGGGTTTTACATTAAAAGGAGTCTTTTGAAAAGAATGTACGTACGTAGTACTTTGGCTTGGTTAATTGAGAATTATTCTATGTGTGCCTTGATAAGTACTTTGGCTTGGTTAATTGAGAATTATTCTATGTGTGCCTTGATAAGTAATTTGGCTTGATTAATTGAGAATTATTCTATGTGTGCCTTGATAAGTACTTTGGCTTGATTAATTGAGAATTATTCTATGTGTGCCTTGATAAGTACTTTGGTTTGATTAATTGAGAATTGCCTATATGTGCTGGTGATAGATTTTGAGTGCAAGTATTATGTTTTATTACGTTGTCGCGACTCTCGGTTGGAGGGTCTATTGCCTTGTCAGAAGTCTACTCGACGCATCGAAGCGTGAGGTGGGATTCCACGGGTATGCTTCCATTATTTGTGTTACCCTACGGTCATGCTTATACGGTGTGGGATGCCGGGGCATGCGACCGCGAGGGATACCCTATGGTCATGCTTATACGATGTGGGATGCCGGGGCATGCGACCACGAGGGATAATCCATGGACATGCTTATACGATGTGGGATTCCGGGGCATGTGACCAGGAGTCGGGTTAGATTCCCGGATTTATTTGTGTTACCCTACGGTCATGCTTATACGATGTGGGATGCTGGGGCATGCGACCGCGAGGGATACCCTATGGTCATTCTTATACGATGTGGGATGTCGGGGCATGCGACCACGAGAGATACTCTTTGGACATGCTTATACGATGTGGGATTCCGGGGCATGTGACCAGGAGCGGGTTGATTCCCAGATTTGTTTGTATACCCCATGGTCATGCTTATACGATGTGGGATTCCGGGGCATGCGACCACGAGGGATACTCCTTGGATATGCTTATTGGTGTTACATTATATCATGGACTGTCGGCAGTGAGAAAGGATTCCACGGGCATGATTGATGTTATTGGCGTGAGTCCCATGGTTATATTTGAGTAGTGACTTTGAGGGCATGCGTCCCTGACTTGATATAATCGCTATGTATCAGGTAATCGTAGGTTGGCTATCATACATGTCTCATGTTTTGTTTAGATCGTTATGATTTCATTACGATTTCATCGCTCACATACTTGGTACATTCTTCAGATCGACCTCCTTGGGCGCGTCATGCCGCAGGTTTAGGTACGCTGTTTGGTGATCGGCAGGTGTTGTTATACCCCGTATTTCCCGAGTATGTACGTGAGGACGTACGTAGAAAAGTTTGAACTTTAAAGTTGGCTTGGACGATTTATTTTTGTGCACAACACCCGATTAGAGTCGTTTTTCGACAAAACGTTTTACACAACTCGCGTAGGGTAAATTACGGCTATGTCATTTCTAATTTTTGGATTTTTCCGAGAGGCGAAACATTTTGGACCAACGAGAGGCGACACTTGTCACCCTCTCATTGGGGACATGGCGGTAAATGAATGGGACGATTTGGAGCCTATTTTGTCAAGGAGTTGGTAGGATATTTTTGTGTAGTAGATAGAATGGACACTTGCCTAAATCCTCACCCTACACTTGCCTTGCACTTGGCATCATCTTGGCTATGGTCACAATGCTTGACCTATAAATACCCTCTATGTTGATGAACTTCTTCATCCAAATATTTTTAAGTGTTAAAAATCCTCCTCTCTTGTTATGTTTTCGTCCAACACCCTCCCCTCTAGCCTTAGTGGCTTGGCGAGAGCCCTCCCCAAAGCAAGCCACTAGCCAAACACCACCCCCCCATCCCTTAGTAGAAAAATACTCTTCAAGTATTGTTGCTATGGCAAAATACTTTAGCCCTTATACTTTGTAGTATTTCCAAAGTCCCCTCTATACTAAAAGCCCAAATACTAGCTATACTTCCTTAGTCACAAACGAAACCCTAAGAGAAACTTCATTGTTGATTGAAGTAGTAAGTAGAAGTGTGTAGCAACTTCTAAGGGTTCTTGGAGCGCATTGGAGCGTGCGGAGTAGGAGCTAAACCTTGCTCAGAAGCGACTTTTATCTAGGATATTATTGGGCTTACCGAGGTAAATAACCTTATCCTCCTTTTGTAATTAGAATATACATACTGTGGAAGTATAGGAATAAGTATAAATACTTAGAAGGATATTAAAGAATAGAATTGAACTGATATCACAGTAGAAGGGTTTAAAAGAAGAATAATAGAACTGTACTTACATAGGACTGTTTTCACAGTAGACTTGAGTAGCTCACCGGGTAGGGAAGTGCTGCCCAAATTTTCCATAGAATAGAGAACCCTCTGCTTAGAGCTTTGTACAAGATGCCTAGACGTTGATAGGCGATTTGATCGTTATAGGTCGATTCTCTGCGCGACATATTCAACTTGGCAGGTGGATTTCGCCGAGAAGGTATGTGATTCTTCCTATCCTCTTGAGCATGATATTTTAAAGAATATGTATATAGTACGGTAGACGTACGTGTGTTAACTGAATAATAATTACGGCAATGTCTTTTGACTTAAGCCTGAATAAAAAGAATCTGAAGTAGTTCAAAAGAATTAAGAAACCTTTTTGAAAGAAGAGTAACACTTGGTTTTAAGAGCTTAAGAGTTATACTAGCTTTATGGGAAGTTAGGTATAACGGCCAAGAGTGATAAAAGAATGATTTATTGATTTAAGAAAATAAGAGACTTGACTTAATTATACTAATGTGAATTTTGTTAAAAAGTGTGAAACCTCATTCGTGAGTAATGAGTATTTTGGTTTTCAAAAGGAATGATGTTTTACTGATTTCGGAAATCAGAATGAATGTCGAACAAACCACAGCAGCGCTAATAAAGGGAAATGTTTTGACTAATAAAGTATTATTAAAACCAGTAGAAACTTCCATCTGCATAGGAGCTAAGATGAGACAAAATGATATTACATTTCCTAGATCATGGCTGCTGTAATAAGATTGTTATGAACAAGAATAACCCACTCACACATAAGGTATATGTTTCTCAAATCGTTTTAAAGGATTAAAACTATGAACTATGAAACCTTTCGAAATGAGAAACTTGAGTAATTGAAATTAGGCAAACTTGAACGTTGGAAAAAGAATGTTGTTACTTGATTTTACAAAGAGAAGTGTTTTGATTTACTTCAAAAGATAATCACCCTATTTTTATACTACGGGTATTGTGTGACTTTTGTGAAAGAAACGGATCTTTTAAAAGAGTAATACATGAAGTACTTTGGGGCTAAGAACCCGAACTTGTTAACATAATGTAGAAAGTACCTTGTGTGAATAACTTGATTGTATTGATTTGTGATAGTCTTGTAATACTTTCTTGTTGACTTGATAAGTAAACATGTTAGGATGCTACGTGAGTTAGTATCTTGTGATGTTTGTGTAAAGGGGTTTTCCCTTGTGGCTTAGGTTGTTTAACGATAAGCTGTTATGTTAGTATTATATCACTCATGATTCCGGGGGTTAAGCTGCCCTCCGATGCGGGGTAGACTCAGGCGGGTCTGTGTGACCTATGATTCGAGGATACCTTATGCGGGTCTGTGTGGCCTATGCGGAACTGCGGGAGTTCCAGGTTAGTGTGCGGCCTTTGTGGTCATGCGTCTACATGCGCTACGCGACGGCGAGTCCAGACGCCGCCGGGAGTAGCTACCTCGATGCGGGAATACCTCACGCGGGCCATTGAGTGGCCTATGCGGAGCTACGAAGTTCCGTGGCTAGACGCGCACATTAGATCTGCGGGCGAGTGGCGGCTTTGATCATGTGATGCAGACAGATCTCATGATACTGATTTACGACCTTCTTTGTACCGTGGTTTTAGTAGTCGGCTATGCCTTCGCATTACCCCGCACGGTTTTATGATGACACGTAGGACACGGTGTTCATGTGTATTCCTTGGTGCTTTTATATCATAGATCGCGGCGGAGGAAGGTATTCCACGGGCGTGATTGATGTTATGGGCGTGAGACCAGTGTTACATTTGAGTGATGACTTTGGCGGCGTGAGTCACGACTTGACATACATCGCTATTTATTGTGAATCGTAGTTTTGCTATCATACATGTCTCCCGCTTTATATAGACTACTATGATTTCATTTACGATTTTCAGTTTCACATACTTGGTACTGTTGTCTTGACCTCCTTCGGGCCGCTCATGCCGCAGGTAAAGGTACTCCTACTGTTGATCCCCGTTCTTAGGATCACCGTTTCAGCGTTGGAAAAGCTCCGTACCTCCGGAGGCTTAGCATTTTGGTATGGTCCTCTGTCGTTGTAGGTATTTTGCATTCAGGCATGGCGGGCCCCGTCCGCCATTGTTGTTTTAAACTCTTAAGGTCCGTAGTCTGTTGTAGAGTTGGGATGTAATCGCCCATTTTGGGTATTTATATATATATGCCGAAGGCAACTTTTCTTCGTATAATCGTGTCTCAATTTATACTGTTTCATATCTTGGTTGTTTTATATTCCGATTACATTACGATGTATGACTCTCGGGTGCGGTAAGGCACGACCACGGCCCCGAACGGGTCGTGTGTGTAGACCGTCAAAGTTTTTGATAGCTCTGCTCGGAGTTTATCTTTTTGGTATAAGTTATTTCAGTACAGGCTTTTGTACTGTTATGGGTACGGTGGGGCCTTGTCCCGTCATAGTTCAGTATAACTCTTAGAGGTCTGTATTCATATGTGGGATTAGACTCATGTACAGTGTAGTGTCTTTTGTTTATGTATATTATATGGCAGCCTTGTCGGCTTTGCCCTTGCACGTACGATTGGTTTTAAAAATAAAATAAAATAAATGAGGTGTTATTTAATTTCCGCAGTTTACTTAGTTGTTAAGGTAGAAGGGTGCCCAGGTAGGGCACCAGTCACGGGCTCGGGGTTCGGGGCGTGACAGTTGTGAATAAGTTATACTTATTTATAACGATCTTAATCAAGTAGCCATGATCTAGAAAATGTAATACAATTTTGTCTTATCTTAGCTTCTATGCAGATGGAGAATTCTACTTGTTTTAACTTAATTGATTGTCATTACATTTTCCTTTATTAACGCTGCAGTGGCTTGTTCGATACTTATTCTCATTTGTGCCGTAACTTAGCCAAGTCAAATTGGCTCCAAAATACCTCCTAACGACTCTTACCAACATCCCCCATAAGACTTGGTAAGAACTTAGGATAACTTAGACATAACCCTTACGTAGAGTCAATCAACATACATACCTCTTAACTTCTAAGATTAGAAGGAATCATGAAATAATACCACATGTATATTCCATACATAGAATCATGTCAAAAGAAGGAAGAGGTTCACATACCTCGCGACGATTATCGACAAATAGCAAAATGCTCCAAAGTACTTCAACCTTGATAGCTATTCCATCCTTCAAGTAGAATACGCTATACTTAGTACTTCAACCTATAATGGCTATAATACGTCCATTAACCTTTTAGCTTCAACGTAGAATATTCTAGGTGCAAAGTCACTAAATTCTACGGAAAATCGGACAACACTTCCTTTGTTTCTACATACTTTGCCACCTTTTTCAAGGCCGAATTCAATAACCAAACACGCCACATTTAAGGCCCAACAATTCAGCTAACCAAAGGGGATTACACGCCTTAATCAGGACGTGTAAAATTTCGCCCCACAAATTAATACGAAACTAGTTCCATATTTAAAGCCATTCTTGACTAAACATATACAACAACACAAAGTCCTTTTCCAATTCTTTTTCAATCCAACTTCTTAGGTCTAACATGTTTTATTGTCATAAACAACTTAACAATTATAATTCCTTCCTTATATAACATGTGACGATTAAACTAATAATCCAATTTAATTGAAATCTCAAGGCTAAACATACTAGTTTTCGGATTAGGGTTCCAATATCAATAACACTTATCAACTTCATAATATATATATCTCATACTTGCTAATATCCATAGCTACAACAATAAGTAATCTTAATTACTTAAACGACAAGAATTATACCTTTACAAGCCCTTATAACTTCCAAGATTCAAAGTCGCTCCTTAGCAATTCTTAGCTCCTTTCCTTTACGCTCCAATCCGCTATTTGAAGCCTTTAGAAGCTCACAACCAACTTCTCTTCCATTTCCAAACAAAACCTATGAAAATGCCTTAGGTTTTCTCCTTGCGACTAACGTGAAAACACCGTTTTTCCGAAATATTTCTATTGAGATATCCTTACAATACCCTTAGGGACCTTGGGTTAAAGTATTGTGAATAAAGAACCAAAATTGCAAAATTTTGTCTTCCAAAAGACCACAAAGCCGAGAGCAACATTTAGTGAACAAAGCTTTCTCAATTTTTTTCTAAGTGTTGAAGACAAGTCTTGCTACTAGTTGTGTATATATAAAACAATGGAGGGTCAAGATATTCACATATGGGTGGCTAGGATGAAAAGCACTTGGATCATACACAAGTGGCAAGTTGACTTTGGTCAATAATATCATGCTAGCAAGACTAATCTTCTTCAATGGTCAATGACCATTTTAACCTTGAAAATTTCGTCCAACACCATGTGGGGGGGGGGGGGGTGCCACGTGTCTCCCTCCCATTCGTCCATAAAATTCCGTAACCCTCGTGGGCCCCACAAAACGTAAAATTCCTCGGGTGGGCCCCACGTGACCAAATCTGTACAAATAAATTTCCATAATGATAATACATTCCATAATCCTCAATTAATGCATTTTGAGAATCTAATTCTCACCAATGAACATTTTTCCTTTCCGACGTTCGGAAGATTTTCCGTCGGAAAAACAATTCTTCCTTTCGTACCCTTTTCAAGTCTTGAGTTCCTTACATACATTCTCTTAAACATGTCCTTGAACTACGGGGTGTAACATTCTTCCCCCCTTAGAAACATTCGTCCTCGAATGTTCTTTCGGAGTCCAATCTAATTAAAGCGCGACATAGTCTCCTTTTACTACACCCTTCTTACAACATATGCCACCCATGGCCACATAACAATACTTATACTAAAATGTCAACCTTGGCACTCACGAAGCCAACTAGTCCATACTCATAATGATCTCAAAGTCTGTTGTAATCATCTCTATTAGGTCTACTAGGGTCTGACGACTATATCATTACCGGGCAAATCTCATATACCCGCTCATCTACCACCCCACACACTACCGGATGTAGTTACCTTGAAAGGTTCTTATGGATTCAGGCTCTATTCCTTTACACTTGGTTGTTATCTTTCTTACTGGTCGTACTCCTTCCGTACTTCCAACTCATACTAGCATTCATACATAACTTCCATACCGATTCAGGCCCCCAATCTTTCGAGTCACCCTATAAAACAATATAAGGCCATTTTCGGCTCCCACGACCTGGTTCCGGTGGAATGCGTCCACGCACCCGTAAAACAATTAACTAGACTTGGGCCTTGCACCCTCGTGACCCTGTCACGTAGCGGAACTACTACCAACCGATCCCATTCTATTCCAGGCTATGGGGCGACCCGCAATAGGTCCTCACCCCGCCCCACCGTCGCACTTAACTTGTTACACCCCGTAAGTCCAGGACATGTATAAGAAAAGGTATGCAAGGAATCAAGACTTGGAAATTAGTACGAAAGGAAGAATTGTTTTTCTGACGGAAAATCTTCCGAGCATCGGAAAGGAAAAATGTTCGTTGTTGAGAATTGGATTCTCAAAATGCATTATTGGGAGAGTATGGAACTTATTAACATTATGGAAATTTATTTTTACGGATTTGGTCATGTGGGGCCCACCCGAGGAATTTTACGTTTTGTGGGGCCCACGAGGGTTACGGATTTTTTATGGACGAATGAGAGGGCGACACGTGGCACCCCCACATATGGTCTTGGACGTTTTTAGCAAGGGTAAAATGGTCATTGACCATCAAGGAAGATAAGTCTTACAAGCTTGAGATTGTTGACCAAGGTCAACTTGTCCACTTGGCTATTTAATTAATTATCCTCATCCAAGCCACACATTTGTTATAATCTTGGCCCTTCATTGTATTATAAATACTACACTAGTGCAAGACTAAGCCTCCAACACTTAGAAAAAATTAGAGAAACTTGTTCTTGTTGAACATAGCTCTCGGGTTCACCCTAGCTTCCACAAGAAAATTTTGTAGTTTTGATCCATTATTCACAAGACTTTAACCCAAGGTCCCTAAGGGTATTGTAAGGATATCTCAATAGAAAGATCTCGGAAAAATGGTGTTTTCACGTTAGTCGCAAGGCGAAAACCTAAGTAGTTTTCACAAGTTTTGATTGGAAATTGAAGAGAAGTTGGTTGTGAACTTCTAAGGGCTTCAAATAGCGGATTGGAGCGTAAAGTAAAGGAGCTAAGAATTGCTAAGGCGCGACTTTGAATCTTGGAAATTTTAAGGGCTTATAAAGGTATAAATCTTGTCGTTTTAGCAATTAAAGTTTACTCTTTGTTGTAGTTACGAATATTAGCAAGCATGAGATGTTTAGTATGAAGTTTGATAATTATATTGGCTATTGGAACCCTAATCCGAAAACTAGCATGTTAGCCTTAAGATTACAATTCAAGTTGATTATTAGTTTAAGTCGTCGCATGTTGTATAAAGAAGGAAATTGTAGTTGTTGAAGTTGTTTATGACTATATAACATGTTAGACCTTAGAACTTGGAATTGTAAAAGGATTGGAAAAGACTTTGAGTTGTTGGTTATAAGTTGGCCGAGAATGGCTTGGATTTTAAACTACTTGGTATGAATTGTGGGGCGGAATTTTACACGTATTGTAAGGCGTGTAATCCCCTTTGATTGGTTGGTATGTTGAGCCTTAAATGTGGCATGTTTGGTTATTGTATTCGGCCTTGAAAAAGGTGGCAAAGTATGTAGAAACAAAGGAAGTGCTGCCCGATTTTCCGTAGAATTAGAGACCGTATACTTAGTATTATTCTACGTTAGAGGCTAGAAGTTGATAGTCTTGTTGTGACCATTATAGGTTGACACTTCTACGTGCGGCGTATTCGGCTTAGCTTGTGGATTTAGCCGAAAAGGTATGTGAACTATCTCCTCTTCTAGCATGATTCCTTAAGATAAAGAAAGTATGTCCTACTCCTTAAATGATCCATTCCTTGGTTGTATTTGGATTGCCTAAAATAGAATTCGTTCTATGTACTCCCTTGATTGTACTTTGATGTTTAAATTGTAAGTTGTATAATCCATTTCCTTAGTGAAGTTTGGATTCTTAAAAGTGAAAGTATTTTACTAAAAGTACATAGAGTCTTGAAAAGGAAGTGGTTTCCAAACCTTTTGGCTAGTGCCTTAGTTCCAAAACCTAAGGGTTGTTGTAATGACTTTAGGGGAGTTAAAGGAGTGATTTACTTAATTGGTTTAAAAGAGGAGAAATGACATGATTTAAGAGAAGTAACTTGTTTTAAAGGTGTGAGTTGCTTGAGGTTTAAAAGTAGAAGAAAATTGTTTTCTAAATATTAAGAGACTTGAAGTATTTTGGAAAATTAAGAACTTGATTTGTAAGTATTGATACTTGGTTTTTAAAAGTATAAGTCTCTTGGTTATAAAAGGAATTAATATGTCTAAAACCATAAAGGGTTATAACGGCTTTATGGGAAGTTGGTTATAACGGCTTTGTGGAAGGTTAAGAAAGTGGTCTATTTTGATTAATGGGCATAAGTTGCCTAGATTGTGAAAATTTGACGTTACTTGATTTCAAGCTTTGAAATGAGTTTTCTAAGAGTGTAGTAACTTACTTTGAAAAATAGACACACCTTGATACTAGGGGTGTTAGTATCTTGGGGTTTACATAAAAAGGAGTTTTTTTTTAAAAGAATGTACGTACGTAGTACTTTGGCTTGTTTAATTGAGAATTATTCTATGTGTGCCTTGATAAGTTCTTTGGCTTGTTTAATTGAGAATTATTCTATGTGTGCCTTGATAAGTACTTTGGCTTGTTTAATTGAGAATTATTCTATGTGTGCCTTGATAAGTACTTTGGCTTGTTTAGTTGAGAATTATTCTATAAGTGCCTTGAGTTTATAAAATGAAAGTCTAAAGATTTTATGAACTTGCCTATGTGTGCTGGTGATAGCTTTTGAGTACAAGTATTGTGTTTTATTACGTTGCCGCGACTCTCGGTTGGAGGGTCGGCTGTCTTGCTGTAAGTTTACTTGGACGTACCGATAGTGATGTGGGATTCCACGGGTATGCTTCCATTATTTGTGTTACTCCTTGGACATGCTTATACGATGTGGGATTCCGGGGCATGTGACTAGGAGGCGGGTTAGATTCCCGGATTTGTTTGTATTACCCTATGGTCATGCTTATACGATGTGGGATTCCGGGGCATGCGACCACGTGGGATATTGTTGTTCCATGGATTGGCCCTCCATGAGATTTAGTGACGCAGGTTGGATCTGGTAGTTAGCTCTCGTACTTGCCCGCTCAGTTGATGACGCAGGTTGGATCTGGTAGATAGCTTTCGTACTTGCCCCCGTCAGTGCTATTGCACAGTTTGGTACGATAGGCTCCGGTAGATAGCTTGCGCACTTGCCCCAGTCATATCTCGTGACGACAGGTTGGATCTGGTAGTTATCTTTCGTACTTGCCCCCGTCAGTTGTTGACGCAGGTCGGATCTGGTAGTTGGCTTTCGTACTTGCCCCGTCGCTTTATGATCTGAGTTGGATCCGGTGGTTCGCTTTTCCTACTTGCCCGCATGATTTTAGGACACAGGTGGGACTTGGTGTTCATGTATGCTTATTGGTGTTATATTATATCATGGATCGCGGCGGTGAGGAAGGATTCCACGGCATGATTGATATTATGGGCGTGAGACCCATGGTTATATTTTAGTAATGACTTTGAGGCATGTGTCACGACTTGATATGACCGCTATGTATTGTGTATTGTAGGTTAGCTATCATACATGTCTCTCGCTTTGTTTAGATCGTTATGATTTCATTCTGATTTCATCGTTTCACATACGGGGTACATTCTTCGTACTGACCTCCTTCGGGGGGCTGCGTTCATGCCGCAGGTTTAGGTACGCAGTGTGGTGATCTGCAGGTGTAGGACCGCCGTAGTTTTGGATAGCTCCTCTATTCGTGAGTTTATCTTTTGGTATAGTTCCTTCAAGATGCTTTTATGCGGTTATGGTGCATGGGCCTTGTCCCGTCATAGTTCAGTATAACTCTTAGAGGTCTGTATTCATATGTGGGATTGGACTCGTGTACAGTGTAGTGTCTTTTGTTTATGTATATTATATGGGAGCCTTGTCGGCTTTGCCCTTGTACGTACGTTGGTTAAAAAAAAATGAGGCGTTATTTAAGTTCCGCAGTTTACTTGTGTTGTTAAGGTAGAAGGGTGCCCAGGTAGGGCACCAGTCACGGGCCCGGGGTTCGGGGCGTGACAGAGTGGTATCAAAGCAGTCAGTCCTCGAAATGTCTACAGATCGTGTCTTGTAGAGTCTTGATTATCGGTGTGTTGCGCGCCACACCCATAAACAGGAGGCTACAGGACATTTATGAGTTTGTTTCTATTCTTCTCACTCTGAGATCGTGCCATAGAGTTGTGTTAGTAAGATAATTTCTCTCTGACGTGTTATTATGTTATAGATATGCCTCCAAGGAGGGCAACAGCCGCCCAGAAGGGCAAAAGAGTAGCAGAAGCTACTAGTCAGACTCAGAGAGTTGATAGGGCTTATGCCCAAGGTATACCGGATGTTGTGCCGCAGTCGGTGAGTTCTTCTGCGCCAGGTTTTGAGACCCCAGCACCAGAGCCTCCAGTTTCTCAGTTAGGAGAAGACTATAGGGTCATGAGGGAAGCAGTTATGTTATTGACCAAGATAGCGGTGCTACAGTTTCATCAGCAGGAGGTTATTTGGCCAGTACATACAGGTGTACAGAGGGTAGAGGGCCAATGTGGAGATCATCGTAAAAGGGCTAGACCGGTTGGTTATCCCGGTGATTTCTTGGACGAGCAGCCTCAGCAGTAAGTGAGATATTCATCGCAGCCTACCCAGTACATACCCCCGCAGAGCACAGGTGGGAGATTTGACCCCACAAGGTATTTAGGAGCCGGTCCAAGCTCCAGGGGTCGAGGTTCTCAAAGGAGCAGAGGATTTTCTCAGTCGAGGCCATTTTTTCCTCAGTGTTTCCGATGTAGTAAGCGTCATTTGGGGAAATGCCGTTATGGCACAGGTGTTTGTTATTGTTGTGGCCGTCCGGGCCATATACTGAGAGTATGTCCTTTTAGAAGGAGCACCGGTAGGGTGGCTCAGCCTATGAGGCCGGTAGTTGGTTTCCTTTCCTCCACAGCTGTGCGTCCCCCAGGGCAGGGTGTTCAGATGTTAGCCAGTCGTGGTAGAGGTCAGGGTGGAGTTTATAGTTCTGGCGGTCCTTCGAACCGCGTAGATGACGTGACTACTGGGCAGGATCAGGAGGCGACATCGCATGGGGTTACAGGTATATGTCGATTCTTTTGAATCATATGTGCATTGTTAGATTCAGATTTTGCCCTAGCGTATATGTTTTCACTGTGTTGCTAGCAGTTGTAAGTGATAGTACCCCCAGAGGTAGGAATACTTTGATTAGTAAAGTGAAAAGTTAAGAATGTTGACAAGAATGATAAAGTGAACTGAGACTATAGTTGTGTAGAGTTCACAAGTTGTAGTTACCTCATAATAAGTGTAGAAGTACGAGGAAGTATGACAAGTAAGAAAAGAAAGTAACCTCTAAAGATCGTGTTTGTGATAAGACTGTAACCTTCGAGTTTTGTGAGAAGGGACCATGGATGGAAGGTCCATTGTTATGTTTTCGTATGTTTTGTGGTGGCCATGGGTGGCATCGTTGTTCTTGTGGAGTATTGATTGATAGGCATAGTAAAGAGACTACGTCGGAGTGTGTATAGCTTGAAAACCGACTAAGAACATTCGGGGACGAATGTTTCTAAGGGGGGAAGAATGTTACACCCCGTAAGTCCAGGACATGTATAAGAAAAGGTATGCAAGGAATCAAGACTTGGAAATTAGTATGAAAGGAAGAATTGTTTTTTCGACGGAAAATCTTCCGAGCATCGGAAAGGAAAAATGTTCGTTGTTGAGAATTGGATTCTCAAAATGCATTATTGGGAGAGTATGGAACTTATTAACATTATGGAAATTTATTTTTACGGATTTGGTCATGTGGGGCCCACCCGAGGAATTTTACGTTTTGTGGGGCCCACGAGGGTTACGGAATTTTTATGGACGAATGAGAGGGCGACATGTGGCACCCCCACATATGGTCTTGGACGTTTTTAGCAAGGGTAAAATGGTCATTGACCATCAAGGAAGATAAGTCTTGCAAGCTTGAGATTGTTGACCAAGGTCAACTTGTCCACTTGGCTATTTAATTAATGATCCTCATCCAAGCCACACATTTGTTATAATCTTGGCCCTTCATTGTATTATAAATACTACACTAGTGCAAGACTAAGCCTCCAACACTTAGAAAAAATTAGAGAAACTTGTTCTTGTTGAACATAGCTCTCGGGTTCACCCTAGCTTTCACAAGAAAAGTTTGTAGTTTTGATCCATTATTCACAAGACTTTAACCCAATGTCCCTAAGGGTATTGTAAGGATATCTCAATAGAAAGATCTCGGAAAAACGGCGTTTTCACGTTAGTCGCAAGGCGAAAACCTAAGTAGTTTTCACAAGTTTTGATTGGAAATTGAAGAGAAGTTGGTTGTGAACTTCTAAGGGCTTCAAATAGCAGATTGGAGCGTAAAGGAAAGGAGCTAAGAATTGCTAAGGCGCGACTTTGAATCTTGGAAATTTTAAGGGCTTATAAAGGTATAAATCTTGTCGTTTTAGCAATTAAAGTTTACTTTTTGTTGTAGTTACGGATATTAGCAAGCATGAGATGTTTAGTATGAAGTTTGATAATTATATTGGCTATTGGAACCCTAATCCGAAAACTAGCATGTTAGACTTAAGATTACAATTCAAGTTGATTATTAGTTTAAGTCGTCGCATGTTGTATAAGAAGGAAATTGTAGTTGTTGAAGTTGTTTATGACTATATAACATGTTAGACCTTAGAACTTGGAATTGGAAAAGGATTGGAAAAGACTTTGAGTTGTTGGTTATAAGTTGGCCGCGAATGGCTTGGATATTAAACTACTTGGTATGAATTGTGGGGCGGAATTTTACACGTATTGTAAGGCGTGTAATCCCCTTTGATTGGTTGGTATGTTGAGCCTTAAATGTGGCATGTTTGGTTATTGTATTCGGCCTTGAAAAAGGTGGCAAAGTATGTAGAAACAAAGGAAGTGCTGTCCGATTTTCCGTAGAATAAGAGACCATATACTTAGTATTATTCTACGTTAGAAACTAGAAGTTGATAGTCATATTGTGACCATTATAGGTTGACACTTCTACGTGCGGCGTATTCGGCTTAGCTTGTGGATTTAGCCGAAAAGGTATGTGAACTATCTCCTCTTTTAGCATGATTCCTTAAGATAAAGAAAGTATGTCCTACTCCTTAAATGATCCATTCCTTGGTTGTATTTGGATTGCCTAAAATAGAATTTGTTCTATGTACTCCCTTGATTGTACTTTGATGTTTAAATTGTAAGTTGTATAATCCATTTCCTTAGTGAAGTTTGGATTCTTAAAAGTGAAAGTATTTTACTAAAAGTACATAGAGTCTTGAAAAGGATGTGGTTTCCAAACCTTTTGGCTAGTGCCTTAGTTTCAAAACCTAAGGGTTGTTGTAATGACTTTAGGGGAGTTAAAGGAGTGATTTACTTAATTGGTTTAAAAGAGGAGAAATGACATGATTTAAGAGAAGTAACTTGTTTTAAAGGTGTGAGTTGCTTGAGGTTTAAAAGTAGAAGAAAATTGTTTTCTAAATATTAAGAGACTTGAAGTATTTTGGAAAGTTAAGAACTTGATTTGTAAGTATTGACTTGGTTTTTAAAAGTATAAGTCTCTTGGTTATAAAAGGAATGAATATGTCTAAAACCATAAAGGGTTATAACGGCTTTATGGGAAGTTGGTTATAACGGCTTTATGGAAGGTTAAGAAAGTGGTCTATTTTGATTAATGGGCATAAGTGTTACACCCCGTAATTGCAGGACATGTTTTAAGAACATAAGTAAGAACTCACAAGTGTTAAGATTTGAGACTTGTAAATTTATCGGAATTATGAAATTGTCGGAAAACGTAAGTGTTGTGACGAATGGGAGGGCGACACGTGTCACCCCCCCTTAGCAATGCCTTGGACGAAATGGCATGGCCAATATGGTCATTTACCATAAGTCTTGGATGACTAAAGTCTTGCAAGTTGTGGCTTGACAATCTTGACTAAGTCAATGGTCAATAAGTCTTGATATTTGCTAAGAGTTTATCCAAGCCAACCATTTGGATGCATCTTAACCCTCCATGACCCTTTATATTATACTAGTAGCAAGAGTGGACTTAACACTTAGAAAAAATTACACAAATTTGAAGAACTCATTGTGAGGTCTCGAGTTCACTAAGGAGAAAAAGAAAGAATTTTCGTTTCTTGTCCATTTGATTCCACACTTTAAACCAAGGGTCTTAGGTGTATTGTAAACACATCTCAATAGAAAAATCTTGGAAAAAGATTGTTTTCGGGTTAGTCGCAAAACGAAAACCTAATGGTCCTTCTACGTTTTGTTTGGAGATTTGAAGGTTAAATTGTTGGTATGGTTCTAAGGGTCTCAACAAGCAGATTGAGGTGTCTTGGAGAGGCTCTAAACTACTAAGGAGTGACTTCGGATTGGAGTTGGATTAAGAATCGTTAAGGTATAATCTTGTCTTTTAAAGGTGTTACAAGATTACATATTTATATTGTTGTTGTTAGATTTACTTGTTGCTAGCATGAAGTTGATAGGTTGAAGTTATAAGTATTATGGATTTCTTGTAGCTAAATCCGAAATGTTATACAAGCCACTTGGAAATTGGATTACTAATTGGTCGTTTTTAGAAATCGTCGCATGTTACTTACTTAAAGATTATGGTTATTATAATCAAATGCGACTTGATATCATGTTATGCTACCAATATGGATTGAAATGGAAATTGGATAAGAATTGAATTTGTTGAACTCAAGGTGGCCGAATTTGGACTGTAGTTTGTATTAGTTGGTTATTCACTTGTATTGAACTACCTTCTATATTGTTGTGAGCCAATTGGGGCTGTTTGGTTATTCATTTGTATTGAACTACCTTCTATATTGTTGTGAGCCAATTGGGGCTGTTTGGTTATTGTATTTCGGCCTTGAAAAAGGTGGCAAAGTGAGTAAAAACAAAGGAGGTGCTGTCCGATTTTCCGTAGAAAATGGAGACTTTACACTTATAATATTCTACATTTGAAGTAAGGCGTTAATAGACGTATTATGAATATTATAGGTTGATATACTACGGGCGGGACTTTGTACTTGACAAGTGGTTTGACCCGACAAGGTATGTAGAACTTTTCCTATCTTTGAGCATGACTAGTTTCACGTATAAAGTACGCAGAGACGACAAGACTTTGACATTCTTTACTTGTTTTATGAAATGCCAAGTCGGGTGAGTTAGGAGATTAACTCACTTCTTTGAGAATATTAAAGATGTCTTAAGTCTTGTTAAAGATAAGGGACTTGAAGAATTTTAAAGTATGTGATACTTGTGTCGTTTTAAAAACGTATAAGTCCCTTGGATAGGAAATTGTACTTGACTAAGGTATAAAGTGAATATGACGACTTTATGGGGAGTTGGTTATATTGACTTTATGGAAAGATAAATGACTCGATTTAATGGAAGGCAATTCGATTTTAAGGCATCAATTGCCTAAGGTTTTATAAGACATGAGTCACTTGATTTAGAAGCCTAATTTTTATTTCTAAAAGTATTGTGACTTGTCTTGAAAAGAAATTGTAACTTGATACTACGGTTATTAGTATCTTGGAAGTTTTATAATGAAATGAGTCATTTTAAAAGAATAGAAGTACGTAGTACTTTGGGTTAAATTCCCGGACTTTTATAAAAGACATGCACGCTTAAGTGAACTAAAATGAGAGTGTATATGAACAAGAATAGTAAGAAGTTAGGGGATTTCTTAACTTGCTTATATATTGTATGATAAGCCGATAGAGCTTATGTTATGTGTGATAGCCGGATTTGGGCTAGTGATATATTATTTGTCATGTGGTCATTCCCGATTGAGGCATTGTAAATTTCCGTGGATTTGCTAACCACGATGCGAGGAATACCTCACGAGTCCGTAAGGCTTATGCGGTGAAATAGTCCCACGCGCGGGTCCAACCTATCGCGAGGAATACCTCACGCGAGTCCGTAAGGGCTTATGCGGGTGAAATAGTCCTATGCGAGGAATACCTCACGCAGTCCACCGACCTACGCGTGAAATAGTCTCAGGAGTAGGATTCCAATCCTATTTTTCGTTGTAAGTATACACCTATTTTTACTCTCATTGTTACTAAGGCACTGTGTACTGTAATTTGTTATCATACATGTCTCCGGCTTTCCTTTAAACTTATGTCGTAATTACAAGATTTCCGCTTTTACATACTTAGTACATATTGTGATCGACCCCTTCCTGGGCCGCTCATGCCGTAGGAAAGTGGTAAGGTGCGGATCCACACTCTTAGATCACTTATCGACGCGGAAGCTCCATTCTCGGAGGCTTGTCTTTCTTTAGTACGATCTTCCACGATGTTGTAGATTATGTACATTCGTGGGTATGGCGGCCCCGCCCCGCCACGCTTGTTATTCCTAGGTGCGTATTCACATATGTGGTTGGTAAGAACCGAGTTGTAAAGTTGTACTTTTGACTTTGTTTATATTATGGAACGCGCCTTATCGGCCAGCCTGTGTTGTTATATTGTTACACCGTGTTTATGTTGTGTATGTTCCGCCGCTATTCTCTCGATGTATACGAGCAGGTGCCTGTAGGGCACGATCGCGCCCGGCTCGGAGTCGTGACAAAAAGTGGTATCGAGCGCTTAGTCCTCGAAAAGTGTCTGCATCGTGTCTAGGTAGTCTTGATTATCGGTGTGTTGTGCACCACATCTATAATCGTGAGGTCGCAGGACATTTAGGATTGGTTTCGCTCTTCTCTCCGAGATCGTGCATTGAGTCGTCTTATTAGGTTGAATCCTCTCCGACCTCTTCTTATGAAACAATATGCCTCCACGAAGGCGACCATAGCCCGAAGGCAAGGCAAACAGCAGGAGGCGCTAGCGGTACACGTAGGGTTACACGCTCAGCACGCACTATGCCCGAGGTAGTAGGCGGTCGGCGAGTTCACCACGCTGCAGCTTTAGAGAGCCGAGAGCGGCAAAGAGCTCGAGGTTCCGATACTGCACTCTCCAGCCTCACCACCGCCGAGTATAGAGACTACGGGAGCGGATTCGGTTATCGATCAAGATAGTAGCCGGCAACACGACAGAGCAGCGGCCACCCTAGAGTCGATTTGCGGATTAGGGATTTTCCGGGATGTCATCCACCGAAGTTTTATGGTTCGAGGTGCGATGAGGATCCGCAGGACTTCATTCGCAGCCTTCACGACCATGCGCCCTTAGGGCTTCAGAGACAGAGTCTGTTACGCTAGCCTCTACCGGTTGCGTGATATCATACGAACCGGTTTGAGTCGTGGTTGCTTTCGAGAGGTGATGATGCTCTTCCACTGTTTGGGAGGAGTTTACTGAGGCTTTCATGGATCACTTTTGCCTCCCGAGATGAGGAGAGCCGGCAGACAGATTCTTGACTTTGAGGCGAACGGGAGGATCGGGAGTATAGCTTGGAGTTTGACTCGCCGCATACGCGCATACTATTGTAGCTAGCATGGCGGATAGAGTTCATCGTTATGTGATGGGGCTAGACCGTCATATGATTACAGCATGCTTGGGGGTGGCTCTTCAGCCCGGTATGGACATCGCCCGGATGCAGGCCTATGCACAAGAGGCTGTGACATCGTGGTCGCAGGCGCTGAGGCGGCAATTTCAACAGCAGATCGGGTCCACTTTCCACCAAAGAAAGAGTGCTCCGTCACGGTTTTCTGGTAGGAGATCTGATCAGCAAGGTCATTCAGGAGTAGGTCAGGGCTCCAGGACTTCGAGGTTTCAGGGAGGCAGAGATCCTCGCCGATCGAGACCACCCACACCTCGGTGTGCGCGATGCGGTAGGTCTCACCCAGGCGAGTGTCGTGTTCCTGCAGGAGGTTGTTACTCTTGTGGCCACCGGGCCACGAAGAGGGATTGTCCGCTCAGAGGCAAGATGGGTGGTACAACACACCGACGGATCGATTGTTGGGTCTTCTTCTCCTTACGTGGTTACGCGCCCGAGGGCGTGGTACTCACGACAGCAGGCCGCAGAGGTCGTGGTGGTGGTTCGATTCTAGCGGTCCCCGTAACCGCATATATTCTCTAGCCACCGCCAGATCGTGAGGCTTCCCCGACGCCGCCATGTACATTACCGATTTGGTGTGATGTTTATGCATTGATAGATCCGAGTTCTACCTTGTCCTATGTGTCCTCTTATGCGGGTAGAATCGGGATAGAGCCGTGTCGATAGAGTCGTTTTAGGTAGCTACGCCACGGGGTGATTAGGTGTTATCCGAGCGGGTGTATATAGGTTATGCGGTATTTATTTACGCCGTCGGACCATGCAGACTTGATAGAGCCGAGATGATGATTTTGATGTCATTATGGGTATGGATGGTTGGCTTCTTGTTATGCCAACGTTGATCGTAGGGACAAAGTTGGTTCGGTTCAGCTGGCGAGCCGATTATCGAGTGGAGAGGAAACACGATCGCCGGCGGTAGGTTTATTTCTTACCTCAAGGCTAGGAAGATGGTGCGTAAGGGTACATCTATCATCCGTTCGGTATTCGATACGCAGGCCGAGGTGCTAGTTCTTGATCGATGCGGTGGTTAGGAATTTGCGGATGTGTTCCTGCATGATCTTCCGTATCCTCCCGAGAGGAGATCGAGTTTTGTATTGACACATTGCGGACACTCGACCTATTTCCATTCCGCTTACAGGATGGCACCGCCGAGTTGAGGAGTGAAGGACCAATCAAAGATTTGCCGAGAAAGGCTTTATCAGCCTAGTGTATCTCCCCGGGAGCGCTGTGTTGTTTGTAAAGAAGAAGGATGGACGCCGCGTATGTGTGTTGACTATAGGCGATTGAATAAGGTAACCATTAAGAATAGGTACCCTCCCGTGATTGATGATTTGTTTGACGATTGCGAGTGCGAGGTGTTTTCAAAGATAGACTGCGATCCGTTATCATCAGGTTCGAGTTCGAGAGGCAGATATCCCAAAGACTGCATTCAGGACCCGGTATGGGCACTATGAGTTCAGGGTTATGTCTTTCGGTTTGACCAACGCTCCAACGATATTTATGGATTTGATGAATCGGGTGTTCAATACATTTTTGGATACGTTTGTGATTGTATTCATTGATGACATCCTGGTGTATTCACGGACAGAGCAGGAGCATGCAGATCACTTGAGGATCAGATTGGGATTCTCCGGAGCCGGCAGTTATTCGCCAAGTTCTCCAAGTGTGAGTTTTGGTTGGCCTCAGTGGCATTCCTGGGGCATATTATTGGGGCTGATGGTGTTCGCGTGGATACGACAAAGATTGAGGCAGTCAAGTCTTGGCCGAGGCCTACTACTCCGACCGAGGTACGCAGTTTCTTAGGACTAGCGGGTTATTACCGTAGGTTTGTGGAGCGCTTGCTTGATTTCAGACCGCTGACTAGGCCGACTCAAAAGCAAGTTCCAGTGACGAGGCTTGCGAAAGGTGGTTTTCGATTCTGAAGGAGAGGTTGACTACCCCGCCTTACTCTTCCGAGGGTTGACGCACGTGATCTATTGTGATGCCTCGCATCGGGCAGGGTGTTTTGATGCAAAGACGGCAAGGTTATAGCCTATGCTTCCGGCGATTCTGAAGCATGAGAGGAATTACCCTACCCATGACTTAGAGTTGGCCGCGTTATTCATGCCTCAAGATTTGGAGACACTATTTGTACGGGTTCATGTGGATATTTATACGCACCACAAGAGCCTCCAGATATCTTCGAGCAGAGGAGTGAACTCGAGACAGAGACGGTGGTTAGAGTTGCTGAAAGATTATGATGTTGATATTCTCTACCATCGGGGGAAAGCCAACGTAGTTGCTGATGCCTTGAGTCGTAGATCGATGGGGAGCCTATCGTGAGGTACTGCAGAGACAGGACATATTCCGTCAGATCCACCAGTTAGCGAGCCTTGGGGTTCGATTGATCGATACCGACGATAGTGGAGTACGGGTTCGTGAGGTTGCCGAGTCTTCCATCGTTGATGAGGTGAACAGGCGACAGTTTGAGGACCCAGTGTTGGTAAGGTACCGTGATGCAGCTCTTCGGGAGGAGAAGAGTCTATTCGAGGTAGCGCCTGATGGGGTGCTGAGATTTGAGGGCCGGTTGTGTGTTCCCGATGTATCAGGACTTCGTCAGCAGATTCTGGGGGAGGCACACTGGCGCCGATATTCTATTCATCCGGGGTCGACCAAGATGTACCATGACCTCAGATGTTTGTATTGGTGGGATGGCCTGAAGAGGGACGTGGCAGGTTTTGTTGCACAGTGTCCTAATTTCCAGCAGGTTAAGGTCGAGCACCAGAGGCCCAGTGGATTATTGCAGTCTATTGAGATTCCGACTTGGAAGTGGGAGGCGATCAATATGGACTTTTTTACAGGGTTACCTCACACTCAGAGGAAGTACGACTCCATTTGGGTTATTGTTGACAGGCTGACGAAATCAGCCCATTTCCTTCCAACAGACGACGCCACCGAGGACTATGCCAGATTGTACATCCGAGAGATAGTGAGGCTGCACGGTGTCCCGATGTCGATTATATCTGATAGGGAGCCGGTTTGCCTAACTTCTGGAGATCTTTCCAGAAGGGTCTAGGGACACAGGTGAGTCTCAGCACATCATTTCATCCTCAGACTGACGGGCAGGCATAACGCACTATCCAGACACTTGAGGATATTGTTATACCCGCTTAAAGAATCGCTTTCGACCTAAACGCTTAAAATTCATGCCATTACTAATTTGGATTTTTCCGAGAGACGAACATTTTGGACCAACGGAGGGCAACACTTGGCACCCTCATTTGAAAATGGATGGACATTGGCACGCTTTTGTTGCCTTGGCACAAAGTCATAGGATATTTGTGTGTAGTAAATCTTCACCCTACACTTGCCTTGCACTTGTCTCAATCTTGGCCAGACCTATAAATACAGAGATGAAGAGTTCTTCATCCACAAACCTTCCAAGTCTTGAAAATCCTCAGCCAAATCGTCCAACACCTCTCAAATCTACCCCCTCCCTTGTTAGAAAAGTTGTCTTCTTGTATCGTTATAATGCCCAAAATACCCTAGCCCAAATACCTTAGTACTTAGTAAGCATACAACTGAGCAAAACCTTGCTCAGCGCGACTTTTCTAGGATATTATTGGGCTTACCGAGGTAATAATCCTAACCCTCTTTGAATTAGAGAATACTTATTGTTATAGTATCGGGATAAGTATAAATACTTAGAAATATATCTAGAATTGAAGTATTAATCACTGGTTTAAAAGAGGAATAATCAAACTGATTTACCTAGGATTTGTTTTCACAGAGACTTATATAGCTCAGAATTATGAACTTAGAATGACCTTGAGTAGTCTTTAATAGATATTATTAGATTCTTCCTAAGCATGATATTTTACAATATAACTACAGAATGCCCGAATAATACTTGAATGCCTCATTAAGCCTTAATAATAAAGAATCGAGAACATTTCAAAGAGAACTAATTGGTTTAAGAGTTATACTAGCTTTAAAGTAAGTATAATCACTTAAGATTTATAAAAGAAACAAGTTTGTTTATAACATTTATATTGTGAAAGAATAATAAAGATGGTTTGATAAGTAGACATGATATGATGCGTAACGCTTGTATAGGTGAGTATCCTTGTTATGCTTATATTGTTTAAAGACAAGTTGTTATGTTAGTATACTATCACACCATGATTCGAGAATACCCGAGTTCTTATACCATATTTGTAAACCGGTTTTAATGATATGTTTTCATCTCTACATTGCGGCCTGAGCTCCATCTCTTCCGAGGCTCTACTTTATGATCTCTGTCAGAGATAGTTTTGCCATAGTTGTATATTTCAAAACCATGATTTTATATATATACATAATTTATATTTCCGTGATTACTCGATGTATGACTAACCACGCCAATAATCGTGAGGCTATAGGATATTTAGATGCTTTGATAGATCCGGTTGTTTATTTCTATATCTACCATCTAGTTCGGTGTTTGAGCGGTTTCATTAGTTGATGATTTGTTCCAAGATTGAGGATTTGATGAACCGAGTGTTCAAACCATTTTGGACACGCTTGTGATAGTGTTCATTGATGATATCTTGGTTTATTAAGTTTTCCAAATCGCCAAGATCGAGGCCGTGTCACGTGGATATTTGATTACGATGTTGATATCCTATACCACAAGAGGCATACAATTTCTCTCAAGGGTCTTTTTTGAGGTAGCAAGACACGGGTGCTAAGGTTTGAGGCGATCGCGGTGTTCCGTGATGTTAGATCGCCATCGCATGGAGTCCCTACTTATGCCATTACTAATTTTTCCACAAACCTTCCAAGTCTTGAAAGAGGTAATAATCCTAACCATACTTATTGTTATAGTATCGTGATAAGTATAAATACTTAGAAATATATCACGAATTGAAGTATTAATCACTTATGTGATTCTTCCTAAGCATGATATTTTACAATATAACTACGAATGCCAATAATAAAGAACATTTCAGAAGAGAACTAATTGGTTTTAAAAGAAGCTTAAGAGTTATACTAGCTTTAAGTAAGTATAATCACTTAAGATTTATAAAATTATATTGTGAAAGAATAATAAAGATGGTTTGATAAGTTATATTGTTTAAAGACAAGTTGTTATGTTAGTATACTATCACTTATACCTCGCGCATGCGGCCTGGGGCCTATGCGCGGACGGAGTTCAGATTCAGGCTTGTTTTAATGATATGTTTTCGCTAAGTATTTATACTTAGTACCGTTTATGCCGACCCTCCTTTTGTGCTTGGTTTCATGCGGTAAGAAGGGCAAGCAGTGCTAGATCCGCATTCTTAGGATCTCCATGATTTTATATATATAGCAAGGAGCGTGTTTTCCGTGTCTTATTTCATAAGCTGTTTCATGTCTTGCTTTATATTTCATATGTCGCGAGCCTGCGTGATTGATTTCAGTGGTAGCTGGGAGGATCATTTGCCTCTCGTGGAGTTTGCTTATAATAACAGCTACCATTCCAGTATACAGATGGCGCCATACGAGGCTTTATATGGGCGGAAATGCAGGTCGCCGATCGGTTGGTTCGACGTGGGCGAGGTACAGTTAGTTGGCCCAGACTTGGTACAGCAGGCTGTGGATAAGGTGAAGCTTATCCAGGAGAGACTGTTAGCAGCTCAGAGTCGGCAGAAGTCATATGCGGATAATCGGCGTCGGCATTTGGAGTTTCAGGTAGACGATTGGGTCTTCTTGAAGGTGTCACCCATGAAGGGTGTGATGAGATTCGGTAAGAAGGGGAAACTCAGCCCAAGGTACATTGGGCCCTACCAGATCGTTCGTAGAGTGGGCAAGGTTGCCTATAAGTTGGATCTGCCATCAGAGTTAGAGGCGGTACATCCGGTATTCCATGTTTCTATGTTGCGAAAGTGTATCGGTGATCCAGCGAGAGTTTTCCCTACTAGTGAGGTCCAGGTGACAGAGGGGTTATCGTATGAGGAAAGTCCCATAGCGATACTCGATCGCCAAGTCAGGCGACTGCGGACCAAGGATGTAACT
This sequence comes from Przewalskia tangutica, assembly GCA_029844215.1. Lineage (NCBI taxonomy): Eukaryota > Viridiplantae > Streptophyta > Magnoliopsida > Solanales > Solanaceae > Przewalskia > Przewalskia tangutica. The sequence goes on from CM056725.1 coordinate 27,743,790, forward strand.
TCCGTCAAAGTCCTGTGGAGAAATGATAACCGGGAGGAGATGACTTGGGAAGCGGAGGAGGACATGTTGAGGAGGTATCCTCACTTATTTCCTATACCTTCAGGTAATTCATTTTCCCTTACTTGTCAGGTTTTAATTGAAGTGTTTCTTTTGCTTAAATGCTTTTATGTGGCCATGAGTGGCATTTTTGGTATGTCGGGGCTGTGAAAGGAAACTATGTCGCTAATTGTAAGTGTGACTCCGAAAGAACATTCAGGGACGAATGTTTCTAAGGGGGGAAGAATGTTACACCCCGTAATCGCAGGACATGTTTTAAGAACATAAGTAAGAACTCACAAGTGTTAAGATTTGAGACTTGTAAATTTATCGGAATTATGAAATTGTCGGAAAACGTAAGTGTTGTGACGAATGGGAGGGCGACACGTGTCACCCCCCCTTAGCAATGCCTTGGACGAAATGGCATGGCCAATATGGTCATTTACCATAAGTCTTGGATGACTAAAGTCTTGCAAGTTGTGGCTTGACAATCTTGACTAAGTCAATGGTCAATAAGTCTTGATATTTGCTAAGAGTTTATCCAAGCCAACCATTTGGATGCATCTTAACCCTCCATGACCCTTTATATTATACTAGTAGCAAGAGAGGACTTAACACTTAGAAAAAATTACACAAATTTGAAGAACTCATTGTGAGGTCTCGGGTTCACTAAGGAGAAAAAGAAAGAATTTTCGTTTCTTGTCCATTTGATTCCACACTTTAAACCAAGGGTCTTAGGTGTATTCTAAACACATCTCAATAGAAAAATCTTGGAAAAATATTGTTTTCGGGTTAGTCGCAAAACGAAAACTTAATGGTCCTTCTAGGTTTTGTTTGGAGATTTGAAGGTTAAATTATTGGTATGGTTCTAAGGGTCTCAACAAGCGGATTGAGGTGTCTTGGAGAGGCTCTAAACTACTAAGGAGCGACTTCGGATTGGAGTTGGATTAAGAATCGTTAAGGTATAATCTTGTCTTTTAAAGGTGTTAAAAGATTACATATTTATATTGTTGTTGTTAGCTTTACTTGTTGCTAGCATGAAGTTGATAGGTTGAAGTTATAAGTATTATGGATTTCTTGTAGCTAAATCCGAAATGTTATACAAGCCACTTGGAAATTGGATTACTAATTAGTCGTTTTTAGAAATCGTCGCATGTTACTTACTTAAAGATTATGGTTATTATAATCAAATGCGACTTGATATCATGTTATGCTACCAATATGGATTGAAATGGAAATTGGATAAGAATTGGTTTTGTTGAACTCAAGGTGGCCGAATTTGGACTGTAGTTTGTATTAGTTGGTTATTCACTTGTATTGAACTACCTTCTATATTGTTGTGAGCCAATTGGGGCTGTTTGGTTATTCATTTGTATTGAACTACCTTCTATATTGTTGTGAGCCAATTGGGGCTGTTTGGTTATTGTATTTCGGCCTTGAAAAAGGTGGCAAAGTGAGTAAAAACAAAGGAGGTGATGTCCGATTTTCCGTAGAAAATGGAGACTTTACACTTATAATATTCTACATTTGAAGTAAGGCGTTAATAGACGTATTATGAATATTATAGGTTGATATACTACGGGCGGGACTTTGTACTTGACAAGTGGTTTGACCCGACAAGGTATGTAGAACTTTTCCTATCTTTGAGCATGACTAGTTTCACGTATAAAGTACGGTAGACGTACAAGACTTTGACATTCTTTACTTGTTTTATGAAATGCCAAGTCGGGTGAGTTAGGAGATTAACTCACTTCTTTGAGAATATTAAAGATGTCTTAAGTCTTGTTAAAGATAAGGGACTTGAAGAATTTTAAAGTATGTGATACTTGTGTCGTTTTAAAAACGTATAAGTCCCTTGGATAGGAAATTGTACTTGACTAAGGTATAAAGTGAATATGACGACTTTATGGGGAGTTTGTTATATTGACTTTATGGAAAGATAAATGACTCGATTTAATGGAAGACAATTCGATTTTAAGGCATCAATTGCCTAAGGTTTTATAAGACATGAGTCACTTGATTTAGAAGCCTAATTTTTATTTCTAAAAGTATTGTGACTTGTCTTGAAAAGAAATTGTAACTTGATACTACGGTTATTAGTATCTTGGAAGTTTTATAATGAAATGAGTCATTTTAAAAGAATAGAAGTACGTAGTACTTTGGGTTAAATTCCCGGACTTTTATAAAAGACATGTTAGTGCCTTAAGTGAACTAAAATGAGAGTGTATATGAACAAGAATAGTAAGAAGTTAGGGGATTTCTTAACTTGCTTATATATTGTATGATAAGCCGATAGAGCTTATGTTATGTGTGATAGCCGGATTTGGGCTAGTGATATATTATTCGTTGTGGGGTCATTCCCCGGGATTGAGGTATTGTATATTTCCGTGGATTTGCTAACCACGATGCGAGGAATACCTCATGCGAGTCCGTAAGGGCTTATGCGGGTGAAATAGTCCCATGTGGGCGGGTCAAGCCTATGCGAGGAATACCTCATGCGAGTCTGTAAGGGCTTATGCATGTGAAATAGTCCCATGCGAGGAATACCTCACGCAGGTCCACTGGACCTATGCGGGTGAAATAGTCCCAGGAGTAGGATTCCAATCCTATTTTTCGTTGTAAGTATACACCTATTTTTACTCTAATTGTTAGTAAGACATTGTGTACTGTAATTTGTTATCATACATGTCTCCGGCTTTCCTTTAAACTTATGTCGTAATTACAGTACTTTCCAGTTTTACATACTTAGTACATATTGTGTAATCGACCCTTCCTGGGGCCGCGTTCATGCCGCAGAAAGTGGTAAAGGTGCGGATCCACACTCTTAGGATCACTTATCGACGTCGAAGCTCCATTCTCGGAGGCTTGTCTTTCTTTGGTACGATCTTTCCCCGATGTTGTAAATTATGTACATTCGTGGTATGGCGGGCCCCGTCCCGCCACGATTGTTATTCCTGAGGTCCGTATTCACATATGTGGTTGGGCTATAAGAATCGAGTTGTAAAGTTGTACTTTTGACTTTGTTTATATTATGGAAGACGCCTTTATCGGCCAGTGTGTTGTTATATCGTTACACTGTGTTTATGTTGTGTATGTTCACGCTATTCTCCGATGTATACACAACAGGTGCCTGTAGGGCACTACCGCGCCGGCTCGGTCGTGACAATAAGTTGCCTAGATTGTGAAAATTTGACGTTACTCGATTTGAAATAAGTTGCAAGCTTTGAAATGAGTTTTCTAAGAGTGTAGTAACTTACTTTTAAAAATAGACACACCTTGATACTACGGGTGTTAGTATCTTGGGGTTTACATAAAAAGGAGTTTTTTTTTAAAAGAATGTACGTACGTAGTACTTTGGCTTGTTTAATTGAGAATTATTCTATGTGTGCCTTGATAAGTTCTTTGGCTTGTTTAATTGAGAATTATTCTATGTGTGCCTTGATAAGTACTTTGACTTGTTTAATTGAGAATTATTCTATGTGTGCCTTGATAAGTACTTTGGCTTGTTTAGTTGAGAATTATTCTATAAGTTCCTTAAGTTTATAAAATGAAAGTCTAAAGATTTTATGAACTTGCCTATGTGTGCTGGTGATAGCTTTTGAGTGCAAGTATTGTGTTTTATTACGTTGCCGCGACTCTCGATTGGAGGGTCGGCTTTCTTGCTGTAAGTTTACTTGGACGTACCGACAGGATGTGGGATTCCACGGGTATGCTTCCATTATTTGTGTTACTCCTTGTACATGCTTATACGATGTGGGATTCCGGGGCATGTGACCAGGAGGCGGGTTAGATTCCCGGATTTGTTTGTATTACCCTATGGTCATGCTTATACGATGTGGGATTCCGGGGCATGCGACCACGTGGGATATTGTTGTTCCATGGATTGTCCCTCCATAAGATTTAGTGATGCAGGTTGGATCTGATAGCTTGCTCGTGCCCGCCACTGATGACGCAGGTTGGATCTGGTAGATAGCTTTCGTACTTGCCCCCGTCAGTGCTATTGCACAGTTTGGTACGATAGGCTCCGGTAGATAGCTTGCGCACTTGCCCCGGTCATATCTCGTGACGACAGGTTGGATCTGGTAGTTAGATTTCGTACTTGCCCCCGTCGATTGGCCGACGCAGTCGGATCCGTAGTTGGCTTTCGTACTTGCCCCCGTCAGTTTTATGATACAGGTTGGATCTGGTGGTTCGTTTTCCTACTTGGTGTTATACCCCGTAGTTCCAGGGTATGTATGCGAGGACGTACGTACGAGAATACGATAGAAAGATTGGAAAGGAAGAAAGAGGTGATTTTTCCACGGAAAAGTTTCCGGTTTTTGTGAAGGAAAAAGGTTCGTTAATGGGAATTGGATTCCCAGATTTGGTTTTTGGACTTCTTAGATTATATTAGAATTTTGGGATTTTATTTTCGGAACTGGTCACGTGGGGCCACGGAGAAATTTACGCTTTGTGGGGCCCGCTTTGATTTTGAGATTTTGGCGTTATGGATATTTTCTAAGACGAAATATTTTGATTTAATCGGGGCGACACGTGTCACCCCCACGTGGCACCTCGCCGAAATATGTTTGCGCACAACACCTTGTTAGAGTCGCCGATTTAAACGCTCTACCTAACTTACGAAGGGTAAATTACGCTATGGCATTTAGTACTTTGGCGGATTTTTCCGAGAGACGAACCGCTTTGGACCCACGAGAGGGCAACACTTGGCACCCTCTCGTTGGTGGACTTGAAGGGGCGTTAGGGCCGAATGGATGAGCAAGTGTTGGTTGATATTTGGGGAGATATTTGTGAGGGTTTTAAGGAGTAGGGTCTAGGGGGCACTTGGCATATCTCGCCCTCCACTTGCCCCCACTTGGCTAGATCTTGCCCTTGGTTGGCCTTTGCTTGCCTATAAATACCTCCCTTTGAAGACTTCTTCATCCATTCCATAATTTCCAAGTCTTGAAAACCTCCTCCTCCTTGTTGGTTTCATCCTCCCTCCTCTTCCTTTGTGAGGCCTTGGCCGAGGGGTGCACCCCCCTCCTAGAGGCCTTGGCCGAGGGGTACACCCCCCCTCCTAGTGGGGTGCCGTGAGGTACCCCCCCCTTGCCTTGTTGTTCTCGTAGAATACACCCCCCCTCTTGGTAGAAATACTCTCAAAAGTATTGTTACTATACCCAAATTACCTTAGCCAGATACCTTGTAGTATTCCAAAGAAACCTCTATACGTAGAGTCAGGAAATACTACAGTATGTCCTTTTGTCTCAAACCGAAACCCTAAGGAAATCTTCGTTGAGTGATTGAAGTAATTAAGTAGAAGTTGGTTAGAACTTCTGGGTTGTTTGAGCGGGTCGAGCACCCGAGTGAGCTAAGCGTTGCTAAGGATCGACATTTATACTTGGATAATTATGGGCTTATCGAGGTAAATATCTTGTCCTCTATTGTAATTGGAAATTACATGTTGTTAGAATATATAGTTGAAGTATACTATATAGAATCAACGTGGTTAGTTGGCAATGTCTTTTGACTTAAGCTCAAGAATCGAATCGAATCGTAATTACATAGGATCAGACATGAGACTTGTGTAGTAATCGTGGAGTAGAATTGTACCCGTTCGGGTTAGATGTATAACCCCTGGTTGGCTTGGTAGCCGCCCCGTAGAGAGGAGATTTACGCTGCCATGGGGAGTCGCCGAATTTTCGTAGAATGTTCTACGATAAGATCTTGATGTTAATAAGCGCTGTGGCCTTATAGGTTGAAGTACTACGTGTGGCGCTCTACTTGGCTTAGGAGTAGCCGATTGGAAGTACTTGGAGCGTTGTGCTATTAGTCGATACTGCCGCGAGGTATGTGAACCTCTTCCTATCTCTTCTAGCATGATATGTGTGAACTATGTAGTACGCAGACGCATACGTACTAAATGTATTTGATTGGTGTAAACATAAAGTGTTATAACGGCTTTATGGGAAGTTGGTTATAACGGCTTTATGTTGGTAAGAAAATACATGTGGTTTTTAAAAGGTAACTGATTTGAACTATAACTGGCTTGTTATGTGTTAATAAAGAACTTGAAGTATTTCAAAAGAGTTTTGAATCATTTTGAAAGAAGAAGTAATACTTGGTTTTTGAAAACTTAAGAGTTATACTAGCTTTATGGGAAGTTAGGTATAACGGCTTAAGAATGTTTTACTGATTTCGGAAATCGAATGTATCGACAAACCACGATGGCGTTAAAGGGAAATGTTTTGATTAATTAAGTATTAATAAAACCAGAGCAACTTCCATCCGCATGAAGCTAAGATGAGACAAAATGATATTTCCTAGATCATGGTCTTTGTAATAAGATTGTTATAAACAAGAATATCCTACTCACATATAAGGCTTATGTTTCGATTGTTTAAAAGAAAATTATATTCTTAAATGAATAAGGCTATGAACCATGAAACCTTTCTAAAATAAGAAACGTGAACATTTGAAATTAGGCAAACTTGGACGTTTGGGAAATAATGTTGTTACTTGATTTTACAAAGGTAAGAGTTTTGGTTTTCTTAAAAGGACGATACTTCTATTTTATACTACGGGTATTGTGTGACTTATGTGAAAGAAACAGATCTTTTAAAGATTTAAGGTGTGAAGTACTTTGGGGTTAGATACCCGAACTTGTTAGTAGAAAGCACCTTGTGTGAATAACTTGATTGTATCGGTTTGTGATAGCCTTATAATACCTTCTTGTTGATTTGAGAAGTAAACATGTTAGGATGCTACGTGTGTTAGTATCTTGTGATGTTAGTGTAAAGGGGTTTTCCCCTCGACTGCGCTTAAAGTTGTTTGACTATCAGCCGTTATGTTGGTATTGTACCACTCACCTTGACTTGTGTCCGGAGGTTGCCGCCTCCACGCGTGGTAGACTCAGCGATGCAGGACCATGATTCGAGGATACCTACGCGGTCCAGGGATCCATGCGGAACTACGGAGTTCCGTGTTAGTTTACGCCCTTGTGGTCACGCGGTCTTTGTGGCTACGCGGATCGCGAGTCCGTGACGACGCCGGAGTAGCTACCCTCGATGCGGGTTATACCTCATGCGCCTATGAGGTTGGCCTACGCGGAGTCGCGGAGAGTTCCGTGGCTAGACGCGCACATTTGATATCGCGGCGAGTGACCAACTTTTATCATGTGACGCCAGACAGATATCATGATACGATGTATGACCTTGTTAGTTACGTAGGTGTTAGTAGTCGCTATGCCTTCGCATTACCCCGCATCGTTTTATTTGGACACAGCGGACCCGTGTTCATGTGTATTCCTTGGTGCTTTTATATCATAGATCGCCATGAGGAAGGTATTCCACGCATGATTGATGTTGTGGGCGTGAGACCCATGGTTATTATTGAGTAATGACTTTGAGGCGTGAGTCCTCGGCTTGATACGATCGCTTATTTATCAGAATCGTAGTTTGGTTATCATACATGTCTCCCGCTTTGTATAGACTACTATGATTTCATTTACGATTTATTTTCGATTCACATACTCTGCACTGCCAGATCGACTCTTCGGGGCCGTTCACGCCGCAGTAGCGTACACCGCCGTTGATCCTCGCTCTTAGGGTCACGATTCGCGTTGGGAAAGCTCCGCTTCTCCGAGGCTTATTCGTATAGTCCCCTCGTTGTCAGGTGCTACATTCGTGGTATGACGGGCCCCGTCCCGCCGTTGTTGTCATTTCATTCATAGAGGTCCGTAGTAATCGATGTGGCGGGGTTGTAAAAGGATTAAACTGCTCGCTTTAAAAGATTGTTTATATATGCCGGCGGCAAGTTTTCACAAGATTATTGTTTATACTTCTTGTTATTTCATGTTATTGTTTATATTCCGCCGATTACTGATGTTGTATCACTAGGGTGCCCGGTAAGGCACACCACGCCCGGTTCGGTCGTGACAAAAGTGGTATCGAGCGCTTAATCCTGAAAGTGTCTACGCATCAGATCCAAGAGAGTCTTGATTATCGGTGTGTTGTGCACCACGCCAATAATCGTGAGGCTATAGGATATTTAGGATTGGTTTCTATTCTTCTCATTCCGAGATCGTGCCTTAGAGCCGTGTTGTAAGTTGACCCTCCGACGCATTTCTTCCCTTACCGCTATGCCCGCGTAGGCAACCCGCCTGTGAGGGCAAGGCGCCGGCGGAGCCGCGAGTAGAGTTCGAGGGTTACGTGGCACAGTGCCCAATCATTACCTAGGTAATGCTTCATTCGGGATTTCGCGACATCACTAGCCCCGCAAAGTTTAGCACGGCGGCGCTCCTACTGCGCCATGATATTTGAACCTTCGCCCACGACCAGAACAGAATATGGATTGCAAAGAGGCGACCCTGCATTAGCTATGTATTTGGCTACCAGAGAGTATACCGATGTACCGCGAGTCTTGATGGCTATCTAAGAGAGGGTCGTGCAAGAGTAGTTCTTCAGTTAGGCTTGAGCGTGGCCTGTGTACGGGCTTATGCGCATCAGGCCGAGAAACATAGAATTCATGGTGGGTTAACCGAGTAAGTTTTTGGGGGATAGAAGGTGTGAGCCTTAGAGTGTTATACGTAGAGACCTTAGAGGTGAGGCCATCTCAAGAAAAGGTGTAGTGTTATGTTTGATCCTTATCAGAAGTGCATAGTGCACGTGAGCTATGCTTGGGGATAGGTCCCTAAGTAGTGTGGAATGAAAGGGGGTAGTTGAGCTAAGAAGGCCGCTAGGTTTTCGTAGCGTGATTAGTGAGAGTTTTCCTTCGTGGAGCTAGCATTGCGCGCCGTCGGGTTGCCGAGGCCACGCCGGGTCAACCCGCGCAGTTTGGTGGTGGGTCGTTTGTGGTGGTCCCGCCTTGTGTTAGGGGTCACGAGGGTGTTAGGCCCAAGTTTAGTTGACCAGCAGACGAGTTCGTGGACGATTCGACCAAAGAGTCGGGCCGATGGAGCAGCCCGTCGTGGTTTTTCGATCGAGACCTTGTACTTGCGGGTTGATTATATCGTAAAGGTTGTAAGGCTGCACGGTGCCTACCTTCACCTTATGACATGCAGAAGCCTGTGTCAGGCTATTTTCGTTTTCTAAGAGTTTGACCAGGCAGGGTTAAGAACTCAGGTGAGTCTCAGAATCGCATTCGCCCTCGGGCCAGTGTGTGGATTTCAGGGGTAGTTGTGAGGATTGTTGGTTCCTGTGGAAGGAGCGTTTAAGCTACCATTTCAGTGTTCGGATGTCGCCTTATGAAGCCTTGTAGGGGCGGAAGTGTACACGGCCGATTGGTTCGATGTTGGCGCGTTCGGGATGGTTGGTTCAGCTTGTTCCAGCAGATCGTGGATAAGCGAAGCTTGTCTAGAAGAAGTTCGCACTCGCAGGAATCGTCGCGGATAATCGGCGACGACGCCAGAGTTCAGCCGACGGTCGGTCTTCTTGAAAGTACCACCCGACAGGGTGTGGCGAGTTTTGGAAACAGAAGGAACTTAGCCCGAGTTACTTTGGGCCTTTTGAGTTCATGTGAAGAATAGGCCAGGTTGCCTATATGTTAGCAATTGCCGTCCGACTTAGGAGGCAGTACGTCCGGTCTTTCGTATTGTTGTTCGGGGGGCTGAGCGTATAAAGAGGCCAGAGCCTCTACCACGGGAACAGACCCGAACCGTGGCTCTCCGTATGGCACATCCTGAGAAGGGCCGTAGGTACGCCTCGAGGATCGCAGCTGGCACCATTTGTTGGGTCGTCGGAGCAAGGCTCGCGACAAAGTGACAAAAGTGGTATCAGTGACTAAAGAAGTATATTTTAACCCCGGGAAGAGGTATTTGTGGTGATGTTAGAGGTGTTTCCTCGTAGACTTGGATATAAGTATGTTGCGCAGGTATTTCTGTGGCCAGGTATGGCAGGATTGTTTCGTAAGTATAGTAGTGAAGACTATACTGGCGCACGTTTGTTTTGAGACTTAGAAGGAACATTCGGGACGAATGTTTCTAAGGGGGGAAGAATGTTATACCCCGTAGTTCCAGGGTATGTATGCGAGGACGTACGTACGAGAATACGATAGAAAGATTGGAAAGGAAGAAATAGGTGATTTTTCCACGGAAAAGTTTCCGGTTTTTTTTGAAGGAAAAAGGTTCGTTAATGGGAATTGGATTCCCAGATTTGGTTTTTGGACTTCTTAGATTATATTAGAATTTTGGGATTTTATTTTCTGAAATGGTCACGTGGGCCCACGGAGAAATTTACGCTTTGTGGGGCCCGCTTTGATTTTGAGATTTTGGTCGTTATGGATATTTTCTAAGTAAATATTTTGGATTTAATCGGGGCGACACGTGTCACCCCACGTGGCACCCTGGCCGAAATATGTTTGTGCACAACACCCTGCTAGAGTCGTTCGACGAAACGCTCTACCTAACTTACGAAGGGTAAATTACGCTATGTCATTTAGTATTTTTGCGGATTTTTCCGAGAGACGAAACGTTTTGGACCAACGAGGGCAACACTTGGCACCCTCTCGTTGGTGGACTTCGGGCGTTAGGGCCGAATGGATGAGCAAGTGTTGGTTGATATTTGTGTAGATATTTCAGGGTTTTAAGGAGTAGGTCTAGGGGCACTTGGGCATATCTTGCCCTCCACTTGCCCCCACTTGGCTAGATCTCGCCCTTGGTTGGCCTTTGCTTGGCCTATAAATACCCTCCCCTTCAAGACTTCTTCATCCATTCCATAATTTCCAAGTCTTGAAAACCTCCCTCCTCCTTGTTGGTTTCATCCTCCCCTCTTCCTTTGTGAGGCCTTGCCGGCGGGTGCACCCTCCTAGAGGCCTTGCCGAGGGTACACCCCTCCAGTGGGCCGTGAGGTACCCCTGCCTTGTTGTTCTCGTAGAATACACCCTCTTGGTAGAAATACTCTCAAAAGTATTACTATACCCAAATTACCTTAGCCGTATACCTTGTAGTATTCCAAAGAAACCTCTATACGTAGAGTCTTAAATACTACCGTATGTCCTTTTGTCTCAAACCGAAACCCTAAGGAAATCTTCATTGAGTGATTGAAGTAATTAAGTAGAAGTTGGTTAGAACTTCTAAGGGTTGTTGGAGCGGGTTGGAGCACCCGAGTAGGAGCTAAGCGCCTAAGGATCGACATTTATACTTGGATAATTATGGGCTTATCGAGGTAAATATCTTGTTCTCTATTGTAATTGGAAATTACATGTTGTTAGAATATATAGTTGAAGTATACTATATATAGAATCAACGTGGTTAGTTGGCAATGTCTTTTGACTTAAGCTCAAGAATCGAATCGAATCAGAATTACATAGGATCAGATTACAGAGACTTGTGTAAGAGTACGCGAGTAGAATTGTACCCGTCGGGTTAGATGTATAACCCCCGGTTGGCTTCGTAGCCGCCCCGTTAGAGAGGAGATTTACGCTGCCATGGGAGGTCGCCGAATTTTCTCGTAATGTTCTACGATAAGATCTTGATGTTAATAAGTCGCGCGTGGCCTTATAGGTCAAGTACTACGTGTGGCGCGTTTCTACTTGGCTTAAGGAGTAGCCGACAGCTTGGAAGTACTTGAGCGCTTTTGCTATTAGTCGATACTGCCGCGAGGTATGTGAACCTCTTCCTATCTCTTCTAGCATGATATGTGTGAACTATGTAGTGCCAGAGACGATACGTACTAAATGTATTTTATTGGTGTAAAACATAAAGTGTTATAACGGCTTTATGGGAAGTTGGTTATAACGGCTTTATGTTGGTAAGAAAATACATGTGGTTTTTAAAAGGTAAATCGATTTGAACTATAATCGCTTGTTATGTGTTAATAAAGAACTTGAAGTATTTCAAAAGAGTTTTGAATCATTTTGAAAGAAGAAGTAATACTTGGTTTTTGAAAACTTAAGAGTTATACTAGCTTTATGGGAAGTTAGGTATAACGGCTTAAGAATGTTTCTCGATTTGAAATCGTAATGTGTATCGACAAACCACGTTAAGCGTTAATAAAGGGAAATGTTTTGATTAATTAAGTATTAATAAAACCAAGAGCAACTTCCATCCGCATGAAGCTAAGATGAGACAAAATGATATTTCCTAGATCATGGTCATTGTAATAAGATTGTTATAAACAAGAATATCCTACTCACATATAAGGCTTATGTTTCGATTGTTTAAAAGAAAATTATATTCTTAAATGAATAAGGCTATGAACCACGAAACCTTTCTAAAATAAGAAACGTGAACATTTGAAATTAGGCAAACTTGGACGTTTGGGAAATAATGTTGTTACTTGATTTTACAAAGGTAAGAGTTTTGGTTTTCTTAAAAGGACTGTTACTCTATTTTATACTACGGGTATTGTGTGACTTATGTGAAAGAAACAGATCTTTTAAAGATTTAAGGTGTGAAGTACTTTGGGGTTAGATACGAACTTGTTAGTAAAAGCACCTTGTGTGAATAACTTGATTGTATCGGTTTGTGATAGCCTTATAATACCTTCTTGTTGATTTGAGAAGTAAACATGTTAGGATGCTACGTGTGTTAGTATCTTGTGATGTTAGTGTAAAGGGGTTTTCCCCTCGACTGCGCTTAAAGTTGTTTGACTATCAGCCGTTATGTTGGTATTGTACCACTCACCTTGACTTGTGTCCGAGGTTGCCGCCTCCGACGCGGGTAGACTCAGCGGTCCGGGACCATGATTCGAGGATACCTACGCGGTCCGGGGATCCATGCGGAACTACGGAGTTCCGTGTTAGTTTACGCCTTGTGGTCACGCGGTCTTTGCGCTATGCGGATCGCGAGTCGGTGGATTTACGCCGGAGTAGCTACCGATGCGGTTATACCTCACGCGCCTATGAGGTTGGCCTACGCGAGTCGCTGAGAGTTCTGTGGCTAGACGCGCACATTTGATCTCGCGGGCGAGTGACCGCCTTTATCATGTGACGGTGCAGACAGATATCATGATACTGATGTATGACCTTGTTAGTTACGCTGGTGTTAGTAGTCGGCTATGCCTTCGCATTTACCCTGCATCGCTTTATTTGGACACAGTGGGACACGTGTTCATGTATTCCTTGGTGCTTTTATATCATAGATCACGGCAGTGATGGCGTATTCCACGCATGATTGATGTTGTGGCGTGAGACCCATGGTTATTATTGAGTAATGACTTTGAGGCGTGAGTCCCCGCTTGACATACGATCGCTATTTATCAGAATCGTAGTTTGGTTATCATACATGTCTCCCGCTTTGTATAGACTACTATGATTTCATTTACTGATTTATTTTCGCCACATACTCTGCACTGTTATGCGACCTCCTTCGGGCCGCTCACGCCGCAGTAAAGGTACACCGATCGTTGATCCTCGCTCTAGGGTCACGATTGCGTTGGGAAAGCTCCGCTTTCTCCGAGGCTTATCTTCGTATAGTCCCCTATTGTTGTAGGTGCTACATTCGTGGTATGACGGCCCCGTCCCGTCGTTGTTGTCATTTCATTCATAGAGGTCTGTAGTAATCGATGCAAGTGGTTGTAAAAAGGATTAAACTGCTCGCTTTAAAAGATTGTTTATATATGCCGGCGGCAAGTTTTCACAAGATTATTGTTTATACTTCTTGTTATTTCATGTTATTGTTTATATTCCATTACACTCGATGTTGTATCACTAGGGTGCCCGAGGTAAGGCACCAACACGCCCGTTCGGGTCGTGACACTCGCCCGCATAGCTTTTAGGACACAGTGGGACTTGTGTTCATGTATGCTTATTGGTGTTATATTATATCATGGATCACGGCAGAAGGAAGGATTCCACGCATGATTGATATTATGGGCGTGAGACCCATGGTTATATTTTAGTAATGACTTTGAGGGCACGCGTCCCTTACTTGATATGATTGCTATGTATTGTAATCGTAGGTTGGCTATCATACATGTCTCCTGCTTTGTTTAGATCGTTATGATTTCATTACGATTTCATCGTTTCACATACTTGGTACATTCTTCAGATCGACCTCCTTGGGCCGCGTCACGCCGCAGTTTAGGTACGCAGCTTGGTGATCTGCAGTGTAGGACCGCCGTAGTTTTTGGATAGCTCCCTTTGTTCAGGAGTTTATCTTTTTGGTATAGTTCCTTCAGTACATGCTTTTGTACGGTTATGGGTACGGCGGGGCCTTGTCCCGTCATATTTCAGTATAACTCTTAGAGGTTTGTATTCATATGTGGGATTGGACTCGTGTACAGTGTAGTGTCTTTTGTTTATGTATATTATATGGGAGCCTTGTCGGCTTTGCCTCAGACGCACGTTGGTTAAAAAAATGAGGCGTTATTTAAGTTCCGCAGTTTACTTGTGTTCTTAAGGTAGAAGGTGCCTGTGTAGGCACCACCACGCCCGGGTTCGGGGCGTGACAGAGTGGTATCAAAGCAGTCAGTCCTCGGAATGTCTACAGATCGTGTCTAGTAGAGTCTTGATTATCGGTGTGTTGCGCGCCACACCCATAAACAGGAGGCTACAGGATATTTAGGAGTTGGTTTATATTCTTCTCACTCTGAGATCGTGCCATAGAGCTGTGTTAGTAAGATAATTCCTCTCTGACGTGTTATTATGTTACAGCTATGCCTCCAAGGAGGGCAACAACCGCCCAGAAGGGCAAATGAGTAGCAGGAGCTACTAGTCAGACTCAGAGAGTTGATAGGGCTTATGCCTGTGGTATCTGGATGTTGTGCCGCTAGCATGAGTTCTTCGCCAGTTTTGAGACCCCAAGACTGCAGCCTCTAGTTTCTCGCCAGAGAAGACTATAGGGTTATGAGGGAAGAAGTTATGTTATTTGTCACGACCCGAACCCGGGCCCGTGACTGGTGCCTTACCCGGGCACCCAAGTAGACATACATCAGAGTAACCAGCGGAATATAAAACAATACATGAAACAATATGAAGTGAGAAACAATTTATCTGAGGAAAGTTGCCTTTAAGATATATATATAAAAACTTGAACAGTTAAGCATCCCTTTACAAACCCCGCCCACAACAAGATTACTGCACTTCTAAGAATGTTATAACAACAATGGCGTGACAGTGGTTCTCGCCATACCACGAATGTAAGTACCTACAACGACAGGGACTATACGAAAGATAAGCCTCCGAGACACTGAGCTTCCCAAAACGCTGAATCGTGACTCCTATGAGCGAGGATCAATAATCGTGTACCTCTACCGCAGATGAACGCAACCCCAAGCGAGGTCAAGATAACAGTACCAAGTATGTGAAATCGAAAATATCAGAATCAAATCATAACAGCTTTATATAAAACAGAGACATGTATGATAACCAAACTATAGTTTACAACATAAAAGTAGTCATGTCGGCGCAGTGGACTCACTCCTCAAAGTCATCCTCACGCCCGTGGAACTCATTCCTCATCACGGCAGCCTAGGTATAAATCGTATGATACGTATAACATGTCTCGCCCATCCCATGGGACACGAGGTGGAATCGTGTATACATGTCCCGCCCATCCTACGGGACTCCTGAATAATCGTATGGAATACATGTCCCGCCCATCCTACGGGACTCGGAAAGAATCGTATGGAATATATGTCCCGCCATCCCACGGGACTCGGTGAAAGAATCGTATGGAATACATGTCCCGCCATCCCATGGGACTCGGTAAAGAATCGTATGGAATACATGTCCCGGCCCATCCCATGGGACTCGGTAAAGAATCGTGTGAAATACATGTCTCGGCCCATCCCATGGGACTCGCTAAAGAATCGTGTGAAATACATGTCCCATCCCATCCCATGGGACTCGGTAAAGAATCGTATGGAATACATGTCCCGGCCCATCCCAAGGGACGCGGGAAAGAATCGTGTGAAATACATGTCCCTACCATCCTACGGGACTCGGTGAAAGAATCGTGAAATACATGTCCCTACCATCCCACTGACTCGTGAAAGAATCGTCCATAACATTTAAACCTCTTTAAGACAGATTAAGACAATACCATGCCTTCATTTTAAACCAACACATTTTCCTTTTTAAGGTCAAGTAACAACATTCTTTTCCAAAAGTTCAAGTTGCATATTTTTAAATACTTAAGTCTCTTATTTTCGAAAGATTTCATAGTTAATAGTCCTAATCACTTAACAACGTAATTTCTTCTTTTAACAAAAATTTGAGTAACACATATCTTATGTGTGAGTAGTTTATTCTTGTTTATAACAACTTTATTAAAGCAGCTATGATCTAGGAAATGTAATACAATTTTGTCTTATCTTAGCTTCTATGCAGATGGAGGTTTCTACTGGTTTTAATATAATTAATTATTCAATACATTTTCCTTTATTAGCGCTGCAGTGGTTTGTTCGATACTTATTCTCATTTCTGAAATCAATACAAGTCTTTCATAAACAATTAAGTAAACCGTTCCTTTTATCTCTCTTAAGTCGTTATACCTAACTTCCCATAAAGCTAGCATAACTCTTAAGCTTTTAAAACCAAGCATTACTTTTTTTTCAAAAACGATTCATAATTCTTTAGAAATACTTCAAGATTCTTATTATTTAAAACTCATGTCAAAAGACATCGAAGTAAAACCACGTTCAGTTAACACACGTACGTCTACCGTACTATATATATATTCTTTTTAAAATATCATGCTCAAGAGGATAGGAAGAATCACATACCTCCTCGGCGAAATCCACCTGCCAAGTCGAATATGTCGCGCGCAGAGTATCAACCTATAATAGTCAAATACGTCTATCAACGTCTAGACTATTCTCAGAGAATATTCTAAGCGAAGGTTCTTAATTCTACGGAAAATTGGGCAAGACTTCCCTACCACAAACTACACAAGTCTCATCAGAATACAGTCCTATGTAAGTACAGTTCAATTCTCTTCTTTCATATCCTTCTATATCTTATACTCAATCTAAACTACTCTTATATGTAATCTCCAATTACAATAGAAGGACAAGAGTATTTACCTCGATAAGCCCAAAATTATCCAAGTTTAAATGTCGATCCTGAACAACGTTTAGCTCCTAATTTGCACGCTCCGATAGCTCCAAGAAACCCTTAGAAGTTTCTAAACAACTTCTACTTAATACTTCAACCAACTATGAAGATTTCCCCAGGGTTTCGTTTAGTGACTAATGGATATAAGGTAGTATTTCTGGGCTTTTAGTATAGAGGCGACTTTGGAACACTACAAGGTATTTGGCTAAGGTATTTTGGGATAGTAACAATACTTAGAGAATACTTTTCTACCAATGGGGGGGAGGGGTGTTTCGGCCGAGGGCTTCACAAAGGGGGAGGGTAGTTTGGACGAGAGCTTCTAAGAGGGGGAGAGGGATTTTGAGACTTGGAAAATGTTTAAGGGATGAAGAATAAGTCTTGCACACAAGGGGTATTTATAGGACATTCAATGGCCAAGATCAAAGCAAGTGGATGGTGTAGATTTGGACATGTGCAACCTTATCTATCTACTCCACAAATATCTACAAAACATTGACCAAATGTTTAAGGCCTTTTTCATGTGAAAAACGTGCCACTCCTTGCCCTCCAAACCGTCCAACCTTGCCACCTAAGGGTGACACATGTCGCCCTCTCGTTGGTCCAAAATATTTCATCTCTCGGAAAAATCCAAAATAAATATTTTCTTGAAAACGTAAAATTCCTTTACAAGGTTCGGAAAATTTTTCGTCGGAAAAACAAATCTTTCTCGTGGATGTGCAAAATTTCGTCCTTAACATAATTCGGGCTTACACAATTGTACGTACGTCCTCACATACATACTATGGAAATACGGGGTATAACATTCTCCCCTCCTTAGAAACATTCGTCCCGAATGTTCCTTCTCAAGACAGATAATGATGAAGTTCCTCTTAACTTAAACAAGTTGCCCATGCCACACATGGCCACAAAATAACACACGCGCAAATACTTAAATCCAAGTCCACGAGGAATCACCTCTATCATCACAAAAGCTCCCACTCAAGGGCTAAAAGATATTCCCTTCGCACCTTTACTTCACAAAAGTAATGATCACTTCTATTCTCTTACTCCGCATCTCCTCGCACACTCAACACTTCCTAACTAAACTTACCACCTTCATATTGCTTCGCTTCCAAAATCTCGGGTTACTATCCCCAACTTGGTCATCATTAACTGGAACACTACGGATGGATCTCCGATACTTTTCCGAACATAGCAACATGAAAGACCGGACGCATCGCCTCATACGCCGGACGGCAAAGCTAACTTATGGCAACCCGCCTATTCTCCAAATGATCCAAAACGCCAAAGTACCTCGCTAAGTTTCCGCTTTCCAAATTTCACACGCCTTCCGGTGGTACCTTCAAGAAAACCTCCGTCAACTCGAACTCCAGTGTCGACGCCGATTTTCGCACGACTTCGCTGACTCGAGCCGCCAATAACCTCTCTGGATAAGCTCCACCTTATCCACATCCCGCTGGATCGAGTATGGACCAACTATCTGAACCTTGCCAACATCGAACCAATCGACCGGCAACCTACACTTCCGCCCATACAAGGCTTCATAAGGCGATATCCGAATACTGAAATAGTAGCTATAGTGATACTTACTCAACAAGAGGCACATAATCCTTGCGGCTACCCCTGAAATCAAAAACACTGGCCCGAGGGTGAATGCAATACTAAGACTCACCTGAGTTCCTAACCCCTTTGGTAAAACCTCGAAAAGAAATAGTCATAAACCGGCTCCACCGCTGTCATATAAAGTAAGAGTAGGAACCCCGCGCAGTCTTACAACCTTCCTGATATATAACATCTCGCATAACCTCTCGCGAGTAAATACCCCGATCGAAAGACAAGATGGGCTGATCTCATCAAGACTACCGCTGGTCGAACGCACCCACAAACTCGTACAACGGTCATCTAAACTTGGGCCTAGCGCCCCCGTGACCCTACCACCTGGCGAGACCACCTCGAACTGACCCCACCACATTACAGGCCGCGGGTTGACCCGCGATCGGTCCTCAACCCGACCCGCTATCACGCCAAACTCTTGTTCCCCCGATCCGAAACAATCTTACTAATCAAGTCACGAAAACCTAGTGGTCTCCTTAGCTCAACTACCCTCTTTCATTTCATACCACTCAGGGACTTATCACACAAATATATCCCACGTATACTATGCACTCCGATAAAGGTCAACATAAAAATAAATCTTTTACTCAAGATGGCCTCGCATCTAAGGTCTCTACGTATAATATTCTAAGGCTCACAATTTACCTGTCCCCAATCTTACCCTTCTAACTAACCATGTTTGCTAAATACAATTTTAACATAATGCTATCTGAACATAATACTTAGCACTTCATCATATCATCAACGCATACAAGTCTCTAGAGGGGTAAGAATATACCTGTATCTACTGCTTCACTTCCCCTTCGCCGCTCTAATCATAATCCTGCCCTGCAGGGCGCATAGCTATAGAAGGCGATGAACCTGCCACTGACCCGGTAGGCTGCGTCATTCTACCTATATCCCTCCTTCTAGGACAGTCTCTCGTCACATGGCCCTGACGGCCGCAGGTGAAACAAGCACCAGTAAAAAAGACGACACTCCCCGGGATGACGTTTGCCGCATCGTGCACACTGATGAAAGCATGAACCCGACTGGCTAGAACCCATGTATACCTGTGAACCAGAAACCCTGGAGCTCTGACCAGCTCCCGAATACCCCGAACGCCCCAAGGCGCGGAGGACCACTGCATCTTGTGAGGTGCATAACTAACTCACACGAGGCGGTTCGCCTCGAAAGTTACCAAAGGACCTGCTGTTACGCCTCTTCTGCTGATCGCGGTCATTCCGTCGACCCCTCCGCTCCTCACATCCAAGTGCATAAGCCTGCATGCGGGCAATGTCCATGCCCGGCTGAAGAGCTACACCCAAACAAGCCTCTGCCAAGTAGTCATCGAGCCCGGTGACGTAGCTGTCACGACCCGAACCCGGGCCCGTGACTGGTGCCTTACCCCGGGCACCCAAGTAGCCATACATCAGAGTAATCAGCGGAACATAAAGACAATACATGAAACCAGTGAAATAAGACAGTGAAATAAGGCATAAAGCTAACCAAAGCGGTTACCTTCAGATATATATAAATAACAACTCTTTCAACATGAGCAGCTTAATCTTTTTACAAACCCCGCCACAACAGCATGCTACGGACCTATAAGAATGATACGACAACAACGGATGGCCCCGCCAAACCCCGAATGTAAACACTTACGACGCGGTGACTATACCACCGATAAGCCTCCGAGAAACGGAGCTTCCCAAACGCCAAATCTGGACTCGAGAGCTAGGATCAACGATCGTGTACCTTTACCGCGCATGAACGCAGCTTCGGGCGAGGTCATAACAGTACCAAGTATGTGAAATCAAAATAAATATCAGAAATGAATTCATAGTAGTCTATATAAAGCGGGAGACATGTATGATAACCAAAATACGATTCACAATAAATAGCAAATATGTCAAGTCGTGGACTCACGCCTCAAAGTTATCACAATAAAACCGTGACGGCAAGTACGAAGGCATAGCAGACTACTAAGACCCACAGTACCAAAAATACCACAAACTGTATCTCGAGGTATTTCTAGACCGCACCTCATGATCGAAGCTGGCCACTCGCCCGCAATATCAATGTGCGCGTCTATCCTCGAACTCTCGCAGCCCGCATAGGTCACCCATTGCACCCGCATGAGGTATTCTCGAATCATGGTCCTGCATCACCGAGGTATACCCCGCATCGGCGCAGCCAACCTCGGTATCCGCCTAGGCTCCGCAGCCGCATAGTCTCAAAAGACCGCATAGTCTCAACAGACCGCATAGGAATCCCCGCATCGGCTAAACACCGGAATGATCAATCCCGAGCTACCGCGACTCGCATAGTCACAAGGATCATAAAGCCGTATAGACCGCATCAGGGTGGCAAGCCCGGTATAACAAGTCAAGGGGTATGTGATACAATAACAAGATAACCGCTTAACGCTTGACAACGTAAGCACAACAAGAGTGACCCCTTTACACAATAATCACAAGATACTAACACACGTAGCATCCTAACATGCTTACTTATCAAATCAACAAGAAAGTATTACAAGGCTATCACAAACCAATACAATCAAGTTATTCACACAAGGTACTTTCTACTAACAAGTTCGTACCTACCCCAAAGTACTTCATACATTAAATCTTTAAAAGATCGTTACTTCACAAAACCACACAATACGTAGTATATGAAAATAGAGTGATTATCTTTTTAAAGTAAATCAATTACTTCTCTTTGTAAAATCAAGTAGCAACCTTCTTTTCCAATGTTCAAGTTTCTTATTTTAGAAGGGTTTCGTAGTTCATAGTCTTATTCATTAAGAATATAATTCTCTTTTAACTATCCGAGAAACATAAGTCTTATATGTGAGTAGGATATTCTTGTTTATAACAATCTTATTACAAACCATGATCTAGGAAATATCATTTTGTCTCATCTTAGCTTCATGCGGATGGAAGTTTCTACTGGTTTTAATAATACTTAATTAGTCAAAACATTTCCTTTATTAACGCTGCAGATGGTTTGTCGATACACATTACGATTTCAAATCAAGAAACATTCTTAAGCCGTTATACCTAACTTCCCATAAAGCTAGTATAACTCTTAAGTTTTGCAAAACCAAGTATTACTTCTTCTTTCAAAATGATTCAAAATCTTTTGAAATACTTCAAGTTCTTTACTAACACATAACAAGCCGCTTATAGTTCAAATCGATTCGCTTAAAGACCACAAGTATTTTCTTACCAACATAAAGTTATAACCAACTTCCCATAAAGCCGTTATAACACTTTATGTTTTAAACCAATCAAATACATTTAGCACACGACGCTCACCGTACTACATAGTTCACACATATCATGCTAGAAGAGATAAGAGGTTCACATACCGCGACGAGTATCGACTAATAGCAAAACGCTCCAAGTACTTCCAACCGTCGGCTACTCCTTAAGCCAAGTAGATCGCGCCACACGTAGTACTTCAACCTATAAGGCCACAAGGCGCTTATTAACATTTAGATCTCATCGTAGAACATTCTACCGAAAATTCGGCAAAGACCTCCCGCAACAAACAGTAACTCTCCTCCTCTATCGAGGCCGGCCACCAAGCCAACCGGGGTTATACGCCTAACCCTAACGGTACAATTCTACTCCACGGTACTACTACAAGTCTCATGTAATACTTTCATGTAATTACAGTTCAGTATTCTTCTTTTAAATTCAGGCTTAAGTCGCAAGACATTGCCGATAACTACGTTCAGTTCTATATATAGTATACTTCAACTATATATTCTAACAATATGTAATTTCCAATTACAATAGAGGGACAAGATAATTACCTCGATAAGCCCATAATTATCCTAGTTAAAGTCGATCACGGCAATCGCTTAGCTCCAACTCCGAGCGCCCAACCCGCTCTAAACCACCCTTAGAAGTTCTAACTAACTTCTACACAATACTCCAACGGACTATGGAGATTTTCCTGTTTCGGTTTTGTGGATCGACTAAGTATAATAGTATTTCTGGGCATTTTCAGATAGTATAACCTTAGAATCCAACAAGGTATTCGGCTAAGGTACGTTGGGCAGTATCACACTACTTTTGAGAGTATGTCTACACCACAAAGGGGGTATTTATACGAAAGCAACTAGGCTAGGGGGGGGTACCCCACGGCCACACTACTAGGAGGGGGGGCGCTACTCTCGGCCAAGGGGGCCTCACGAAATGGGGAGGGGGAGCTCTCAAGACTTAGAGATTTTTTTGGATGAAGAAGTCTTCAAAGGGAAGGGGTATTTATAGGTCAAGTGAAGGCCAACCAATGGCGAAGTTCTTGCTAATTGCAAGGTGTAGGGCCAAGGTTCACCCACGTGTCCTCGACCAACTAACACACAAAATATCCTACCAACTACACCTCCATTTCGCCCAAACCGAGCTCTCACGTCCGCCAATGGGAGGTGCCAAGTGGCGCCTCTTGTTGGCCCAACACGCTTCGTCTCTAAAAATCCGCAAAAATTAAAAATGACATAGCGGAAATTCCCTACGAAAGTCGTGGAAAACGCTTTCAAAAACGACTCTAAACGGGTGTTGTGAACAAAATTAATTCGGCCAAGCCTTAGTACAAGTTTCAAATTTTCTACGTACGTCCTTACGTACATACTCTGAAAATACGGGGTATAACATTCTCCCCTCCTTAGAAACATTCGTCCCGAATGTTCCTTATAAGTCTCAAACAAACGCGGCGCAAGATAGTCTTCACTACTATACTTACGAGAACAATCCTGCCACAGCTGCACCTGTGTAAATACTTACATCAAAGTCCACGAGGAAACACCTCTAATCATCACCACAAAACACTCCTCACCGGGGTCTAAAATATACTTCCTTCACACCTTCTCTTTACAAAAGAAATGATCACATCTATGCCCGCCATACATGCTCGCTTATCTCTTTACTCGTCGTAGATACCACTTTGTCACTTTGCCTGAGGCATTAACCTTCTCCGCGACTCCAACAAATGGTACCACTTTTGTCACTTTGTCGCGAGCCTTGCTCCGACGACCCAACAAATGGTACCGGCCGCCATGCACTTCGAGGCTGTCGTACACTCGAACTCTTACCACATTACGATACGGCTTCGCCAAGACTGGGTTACTATCTCTAACGTGGTCATCATTAACTGGAACACTGATGGATTCTCCGATACTTTCCGATCATAACAATACGAAAAGATCGGACGCATCGCCTCCTAAGTCGGACGGCAAAGCTATCATATAGGCAACCCGCCTATCCTTCACATGAACTCGTGGGCCCAAAGTAACACGGCTAAGTTCCTCTGTCATACCAAAACTCGTCACACCCTAACCACGATCACCTGGAACAAGCTGAACCAATCGTTCAACCTTGCCAACATCGAACCAATCGGCCAAGAACTTACACTTCCGCCCTTACAAGGCTTCATAAGGCGATATCCGAACACTGAAATGGTAGCTTAAACACTTCCTCCACAGGAGACAACAATCCCCACGACTACCTCTGAGATACACACACGCCCGGTGGCGAACGCGATTCTCGAGATTCACCAGTTCCTAACTTTGCTCGCAAAACCTCCAGAAAAAAAAAGCAGCCGTAACCTGGGCTCCACTGTCTGTCTTAAGGTGTAGGTAGGCACCTCATGCAGCCCTACAACCTTTCCGATAACTCAACACAGCCGAGTAAACGGTCCTGACCGAAGAACACGATGGCTGCCTCATCGCCCGACCATCGGTCGAACGCACCCACGAACTCGGTCGCTGGTTAACTAGACTTGGGCCTAACATCCTCACAACCCTAACACAAGGCGGGACCACCACCACCTGACCCCACCACCAAACCTCCCGCGGGTTGACCCGCAACGTGGCCTCAACCCGACCCGCAACGCCGCACAATACTAGCTCCCGATCCTAACAATCTCACTAATCACGTTTCAAAACCTAGCGTCTTCTTAGCTCAACTACCCTTTCATTCCACACTACTGGGACCTATCCCAACATAACTCACGTGCACTATGCACTCCGATAAGTGGTCAAACATAACACTACACCTTTCTCGAGATGGCCTCACATCTAAGGTCTTTACGTAAAAGCTCTAAGGCTCACACCTTCTCTATCCCCAAAATCTTACTCTGTTAAACAACCATGATCTAATCACGACTAACACACCGCTATCGTAACATAGCACTTAAGGTATACTCACCTTATCACACATACCGATCTCAGAGGGTTAAAGATATATCTATATTCATCGCTTCACTCCTTAGTCGTTTCTAATCAAACTCGCCACGTAGGGCTCATAGCTAAGGAAGATGACGAACTACCCACCGATCTCAAGGCTAAGTCCTCCTACAAGCGACACCCCATCGACATCGACCGACGGTCGTAGGTACAACAAGTATTAACTAAAAGACGACATTCCCGAATGACGCTCACACCGCGAACCGAAGCCACGGAGTTCGACCAACTCCCGCACACCCCGAACGCCCCGAAATCTGGAAGACCACTCAGACCGCGAGGTGCATATCTAATCTGGCCAGCGAGGCGACTTCGAAAGTTACTAAAGGACCTTGCCGCTCGCCCTCTCCCGCTCGCCTTTGTTAACCCAGAAATCTTACGTTTCTTGGCTCGCCGCAAGATAAGCCCGCATACGAGCCATGCCAAGCCTCAATCAAGAATTACTCTTGCACAACCTCTCTTAGATAGTCATCAAGACCGTGGTACATCGGTATACTCTCTGTAGCCACATCCATAGCTAGTAATGTGGTCGTCTTCTTTGCACTCTATATTCACCGCCCCTGGCCGTGGAATCGGGCGTTCAAATATCATGGCCGCAGCTGGAACCGCCGCTGCCGTGCAAACTCATTGGGCTAGTGACGCCGCAAAACTCCCGAATGAAGCACTACCCTAGGTAATGATTGGGCCTGTGCCTCGCCACCCTCCGAACTCTACTCGCAGCCTCCGCCGCTTTGACCTCTGGGCGGGTGCCCACGCGAGGCATAGCGGAAGTGGAAAGAAATACGTCGAGGGTCCAACTTACAACACGGCTCTAAGGCACGATCTCAGAGTGAGAAGAATAGAAACCAATCCTAAATACCCTATAGCCTCTCGATTATTGGTGTAGTGCACAACACACCGATAATCAAGACTTCATCGGATACGGCTCATAGACACTTTCCGAGGATTAATCGCTCGATACCACTTTTGTCACGACCAACCGGCCCGTGGATCGTGCCTTACCCGCACCCAAGTAGCCATACATCGAGTAATCGGAACATAAAGACAATACATGAAACCAAGAAATAAGATGTGAAATAAGGCACAAAGCAACTAAAAACGGTTACTTCATGATATATATAAATAACAACTCTTTCAACATGAGCTTTAATCCTTTTTACAAACCCCGCCCACAACAAGATTACAGCCTCTAAGAATGATACGACAACAATGGCGGACAGTGGCCCCGCCAAACCCCGAATGTAAACACTTACGACGACAGTGGACTATACCACCGATAAGCCTCCGAGAAACGGAGCTTCCCAAACGTCAAATCGCGACTCGAGAGCTAGGATCAACGATCGGTGTACCTTTACTGCGGATGAACGCAGCCCCAAGGAGGTCAAGATAACAGTACCAAGTATGTGAAATCGAAAATAAATATCAGAATGAATTCATAGTAGTCTATATAAAGCAGAGACATGTATGATAACCAAAATACGATTCACAATAAATAAGCGGTCATGTCAAGTCGTGACTCACGCCTCAAAGTTATCACAATAAAACCGTGACGGCAAGTGCGAAGGCATAGCCGACTACTAAGACCCACAGCACCAAAAATACCACAAAGCGTATCTCGAGGTCTTTCTGCACCGCACTACATGATCGAAGATGGCCACTCGCCCGCAATATCAATGCGCGTCTATCCTCGAACTCTCGCAGCCCGCATAGGTCACCCATGCACCCGCATGAGGTATTCCTCGAATCATGGTCCTGCATCGCCGAGGTATACCCGCGATCGGGCGCAGCCAACCTCGGTATCCGCCTAGGCTCCCGCAGCCCGCATAGTCTCAAAAGACCGCATAGTCTCAACAGACCGCATAGGGGATCCCCGCATCAGGCTAAACACCCGGAATGATCAATCCTGGAGCTACCGCACTCCGCATAGTCACAAGGACCGCATAGCCGTATAGACCGCATCAAGCGGTGGCAAGCCCTGTATAACAAGTCAAGGGTATGTGATACAATAACAAGATAACCGCTTAACGCTTGACAACGTAAGCACAACAAGAGTGACCCCTTACACAATAATCACAAGATACTAACACACGTAGCATCCTAACATGCTTACTTATCAAATCAACAAGAAAGTATTACAAGGCTATCACAAACCAATACAATCAAGTTATTCACACAAGGTACTTTCTACTAACAAGTTCTGGTACCTACCCCCAAAGTACTTCATACATTAAATCTTTAAAAGATACGTTACTTCACAAAAACCACACAATACCTGTAGTATATGAAAATAGAGTGATTATCTTTTTAAAGTAAATCAATTACTTCTCTTTGTAAAATAAAGTAGCAACATTCTTTTCCAATGTTAAAGTTTATTATTTTAGAATGGTTTCAGAGTTCATAGTCTTATTCATTAAGAATATAATTCTCTTTTAACTATCCGAGAAACATAAGTCTTATATGTGAGTAGGATATTCTTGTTTATAACAATCTTATTACAAAGACCATGATCTAGGAAATATCATTTTGTCTCATCTTAGCTTCATGCGGATGGAAGTTTCTACCGGTTTTAATAATACTTAATTAGTCAAAACATTTCCTTTTATTAACGCCGCAGTTGGTTTGTCGATACACATTCGATTTCAAATCAAGAAACATTCTTAAGCCGTTATACCTATCTTCCCATTAAGATAGTATAACTCTTAAGTTTTGCAAATACCAAGTTTTACTTCTTCTTTCAAAATTTTTCAAAAATCTTTTGAAATACTTCAAGTTCTTTACTAACACATAACAAGCCGCTTATAGTTCAAATCGATTACCTTTTAAAGACCACAAGTATTTTCTTACCAACATAAAGTCGTTATAACCAACTTCCCATAAAGCCGTTATAACACTTTATGTTTTAAACCAATCATATACATTTAGCACATGACGTCTACCGCACTACATAGTTCACACATATCATGCTAGAAGAGATAGGAAGAGGTTCACATACCGCGACGAGTATCGACTAATAGCAAAACGCTCCAAGTACTTCCAACCGTCTACTCCTTAAGCCAAGTAGATCGCGCCACACGTAGTACTTCAACCTATAAGGCCACGCGCTTTATTAACATTTAGATCTCATCGTAGAACATTCTACAGAAAATTCAAGACTCCCCCGCAACAAATGTAAATCTCCTCCTCTATCGAGGCGGCTACCAAGCCAACCAGGGGGTTATACGCCTAACCCTAACGGTACAATTCTACTCCACGGTACTACTACACAAGTCTCATGTAATACACCCTCATGTAATTACAGCTCAAAGATTCTTCTTTAAATTCAGCTTAAGTCGCAAGACATTGCCGATAACTACGTTCAGTTCTATATATAGTATACTTCAACTATATATTCTAACAATATGTAATTTCCAATTACAATAGAGGGACAAGATAATTACCTCGATAAGCCCATAATTATCCTAGTTAAAGTCGATCCTAGGCAATCGTTTAGCTCCAACTCCGAGCGCTCTAACCCGCTCTAAACCACCCTTAGAAGTTCTAACTAACTTCTACACAATACTCCAACGGACTATGGAGATTTTCCTAGGGTTTCGGTTTTAGGACTCGACTAAGTATAATAGTATTTCGGGCATTTTCAGATAGTATAACCTTAGAATACAACAAGGTATACTGGCTAAGGTAATTTGGGCATTATAACAATACTTTTGAGAGTATTTCTACACCACAAAGGGGTATTTATACGAAAGCAACTAGGCTAGTGGGTACCCCACGCCACACTACTAGGAGTGGCGCTACTCTCGCCAAGGGGGCCTCACGAAATGGGAGGGAGCTCTCAAGACTTAGAGATTTTTTGGATGAAGAAGTCTTCAAAGGGAAGCGGGTATTTATAGGTCAAGTGGCGCCAACCAATGGCCAAGATCTTGCCAAGTGCAAGGCAAGTGTAGGCCAAGATTCACCCACGTGTCCTCGACCAACTAACACACAAATATCCTACCAACTACACCTCCATTTCGTCCAAACCGAGCTCTCACGCCCGCCAATGGGAGGTGCCAAGTGGCGCCTCTTGTTGCCCAACACGCTTCGCCTCTGGAAAAATCCGCAAAAATTAAAAATGACATAGCGGAAATTCCCTACGAAGTGTGGAAAACGTTTTCGAAAAACGACTCTAAACGGGTGTTGTGAACAAAATTAATTCGCCAAGCCTTAGTACAAGTTTCAAATTTTCACGCACGCCCCACGCATATACTCAAAATACGGTATAACAAGGCGGTGTACTGGCCCTCCATATTAGCTACTAACGCGGGACATCTCGAGCCAATGAGTCGAACTCCACGTTGTACTCCAACCGCACGCCTCTGTCTCAAAGATTAGAAATCATTTACCCGCGCCCTCCTCATCTGCGGAGGCAAAGTTGGTCGAAATGCCTCCGAGAACTCGTCCCAAATACCGGAGGCGCATACTCCCCGACAGCCTCCCACGAATCAAACTACGATCGCAGATCACGCGGCCGATGTGAACCTAAGACCACCGACTCGGTCTCCAAGTCTTGATCACTCACGATCCGCTATAATCGCCGGATGAACTCGCGATCATCCTCGTGCCTCGATCCATAAAACACCGCGTCGCAACTCGTAAAGTCCCGCAGCCTCAAACTATCCGCCTCGTGAACTATGGGTACTACCGGCACGGAATCGCCGCGATTCAGCCTTATCCTCGTGTCTTGCCACTATCACCGCCAATAATCGCCATCTCCTTGTAACCCATCTCTCTCGCTTCCAGCCGCGGATGGAGGCTCAGTCTCGTGGTCTCGTGAGACCGCCGCTACTTACTCGCAGCCTCTTTGCCGCTTGCCCTTCTCGGGCCCCGATTGCCATGCGCGAGGCATAATCGCATAAAAGAATACGTTAGAGGGTCCAACTTATAACACGCCTCTAAGGCACGATCTCGGAATGAGAAGAATGGAAACCAATCCTAAATATCCTATAGCCTCCGACATTGGTGGTGCACAACACACCGATAATCAAGACTCTACTAGATACTTCAGTAGACACTTTCCGATGATTAATCGCTCGATACCACTTTTGTCACGACCAAACCGGCCCGTGATCGTGCCTTACCCGCACCCAAGTAGACATACATCGAGTAACCAATGAATATAAAACAAGAAATGAAACAATATGAAGTGAGAAACAGTTTATTCGAGGAAAGTTGCTTTCGCATATATATATAAAACTTGAACAGCATATCCTTTTACAAACCCCGCCACAACAAGATTACATGCACTTAAGAATGTTATAACAACAATGGCGATGTGGCTTCGCCATACCACGAATGTAAGTACCTACAACGATGTGACTATACGAAAGATAAGCCTCCGGGACACGAAGCTTCCCAAAACGCTGAATCGTGACTCCATGAGCGAGGATCAACAATGGTGTACCTCTACCGCGCAGATGAACGCATCCCCGGGCGAGGTCGCACAACAGTACCAAGTATGTGAAATCGAAAATATCAGAATCAAATCATACGCTTTATATAAAGCAGAGACATGTATGATAACCAAACTACGGTTTACAACATAAAAGTAGTCATGTCGGCGGGGACTCACTCCTCAAAGTCATCCTCACGCCCGTGGAACTCCTTCCTCACCGCTAGCGATCTAGGTATAAATCGTATGATACATATAACATGTCTCGGCCCATCCCACGGGACACGAGGAATCGTGTGGTATACATGTCCCGCCCATCCTACGGGACTCGGTGAAAGAATCGTATGGAATACATGTCCCGCCCATCCCACGGGACTCGGTGAAAGAATCGTATGGAATACATGTCCCGGCCCATCCCATGGGACTCGGTAAAGAATCGTATGGAATACATGTCCCGGCCCATCCCATGGGACTCGGTAAAGAATCGTATGGAATACATGTCCCGGCCCATCCCATGGGACTCGGTAAAGAATCGTCCATAACATTTAAACCCTCTTTTAAGACAGAATAAGACAATACCATTGTCACGACCCGAACCCGGGCCCGTGACTGGTGCCTTACCCCGGGCACCCTAGTGATACAACATCAGAGAAAATCAGCGGAAATAAAAACATGAACATGAATTAAGAGACAAGATAAATAAACAGGCCAACCAAAACAGTTGCCTTCATCATATATATACATAAATACCCGAACATTTATCCTTTTTACAAACCCTGCCCACAACAA
Organism: Przewalskia tangutica; assembly: GCA_029844215.1. Classification (NCBI taxonomy): domain Eukaryota; kingdom Viridiplantae; phylum Streptophyta; class Magnoliopsida; order Solanales; family Solanaceae; genus Przewalskia; species Przewalskia tangutica. The sequence continues at coordinate 27,774,863 of CM056725.1, forward strand.
AGGCATGCACTCTAAGATTTTTACAATATTTATGACGGACAGGGCCCCGCCATACCCTCGAATGTATAAGAATCTCTGCACTGTGGTAACATACCAAAAGATAAGCCTCAGAAGAAATGGGGCTTCCGACACGCGAATTGTGATCCTATGGCGAGGATCCACAACCGATGTACTTCCACTGCGGATGAACGCACCCGGGCGAGGTCGAGATAACAGTACCAAGTATGTGAAATCAGAAAAGATCAGAATGAAATCATAATAGTCTATATAAAGCGAGACATGTATGATAACCGGATGAAATCGTGTCGGCCCATCCGTGGGACTCGGTGAATAATCGGATGGAATACGTGTCCTCGCCATCTCGTGGGACTCGGTGTATAATCGGATGAAATACGTGTCCTCGCCATCTCGGGACTCGGTGTATAATCGGATGGAAAACGTGTCCTCGCCATCTCGTGGGACTCGGTGTATAATCAAATGGAATACGTGTCCCTGCCCATCTCGTGGGACTCGGTGTAGAATCAGATGAAATACGTGTCCCTGCCCATCTCGTGGGACTCGGTGTATAATCAGATGGAATACGTGTCCCTGCCCATCTCGTGGGACTCGGTGTATAATCAAATGGAATACGTTTCCCTGCCCATCTCGTGGGACTCGGTGTAGAATCAGATGAAATACGTGTCCCTGCCCATCTCGTGGGACTCGGTGTAGAATCGTTCATAACAAATCAACCGGCCCTCCATCGAGAGACGCGGGGGTACAGTAATACAACCAAGGCTATCACAACAAGCATAGGCAAGTTTCACAAAAACAAGCATAGGCAAGCTTTACAACAACAAGCATAGGCAAGTTTCACAACAACAAGCATAGGCAAGTTTCACAACAACAAGCATAGGCAAGTTATACACAACTCAAAGTACTTTCATTTTATGCCAAAGTCCGGGTTTTAACCCTAAAGTACTACGTACGTTAAATTCCTTTTAAAGATCCATTTCTTTTACAAAGGTCACCCGATACCCGTAGTATAAAAATAGAGTGACTAACATTGTTAAGTAAACCAAAATGCTTTCCTTTGTAAAATCAAGTAACAACCTTATTTTCCAAACGTTCAAGTTTGCCTAATTTCAAATGCTGAAGTTTCTCATTTTAGAAAAGGTTTCGTAGTTCATAGTTTTAATCCTTTAAAACATAATTCTCCTTTAAACGTTTTGAGAAACATATGTCTTATATGTGAGTAGGTTGTTCTTGTTTATAATCAATCTTATTAAGCAGCCATGATCTAGGAAAAGTAATATCATTTTGTCTCATCTTAGCTTCTATGCAGATGGAGGTTTCTACTGGTTTTAATACCATACTTCATTATTCAATACATTTTCCTTTATTAACGCTGCAGTTGGTTTGTCGATACTCATTCCGATTTCAAATCAAGAAACATTATCCTTTTAAAACCAAGTACTCATTACTCACGAATGAGGTTTCACACTTTTAACAAAATTCATATCAATACCATTAAGTCAAGTCTCTTATCTTCTAAAATCAGTAAACCATTCTTTTTATCACTCTTAAGACGTTATACCTAACTTCCCATAAAGCTAGTACAACTCTTATGTTTTCAAAGCCAAGTATTACTCTTCTGTCAAAAAGGTCTTTTTGAAACACTTCAAGTTCTTTGTTACTACACATCAAATCCGTTATAAGTCAAAACAGTTACCCTTTGAAACCACAAAGCATTTTCTTACCTACATAAAACTGTTATAACCAACTTCCCAAAAAGCCGTTATAACACTTTATGTTTCAAACCAATCAAATACATTAAACACATGTACGTCTACCGTACTACATAGTTATACACATATCATGCTAGAACAGATAGGAAGAGGTTCACATACCTCGCGACGATTACCGACTAATAGCAAAGCGCTCCAAGTACCTCAAATTGTCGGCTACACCTTAAGCCAAGTAGACCACGCCACACGTAGTATTTCAACCTATAGAGGCCACAAGGCGCCTATTAACATCTTAGATCTCAATGTAGAATATTCTACAGAAAATTCGGCAGCACCTCCCCCCCCCCCCCCCCCCCAACAGCGTAATCTCCTCCTCTATCGAGGCCGGCTACCAAGCCAACCGGGGGGGGGGGGGGTTTGCACGTCTAACCGGACGTGTACAATTCTACTCACAGTAATGCTACACAAGTCTCATGTCTGAATACACCCTATGTAATTCGGGATTCACTTATTAAAATTCAGGCTTAAGTCGCAAGACATTGCCGTAAGTATTATTCAGGCTTAAGTCAAAAGACATTGCCGCACAACTATGTTCAATTCTATATATAGTATACTTAACTATATACTCCTACAACATGTAATTTCCAAATACCACAGAAGGTTAAGAATGTTTACCTCGATAAGCCCAAAATTATCCGAGTTTATATGTCGATCCTGAGCAAGGTTTAGCTCCTACTCCGTGCGCTCCGACCCGATCCAACCAACCCTTAGAAGTTCTAACCAACTTCTACTTATAACTTCAACTACGGGTGAAGATTTACTTAGGGTTTCGTTTTTGTGACTGAGGGAAGTATAATAGTATTTTCTGGGCTTTTGTATAAGTGTAACCTTGGGAATACTACAAGGTATTTGGGCCAAGGTATTTGGGCATTATAACAATACTTGGAGAGTATTTCTATACCACAAAGGGGGGTATTATACAAAGACAACTAGGCTAGGGGAGGGGGTACCCCACGGCTAACCTCTACAAAGGGGGAGGGGGATACTTTCGGCCAAGGGGCCTTCTCAAAGGGGGAGGGGGGTGTGGTGGACGAAAGAACAAGAGGGATGGAGTATTTTGAGACTTAGATAGATTGCTCAAGTTTGGATGAAATAACTCTTCAACTTAGAGGGGTATTTATAGGTCAAGGAATGGCCAACCAATGGCCAAGATCCATCCAAGTGTTAGGCAAGTGTAAGGCCAAGATCAAGCCAAGTGCACCTTATCCATCTACCACCAAAATATCCTACCTAACCCTTGACCAAGAATCAACACAAAAAACGTGCCATTGATGCCTTTGTCGTCCACTTCTCACGCCCAATGTGAGGGTGACACATGTCACCCTCCCGTTGGTCCAAAATGTTTCGTCTCTCGGAAAAATCCGCAAAAATTATAAATGACAGAGCCGGAATTTTCCTACGAAAGTCATGGAAACGCTTTAAAAAACGACTCCTTTTGGTAGATATGTACAATTTCGAACCTTGCCTAACTTTAAGGCTCAAATTTCTACGTACGTCCTCACGTACATACCCTGGAAATACGGGGTATAACATTCTCCCCTCCTTAGAAACATTCATCCCGAATGTTCCTTCTAAGCCTCAAAACAAATACGCGCCAAAGATAGTCTTCACTACTATACTTACGAGAACAAATCCTGCCACACCTGGCCACAGAAACACCCGCGCAACTACTTACATCCAAGTCCACGAGGAAACACCTCTAACATCACAAACTTTTGTCACTTTGCCGCGAGGTTCTAATGTCACTCCGGCGACCCAACAAATGGTACCGGACTGCATGCGCTCCCTGAGGTCTAAAATATACATCCTTCGCACCTTCTCCCTTTACAAGAAATGATCATATCTATGCTCGCAATACATGCTCGCCTCTACCCTTACTCGTCGTACTCTTCTCGAACACTTGAACTCTTCTAGTATCGCACCACACTTCGATTCCAAAACTTTGAGTCACTACCTCTAAACTTGGTCATCTTACTAGCCTCAATCTTCCTTAAGGCCATTCCCGCCTTCACGACCGCTCGTCGAACACACCCACGAACTCATATGATGGTCAACTAAACTTGGGCCTAGCACCTCGTGACCCTACCACCGGCGACCACCCAGTGACCCCACTCGAAGCAGTCGCGGGTTGGCCCGCAACATGGCCCCAACCTGACCCACTTAACGCATCAAGCTCTTGTTCCCCGATTCGGAACAATCTTACCTATACAGGTCATGAAAGCTACCACTTCCATTTCACACTACCCATGGACTTATCCCAGAACACATTTATACGCAAACCAAGTATTTCAACAAAGACTAACCGTAAAATCTTTTATTCAAGATGACCTTACCTCTAAGGTCTCAACACGAAATATTCTAAGGTTCACACTTTTCATGCCCCCATACATATCCTTTCAACTAACCATGCTTTCTAACTCATAACCAACATAATGCTATCCGAACGTAGCACACAATAATAAGGTCATCATATCATGCATACAAATCTCTAAAGGGTTAAGGATATACCTGAATCTACCGCTCCACTCTAATCAAAGGCACGCCTGCAGGCATAGTCAGAAGGTGATGAACACGCCATCGATCCAGAGTCGAGTCACGCTGCATCCTTCCTACTAGGACAGTTCCTCGTCACATGGCCCTGACGGCCGCAGGCAAAACAAGCACCAGTAAAAAGACGACATTCCCCGGGATGACGCCTGCCGCATCGTGCACACTGAGGAAAACCTGAACTCGACTGGCTAGAACCCATGTATATCATGAACGAAGCCACGAGCTCGACGGCTCGAATACCATGAACGCCCCGACGATCGGGGACCACTGCATCGCGGAGGTACATAACTAGATCGGCTGAGGCGGTCCGCCTCGAAAGTTACCAAAGGACCTGCTCGCCCTCTTCTGCTGATCTCGGTCATTCCGTCGACCTCTCCGTGCCTCACATCCTAGTGCATGAGCTTGCATGCGGGCAATGTCCATGCCCGGCTGAAGAGCTACTCTCGTACAAGCCTCTGCCAAGTAATCATCCAGCCCGGTGACGTAGCGGTGTACTCTGTCCTCCATATCAGCTACCACAGCGGGAACATACCGAGCTAATGAGTCGAACTCCACATTGTACTCTCTAACCGTCCGCCCGTCCTGTCTCAACGTCAAAAATTTGTCGGCCCGAGCCCTCCTCATCTGTGGGGCAAGAAATGTGCAAGAAAAGCCCTTGAGAACTCGTCCCATACGGCTGGGAGTGCATGCTCTTCCCGGGACAACTCCCACGAATCAAACGGTCAATCGCAGATCACGCGGTGATGCAACCCAATACCACCGACTCGCCTCGAGACTCGATCACTCATGATCCGTTGTAGTGCTTCGGATAAACTCACGAGGGTCATCCTCGGCTCGATCCATAGAACATCGGGCTACAACTCGAAAGTCACGTAGCCTCAAATCGCTCGGGGTGAACTACGGTGCTCTTGGAATCGTGATCTAGCCTATCCTCATATCTCGCCACGACCGCCGCAGAATCGCCATCTCTTGTACCCCATCTCATATGCTCCAGGCTGTGGGACCGGAGGCTCAGTATCAGAGTCTCGCAGCCCATCGCTGCGACTCAAACTTCTTGGTGCTGGTGGTGTCGCGAAACTCGCCGTCGGAAGCACTGTCTCGAGCATCGGCCGCTCGCGCTCGTACTCAGATCTCACTAACAGCCTCTTCGATCGCCTCGCCTATCTGGGCTCAAGGTTTTACGCGGAGGCATAACTGGTAAAGGAAAGGAATACGTCAGAGGGGCCCAACTTATCACACAGCTCTAGGGCACGATCTCAGAATGAGAAGAATGGAAACCAATCCTAAATGTCCTATAGCCTCCTGATTATAGATGTGGTGCACAACACACCGATAATCAAGACTCTACTAGACACGGTCTGTAGACACTTTCCGAGGACTAACTGCTCTGATACCACTTTTGTCACGACCCGAACCCGGGCCCGTGACTGGTGCCTTACCCCGGGCACCCTAGTGATACAACATCAGAGAAAATCAGCGGAAATAAAAACATGAACATGAATTAAGAGACAAGATAAATAAACAGGCCAACCAAAACAGTTGCCTTCATCATATATATACATAAATACCCGAACAGTTATCCTTTTTACAAACCCTGCCCACAACAGTGCTACAGACCTCTAAGATTTTTACAACAGCTATGACGGGACAGGGCCCCGCCATACCCCTGAATGTATAAGAATCTATGCACTGTGGTAACATACCAAAAGATAAGCCTCCAAGAAATGGGGCTTCCGACACGCCAATCTGTGATCCATGGCGAGGATCCACAACCGATGTACTTTCCACATGCGGCATGAACGCACCCGAAGGAGGTCGATAACAGTACCAAGTATGTGAAATCGTAAAAGCATCAGAATGAAATCATAATAGTCTATATAAAGCGGGAGACATGTATGATAACCCGGATGAAATACGTGTCCCGCCATCCCGGGACTCGGTGAATAATCGGATGGAATACGTGTCCTCGCCATCTCGGGACTCGGTGTATAATCGGATGAAATACGTGTCCCGCCATCTCGTGGGACTCGGTGTATAATCGGATGGAATACGTGTCCTCGCCATCTCGGGACTCGGTGTATAATCAAATGGAATACGTGTCTCGCCATCTCGTGGGACTCGATGTAGAATCGGATGAAATCGTGTCCTCGCCAATCTCGTGGGACTCGGTGTATAATCGATGGAATGTGTCCTCGCCATCTCGTGGGACTCGGTGTATAATCAAATGGAATACGTGTCCTCGCCATCTCGTGGGACTCGGTGTAGAATCAGATGAAATACGTGTCCCTGCCCATCTCGTGGGACTCGGTGTAGAATCGTTCATAACAAATCAACCGGCCCTCCATCGAGAGACGCGGGGGTACAGAAATACAACCAAGGCTATCACAACAAGCATAGGCAAGTTTCACAACAACAAGCATAGGCAAGCTTTACAACAACAAGCATAGGCAAGTTTCACAACAACAAGCATAGGCAAGTTTCACAACAACAAGCATAGGCAAGTTATACACAACTCAAAGTACTTTCATTTTATGCCAAAGTCCGGGTTTTAACCCTAAAGTACTACGTACGTTAAATTCCTTTTAAAGATCCATTTCTTTTACAAAGGTCACCCGATACCCGTAGTATAAAAATAGAGTGACTAACATTGTTAAGTAAACCAAAATGCTTTCCTTTGTAAAATCAAGTAACAACCTTATTTTCCAAACGTTCAAGTTTGCCTAATTTCAAATGCTGAAGTTTCTCATTTAGAAAAGGTTTCGTAGTTCATAGTTTTAATCCTTTAAAACATAATTCTCCTTTAAACGTTTTGAGAAACATATGTATTATATGTGAGTAGGTTGTTCTTGTTTATAATCAATCTTATTAAGCAGCCATGATCTAGGAAAAGTAATATCATTTTGTCTCATCTTAGCTTCTATGCAGATGGAGGTTTCTACTGGTTTTAATACCATACTTCATTATTCAATACATTTTTGTTATACCCCGTATTTCCAGAGTATGTACGTGAGGACGTACGTAGAAAATTTGAGCCTTAGATAGGCATTGGATCGATTTTTGTACACAACTACCGAAAGGAGTCGTTTTTCGACGAAACGTTTCCACAGCTTTCGTAGGGAAAATTCCGGCTATGTCATTTAGAATTTTTGCGGATTTTTCCGAGAGACGAAACATTTTGGACCAACGGGAGGGTGACATGTGTCACCCTCACATTGGAAGCAAGTCGGGCGGCTTTGGACGATTTGGGCGTCCAAGTGGGACGATTTTGGCTTGATCTTTTGGCCTTGTTTTGTGCCTTGTTTTGTGCCTTGTTTTGTGGAGTGTTTTGTGGAGTAGGGGTTAGGGTGCACATGGCTTGATCAAGGCCTTACACTTGCCTTGCACATGGCTTGATCTTGGCCATTGGTTGGCCTTTGCTTAGCCTATAAATACCATGAAGTGAAGACTTCTTCATCCACTCTCACTTGTCTAAATCTTGAAAACCCTCTCCTCAATCTTGTTGACTCGCCCAAGAGCCCCCTCCTAGTCAAGGCCTTTGGCGAAACCTCTCCCTTTGTGAGCCTTAGCCGAGAGCCCCCCCTCTCTTAGAATGTTGTTCTCGTGTAACACACCCCCCGCCCTTGGTTGAGAAGTACTCTCCAAGTATTGTTATAATGCCCAAATACCTTAGCCTTATACCTTGTAGTATTCCAAGGTTACACTTATACAAAAGCCCAGAAAATACTATTATACTTTCCGTCACCACAAACCGAAACCCTAAGGAAAATCTCCATAGTCAGTTGGAGTATTGTGTAGAAGTTGGTTAGAACTTCTAAGGGTGGTTTAGAGCGGGTTGGAGCGCTCGGAGTTGGAGCTAAACGTTGCCCAGGATCGACATCTCTACTTGGATAATTATGGGCTTATCGAGGTAATTATCTTGTCCCTCTATTGTAATTGGAAATTACATGATTGTTAGATTATATAGTTGAAGTATACTATATATAGAATCGAACGTAGTATCGCAATGTCTTTTGACTTAAGCTGAATAATAAGAAACCTTTCGAAAGAAGAGTACCGAATCGTAATTACATAGGATTGTATTCAGATGAGACTTGTGTAGCTTACGTGAAGTAGAATTGTGCACGTCCGGATTAGGCGTATAACCCTCGGTTGGCTTGGTAGCACCCGATAGTGGAGGAGATTTACGCCACATGGGGGAGGTCTGCCGAATTTTCTGTAGAATTTTCCACGATGAGATCTAGATGTTAATAAGCGCCTTATGGCCTTTTTAGGTTGAAGTACTACGTGTGGCGCGATCTACGTGGCTTAAGGAGTAGCCGACGGTTTGAGGTACTTGGAGCGTTTTGCTATTAGTCGATAATCGTCGCGAGGTATGTGAATGTTATACCCCATATTTCCAGAGTATGTACGTAAGGGAATACGTACAAAAAGTCTAGCCTTAAAGTTTAGGCAAAACGTTTTTTTTGGGCGCAACTCACAAAACGAATAGTTTTCCGACGAAACGTTTCCACAGCTTTCGTAGGGTAAATTCCGGCTATGCCATTTCTAATTTTTGCGGATTTTTCCGAGAGACGAAACATTTTGGACCAACGGGAGGGCGACACTTGGCACCCTCCAATTGGTGGACTTCAAATCGTCCATTTGGACGAATTGGACTAGCAATGGCACGTTTTTTGTGCCTTGTGCACAAGTCAAGGAGTTGGTAGGATATTTGTGTATAGTTAATCCTCACCCTACACTTGCCTTGCACTTGTCTTAATCTTGGCCATTGGTTGGCCACTTCTTGACCTATAAATACCCCCCTTAAGATGAAGAGTTCTTCATCCACAAAGCTTTTCAAGTCTTGAAAATCCTCTCCTCTCCCTTAAGCCTTTCAGTCCAACACCTCCCCTCCTTGTGAAGTTTGGCGAGGGCCTACCCCTAGCCTAGCCGAAATCTACCCCCCCTCCCTTGGTAGAAAAGTTGCCTTCTTGTATTGTTATAATGCCCAAAATACCCTAGCCCAAATACCTTAGTACGTAGTAGAAGTTGTGAAGAACTTCTAAGGTTTCCTTGGAGCATACAACTTAGGAGCAAAACCTTGCTCAGGCGCGACTTTTTCTAGGATATTATTGGGCTTACCGAGGTAACTAATCCTAACCCTCTTTTGAATTAGAGAATATATACTGTTGTAGTATAAGAATAAGTATAAATACTTAGAAGAATATCACAGAATAGAATCGAACTGTTACCACAAGAAGGGTTTAAAGAAGAATAATCAAATCAGATTTACATAGGACTGTTTTCACAGTAGACTTATATAGCTCACCGGGTAGGGAAGTGCTGCCCGACTTTCCGTAGAATTGTGAACCCTCTGTTTAGAATGACCTTCAGAGTAGTCTTTGATAGGTATCTGTGACTATTATAGGCTGACTCTCTGCGCGCGACATATTCAACTTGGCAGGTGGTTTTCGCTGAGAAGGTATGTGATTCTTCCTAAAGCATGATATTTTACAATATATATAGTACGGTAGACGCATACGTGTTAACTAAAATATAACTACGCAATGTCTTTGACTTAAGCTGAATAAATACTTACGGCAATGCCTCACGCTTAAGCACGAATAACACTTACTATGAATGCCTCACGCTTAAGCCCGAATAATAATAAAGATCTGAAAGCATTTCAAAAGAATACTGAATCATTTTTACAGAAGAGAACTAATTGGTTTTTAAACAGAAGCTTAAGAGTTATACTAGCCTTATGGGAAGTTAAGTATAACCACTTAAGATTGATAAAAGAAACAGTTTGCCTATGTGTTTATAACAGACTTATATTGAATTGTGAAAAGAATAATAAGATGGTTTGATAAGTAGACATGATATGATGCTATGTGTGTTAGTGTCTTGTAACGTTTGTGAAAAAGAGTATTCTTGTTGTGCTTATGTTGTTTAACGATAAGTCATTAGGTTAGTGTAGCATCACTCACCTCTTGTCATATTACAGGGGTTGGCGCCTCCGACGCGGGTAGACTCGGTGATGCAGGACCATGATTCGAGAATACCTCATGCGGGTCCAAGGGACCTATGCGGAGCTACGGAGTTCAGGGTTAGTGTGCGGGTTATACCTCATGCGGTCTATGTGGCCATGCGGACGACGAGTCGGGGCGATGCCGAGGAGTACCCTCGATGCGGGTTATGTACCTTACGGGCCTATGTGATTGGCCTATGCGGACTACGGAGTCTGGATTAGGCTTGCATGGTGATACTACGCAATTGGCCTGCTGATCATTCGCAGCCTAGAAAAGACTCTGATTTACCTATCTTTGCGCTTGTTTGTGATGTGCACTATGCGTTTTCCTCGTTGTTTTATACATACTTGCAAAACTGTTTTTAAAATGATATGTTTCATTTAAGTATTTCGATTTCATATACTTAGTACATTGTTATCGACCTCCTTCGGGGCTGCGTTCATGCCGCAGTAAGGGCAAGGTGTGCTAGATCCACATTCTTAGGATCTCTACGTTGGTGTCGTGAGCTCCATCTTTCCGAGGCTCTACTTTGGGTATGATCTCCTGTTGTAGATAGTTTTGTACGATCCAGGTATGGCGGGGCCCTGTCCCGTCATAGTTGTATATTTCCTTAGAGGTCTGTAGTCATGTTGTACAGTGTCGGATGTAACTGCTAAACCCTGTTTATATATATATGCCGAAAGGCGATGTTTTCTCACATAAACTGTGTCTTATTTTATAAACTGTTTCATGTCTTGCTTTATATTTCCGCTGATTACTCTGATGTATGACTACTTGGGTGCCCCGGTAAGGCACCAGTCACGGGCCCGGAACGGGTCGTGACAAAAGTGGTATCAGAGCAGTTAATCCTCGGAAAGTGTCTACAGACCGTATCTAGTAGAGTCTTGATTATCGGTGTGTTGTGCACCACACCAATAATCAGGAGGCTATAAGATATTTAGGATTGGTTTCCATTCTTCTCATTCTGAGATCGTGCTTTAGAGTTGTGTTATAGGTTGGACCCCTCTAACGTATTCCTTTCCTGTAACAGTTATGCCTCCACGTAAGGCAACCCGGGCCCAGAAGGGCAAGGCAGCCGAGGGAGCTGCTAGCAGGACACCCAGAGTCACGAGGGCTCAGGCCCAGTCTATACCAGAGACGGCGAGTTCTATGACGCCGCCAGCCCCAGCAGAGACCACAGTACCCACACCTCCTGTCCCACAGCCTGGGGCGGAGGAGTTAGGGTACAAGGAGATGGCCCAGCTTTTGGCTAAAGTTGTGGCCCGATACGAGGAGAGGCTGGATGCGGCAGTTCCAGTTCCAGCTCCAGCGCCGGTCGCACCCGTGGTACACCCGAGGGCAGATAGTTTGAGGCTACGAGATTTCTTGAGTTGTAGCCCGCCAGAGTTTTACGGGTCGAGGCCGGAGGATGATCCGCAGGAGTTCATCCGTCAGCTTCAGAGGATCATGAGGGTGATCAAGGCCTCAGAGACAGAGTCTGTGACGCCGGTTCGCGTCGCCGCGTGATACCGCAGTCGATTGGTTTGATTCATGGGAGTTATCCCGGGGAGAGCACGCGTCCCCAGCTACTTGGGATGAGTTCTCAGAGGCTTTCCTCACTCACTTCTTGCCTCCACAGATGAGGAGGGCGCGGGCTGATAGATTTTTACTCGAGGCGAGAGACGACCGCCGTGGAGTACAATGTCGAGTTTGATTCATTGGCTCGATATGTCCCAGCATTGGTAGCAGATATGGAGGATAGGGTGCACCGCTATGTCACCGGGCTAGACGACTATATGGCCGAGTCATGTGCGGGTGTTTCTCTCCAGCCGGGTATGGACATTACCCGCATGCAGGCTCATGCTCTTGGATGTGAGGAGCGTAGAGACCGCCGGGTTGACAGGCAGCAGAAGAAGACCAGGACGGCAGGGTCTTTTGGTGGCTATCGTGGTGGGCGGCCTCAGCAGCAGTCTAGATTTGCACCACAGCCAGCCCAGAGCACTCCTGCGCCGTCCTCAGCACAGCCAGGATATTCGAGGGCAGACCAGGGCCCCAGGACTTCAGACGTCCAGAGCGGCAGAGGATCGCCGACGGACCACCTCGGTGGCCGATGCGGTAGATCCCACTTCGGGAGTTGTGGTGCTACGGGAGTTTGTTTCAGTTGTGGCCAGCAGGGTCACTATGCGAGGAACTGTCCGACCAAGGGCAGTGCTGATGGTAGGGGTCAGCCTACAGGTTCTTTCGCCGGGTCTTCTTCATCCCCGACAGTTACTCGCCCTGGAGGGCAAGGTACTCATGGACCGGCAGGTCGCGGCAGAGGTCGTGGCGCGGGTCCCAGTTCTAGCGGTCCTCAGAACCGCATTTATGCTTTGTCCAGCCGACAGGATCAGGAGGCCTCACCTGATGTCGTCACAGGTACCTTATCAGTTTCTGGGTTTGATGTTTATGCCTTGATAGATCCGGGTTCTACTCTGTCCTATATATCTCCCCTTGTTGCTAGTAGGATAGGGATAGAGCCTGAGTCCATAGATCCTTTCGAGGTAGCTACGCCAGTGGGTGATTCAGTGGTAGCTCGGCGGGTATATAGAGCTTGTCCTGTGACCATTTACAGTCGTCGGACCCTAGCCGACTTGATAGAGTTGGAGATGATTGACTTCGACGTGATTATGGGGATGGATTGGCTAGCTTCTTGCTACGCCAATGTAGGCTGCAGAGAGATAGTAGTACGGTTCCAGTTCAGGAGCCGGTTGTTGTGTGGAGGAGCACCGGTATCGCTGGTAGGTTTATTTCCTACCTCAAGGCTAGGAAGATGGTGCGAAGGGGTATATCTACCATCTCGTTCGTGTTTGATCTGAAGGCGTACCAGATTTTGATCGATTCAGTAGTCACGGTTCCCGGGCGTGTTTCGATGACCTCCGGTATCCTCACGAGGAGATCGAGTTTTGTATAGATGTGTTGCCAGATACTCGGCCTATTTCCATTCCGCCATACAGAATGGCACCTACCGAGTTGAGAGAGTTGAAGGACCAGCTGAGGGATTTGCTGGAGAAGGGCTTCATCAGGCCTAGTGTTTCTCCCCGGGAGCGCGGTATTGTTCGTAAAGAAGAAGGGCGGACGCCAGCTGCGCGTGTGTGTTGATTACGGTGAACAAGGTGACCATTAAGAACAGATACCCCTTCCCGAGATTGATGATTTGTTCGACTTGCGGGTGCGAGATGTTTCTCAAGATTGATCTGCGATCGGGCTATCATCAGTGCGAGTCGAGAGGTGGATGTCCCTAGGATCGCATTCAGACCCGCAGACGCATTATGAGTTCGTGGTCATGTCTTTTGGGTTGACCAATGCTCCGGTATTCATGGATTTGATGAACCGAGTGTTCAAACCATTTTTGGACGCGTTTGTGATAGTGTTCATTGATGATATCTTGGTTTATTCTCGCCGGAGCAGAGCACGCGGATCATTTGGCGATCGTGGCAGTTCTCCAGACCAGCGATTGTATGCCAAGTTTTCCAAATGTGAGTTTTGGTGACTTGATGGCGTTTCTTGGGCATATCGTCGGGTGATGGCATTAGTGGATACGCCAAGATCGAAGCGATCGACTTGCCTAGACCTACTACTCCGGCGAGGTTCGCGATTTCGGGCCTTGCAGGATATTATCGGCGGTTCAGAGAAGTTTGCTTCTATCTCTCGCACCATTGACTAGGCCGACTCGAAGGCGCCAAGTTTGATGGTGATGCTTGTGGCGTGGTTTCGATTCTTTGAAGAGGCGACGACCGCCCGTTCTTACTCTTCCGGAGGGTCCAGATGGTTATGTCGTGTATTGTGACGCGTCAGCATCGGGTTGGGATGTGTGTTGATGCGGCATGGCGGGTTATAGCATATCATCCCGACAAACAAGAAACACGAGGAACTACCCCACCCATGATTTGGAGTCGGGTACCGTGATTCACGCTTTGAAGATCCGAGGCACTATTTGTATGGGTTCACGTGGATATTTATACGCACCACAAGAGCCTCCAGATATCTTCACCAGAGGAGCTGAACTTCACGGCGAGAGATGGTGGTTAGAGTTGCTTAAGGATTACGATGTTGATATCCCGTACCACCCGGGAAGGCCAATGTTGTGGCGATGCCTTAGTCGTAGGTCGATGGGAGCCTATCGGATGTGCAGCTAGAGAGGAGGGACATGGTTCGTGATTTGCATCGATTAGCGAGCCTTGGTGTCCGTTTGATTGATTACGATAGCGGTGGGTTAGAGTTCGTGAGGTTGCCGAGTCTTCCATCGCCGTCGAGGTGAAGAGGCAACGATTCGAGGATCCGCTTTGATTCGATATCGTGATACAACTCTTCGTGAGGGCGGTCCTTGAGGTAGCACGATGGGTGCTAAGGTTTGAGGGCGCATCGTGTGTTCCAGATGTTTGAGGACTTGTGGCAGGAGTTCTGGGAAGCACACACGGCGTTACTCTATCCATCCGGTCGACCAAGATGTACCACGACCTTAGATCCGTATTGGTGGGATGGCTTGAAGAGGACGTTGCGAGTTCGTAGCTCGGTGCCCGTGTTGTCGCAGTGAAGGTAGAGCACCGAGGCCCGGTGGTTTGTTACGCAGCGATTGAGATCCCGACCTGGAAGTGGGAGGTAATCAACATGGACTTCATTACAGGATTACCTCGCACTCAGAGGAGACATGATTCTATATGGGTTATCGTCGACAGTGGATTGAAATCAGCCCACTTTCTTCCCGTCGACGACCTTTTCTACCGAGGATTATGCGGACTTTACATCCGAGAGATCGTTAGATCGCATGGAGTCCCTACTTCGATCATATCGCATGAGGAGCCCGTTCACGCTAACTTCCGAGGTCCTTCCAGAGGGTTTAGGACGCAGTGAGCCCGAGTAATCGCATTTCATCCACGCATGCATGACAGCAGAGCGCACTATCCGGACTGCGAGGATATCCGCGAGCCCGTGTTATTGACTTCGATGGTAGTTGGGAGGATCATTTGCCTCTAGTTGAGTTCGCGATAATAATAGCTACCACTCCAAAGATTCGATGGCGCCTTATGAGGCCTTGTATGGGAGGAAGTGCAGATCGCCTATAGGTTAGTTCGATGTGGGCGAGTGCGGCTAGTGGGACCAGATTTGGTACAAGAAAGTGGATAAGGTGAAGCTTATCCGAGCGGCTATTGATACTCGAGTCGGCAAGTCGTATGCAGATCATCGTCGTCGGCATCTTGAGTTCGAGGTTCATGATTGGGTTTTCTAGGTGTCACCCATGAAGGGTGTGATGAGATTCGGAAGAAGGGAAACTCAACCTAGGTACATTGGGGCGTTTCAGATTATCCGCAGGGTAGGCAAGGTTGACTATGAGTTGGATCTGACGTCCGATATTGAGGCAGTGCATCAGGTTTTTCACGTATCTATCTTTGAGGAGATGTATCGGGGATCCATCTAGGGTACACCCGATTGGCGATGTCCAGGTGACCGAGGGGTTATCGTATGAGGAGATTCCCATAGCGATAGTCGATCGTCAGGTTAGGCGTCTGCGGACCAAGGACGTGGCTTCCGTCAAGGTCTTGTGGCGGAACGAGCTCAGGGAGGAGATGACGTGGGAAGCCGGCGAGGACATGAGGCGAAGTATCTCACCTATTTCCCACACCTCCAGGTAATTCACTTTCCTACTTGTAAATTTTCGTTATCGTTTCTGCCTAAGTGTTGTTCTGTGGCCTTGTGTGGCATTTGCAACTGTTTTAGTTATGAAGAATCTTATCGTTAACTGTCTTGGGAAGGAACATTCGGGACGAATGTTTCTAAGGAGGGGAGAATGTTATACCCCGTATTTCCAGAGTATGTACGTAAGGGAATACGTACAAAAAGTCTAGCCTTAAAGTTTAGGCAAAACGTTTTTTTTTGGGCACAACTCACAAAACGAATAGTTTTCCGACGAAACGTTTCCACAGCTTTCGTAGGGTAAATTCCGGCTATGCCATTTCTAATTTTTGCGGATTTTTCCGAGAGACGAAACATTTTGGACCAACGGGAGGGCGACACTTGGCACCCTCCAATTGGTGGACTTCAAATCGTCCATTTGGACGAATTGGACTAGCAATGGCACGTTTTTTGTGCCTTGTGCACAAGTCAAGGAGTTGGTAGGATATTTGTGTATAGTTAATCCTCACCCTACACTTGCCTTGCACTTGTCTTAATCTTGGCCATTGGTTGGCCACTTCTTGACCTATAAATACCCCCTTAGAGATGAAGAGTTCTTCATCCACAAAGCTTTCCAAGTCTTGAAAATCCTCTCCTCTCCCTTAAGCCTTTTCGTCCAACACCTCCCCCCTCCCCTTGTGAAGTTTGGCCGAGGGCCTACCCCCCCTAGCCTAGCCGAAATCTACCCCCCCTCCCTTGGTAGAAAAGTTGCCTTCTTGTATTGTTATAATGCCCAAAATACCCTAGCCCAAATACCTTAGTACTTAGTAGAAGTTGTGAAGAACTTCTAAGGTTTCTCGAGCATACAACTTAGAAGCAAAACCTTGCTCAGGCGCGACTTTTTCTAGGATATTATTGGGCTTACCGAGGTAACTAATCCTAACCCTCTTTTGAATTAGAGAATATATACTGTTGTAGTATAAGAATAAGTATAAATACTTAGAAGAATATCACAGAATAGAATTGAACTGTTACCACAGTAGGGTTTAAAAGAAGAATAATCAAATCAGATTTACATAGGATTTGTTTTCACATGAGACTTATATAGCTCACTGGTAGGGAAGTGCTGCCCGACTTTCCGTAGAATTGTGAACCCTCTGTTTAGAATGACCTTCAGAGTAGTCTTTGATAGATATCTGTGACTATTATAGGCTGACTCTCTGCGCGCGACATATTCAACTTGGCAGGTGGTTTTCGCTGAGAAGGTATGTGATTCTTCCTAAAGCATGATATTTTACAATATATATAGTACGGTAGACGTACATGTGTTAACTAAAATATAACTACGGCAATGTCTTTGACTTAAGCCTGAATAAATACTTACGGCAATGCCTCACGGCTTAAGCCTGAATAACACTTACGGCAATGCCTCACGGCTTAAGCCTGAATAATAAAGATCTGAAAGCATTTCAAAAGAATACTGAATCATTTTTACAGAAGAGAACTAATTGGTTTTTAAACAGAAGCTTAAGAGTTATACTAGCCTTATGGGAAGTTAAGTATAACCACTTAAGATTGATAAAAGAAACAGTTTGCCTATGTGTTTATAACAGACTTATATTGAATTGTGAAAAGAATAATAAGATGGTTTGATAAGTAGACATGATATGATGCTATGTGTGTTAGTGTCTTGTAACGTTTGTGAAAAAGAGTATTCTTGTTGTGCTTATGTTGTTTAACGATAAGTCATAGGTTAGTGTAGCATCACTCACCTCTTGTCATATTACCGGGGTTGGCGCCTCCGTGCGGGGTAGACTCGTGATGCAGGACCATGATTCGAGAATACCTCATGCGGGTCAAAGGGACCTATGCAGAGCTACGGGAGTTCGAGTTAGTGTGCGGGGTTATACCTCATGCGGTCATGTGGCGTGCGGACGACGAGTCGGGGCGATGCCGAGGAGTAGCTACCGACGCGGGGTTATGTACCTATGCGGGCCTATGTGATTGGCCTATGCGGATCACGGAGTCTGGATTAGGCTTGCATGGTGATACTACGCAATTGGCCTGCCGATCATTCGCAGCCTAGAAAAGACATTCTGATTTACCTATCACGCTCTTGTTTGTGATGTGCACTATGTGCGTTTTCCTCGTTGTTTTATACATACTTGCAAAACTGTTTTTAAAATGATATGTTTCATTTAAGTATTTCTGATTTCATATACTTAGTACTGTTATCGACCTCCTTCGGGCTGCGTTCATCATGCCGCAGTAAGAGCAGTGCTAGATCCACATTCTTAGGATCTCTACGTTGGTGTCGAGCTCCATCTTTTCCGGAGGCTCTACTTTTGGGTATGATCTCCTGTTGTAGATAGTTTTGTACAGTGGTATGGCGGGGCCTCCGTCATAGTTGTATATTTCCTTAGGTGCTGTAGTCATGTTATGCGATTGTCGGATGTAATCGCTAAACCTGTTTATATATATATGCCGAAAGGCGATGTTTTCTCACATAAAGCGTGTCTTATTTTATAAACTGTTTCATGTCTTGCTTTATATTTCCGATTACTCGATGTATGACTACTTGGGTGCCCTTGAAGGCACGATCCCTAACGGGTCGTGGCGATGAACCTCTTCCTATCTCTTCTAGCATGATATGTGTGTAACTATGTAGTACGGTAGACGTACATGTGTTAAATGTATTTGATTGGTCTAAAACATAAAGTGTTATAACAGCTTTATGGGAAGTTGGTTATAACAGCTTTACGTATGTAAGAAAATACTTGTGGTTTTTAAAAGGTAACTGATTTGAACGATAACTGGCTGGTTAGGTGATAATAAAGAACTTGAAGTATTTCAAAAGATTTTTGAATCATTTTGAAAGAAAAAGTAATACTTGGTTTTTGAAAACTTAAGAGTTATACTAGCTTTATGGGAAGTTAGGTATAACGGCTTAAGAATATTTTACTGATTTCGGAAATCAGAATGTGTATCGACAAACCACTGCAGCGTTAATAAAAGGAAATGTTTTGACAGATTAAGTATTATTAAAACCAGTAGAAACTTCCATCTGCATAGAAGCTAAGATGAGACAAAATGATATTTCCTAGATCATGGCTGCTGTAATAAGATTGTTATAAACAAGAATATCCTACTCACATATAAGGCTTATGTTTCTCAGATGGTTTAAAAGAGAATTATACTCTTAAATGAATAAGACGATGAACTACGAAACCTTTCTAAAATAAGAAACGTGAACATTTGAAATTATGCAAACTTGGACGTTTGGAAAATAATGTTGTTACTTGATTTTACAAAGGTAAGTGTTTTGATTTACTTCAAAAAGATAATCACTCTATTTTTATATACTACGGGTATTGTGTGACTTTTGTGAAAGTAACGTATCTTTTAAAGAGTTAACGTATGAAGTACTTTGGGGATAAAAACCCGAACTTGTTGACATATAGTAGAAAGTAACCTGTGTGTATAACTTGATTGTGTTGTTTTGTGATAGCCTTGTAATACTTTCTTGTTGATTGATAAGTAAACATGCTAGGATGCTACGTGTGTTAGTATCTTGTGATGTTAGTGTAAAGGGGTTTTCCCCTCGACTGCGCTTAAAGTTGTTTGACTATCAGCCGTTATGTTGATATTGTACCACTCACCTTGACTTGTCTCCGGAGGTTAAGCCGCCTCCGACGCGGGTAGACTCAGCGTGATGCAGGACCATGATTCGAGAATACCTCATGCGGGTCCGTGGATCCATGCGAACTACGGAGTTCCGGTGTTAGTTTGCGCCCTTGTGGTCATGCGGTCTTTGTGGCTACGCGGATCGCGAGTCGGGGCGACGCCGGGAGTAGCTACCCTTGATGCGAGGAATACCTCATGCGGGCCTATGAGGTTGGCCTATCGCGAGTGCGGAGAGTTCGGTGGCTAGACGCGCATTTGATCTCGCGCGAGTGACCGGCTTTGATCATGTGACGGTGCAGACAGATATCATGACACGCTTTATGACCTTGTTGGTACTGCTGGTGTTAGTAGTCGGTTATGCCTTCGCATTTACCTGTCATCGTTTTATTAGGACACAGTGGGACACGTGTTCATGTGTATTTCTTGGTTCTTTTATATCATAAAGCGCCGGCATGGAGGAAGGTATTCCACGCATGATTGATGTTATGGGCTTGAGACCTATAGTTATATTTGAGTGATGACTTTGAGGCGTGAGTCACGACTTGACGATCGCTTATTTAATTGTAAATCGTAGTTTGGTTATCATACATGTCTCCGCTTTATAGACTATTATGATTTCATTTCTGATTTTCGGATTTCACATACTTGGTACCTGTTGTACTGACCTCCTTCGGGGGGGCTGCGTTCATGTCGCAGGTAAGGGTACACCAGTCGTTGATCCTCGCTCTTAGGGTCACAGTTCAGCGTTTGGGAAGCTCCGTTCCTCCGGAGGTTTATCTTGGTATAGTCCCCTGTTGTTATAGGTGCTTACATTCAGGGGTATGACGGGGCCCTGTCCCGTCGTTGTTATCATATCATTCGTAGAGGTCTGTAGTACTGTTGTGGGCAGGGTTTGTAAAAAGGATTGAATTGTTCATGTTGAAAGAGTTGTTGTTTATATATATGCCGAAAGGCAAGTGTTCACAGATTATTGTTTATACTTCTGTTATTTCATGTTATTGATTTATGTTCCGCTGATTTTCTCTGATGTATGACTACCGGGTGCCCGGTAAGGCACGATCGCCCGGTTCGGTCGTGACAAAAGTGGTATCAGAGCAGTTAATCCTCGGAAAGTGTCTACAGACCGTATCCAGTAGAGTCTTGATTATCGGTGTGTTGTGCATCACGCCAATAATCAGGATGCTATAGGATATTTAGGATTGGTTTCTAATTCTTCTCACTCTGAGATCGTGCCTTAGAGTTGTGTTGTAAGTTGGACCCTCTGACGTATTTCTTTCCCTTACCGTTATGCCTCCGCGCAGGCAACCCGCCGGGAGGCAAGCGGCAAAGGAGCCGCAAGTAGAGTTCGATGGTCATGAGGGCACGGGCCCAATCTTTACCTAGGGTAGTGCTTCATTCGGGGAGTTCTGCGACGTTACTAGCCCCAGCAGAGTTTAGCACGGCGGCGGCAGTTCCTACTACGGCCATGATGTTTGGACCTTCAGTTCCGCGATCGGGAACAGAGAATATAGAGTATATCGATGTACCGCGAGTCTTGATGACTATCTAAGAGAGGGTTGTGCAAGAGTAATTCTTCAGTTAGGCTTGAGCATGGCCTGTGTACGGGCTTATGCGCAGCAGGCCGAGAAACGTAGAGATCGATGGGTTAACCAAGGACAGCAGAAGAGGGCCAGAGCAGCAAGGTCCTTTGGTAACTTTCGAGGCGAGTCGCCTCACCAGCGGTTTAGATTATGCACATCCACCAGTGCAGAGAGGTCCTCCACGGGGTTCAGGACGTTCGGGGGTTGCAGGAGTTGGTCAGAACTCCAGAGTTTTCGGTTCACAGCTACACGTAGGCTCCGGCCAGCCGGATTCAGTTTTTTTTTTCCCCAGTGTTCACTGTGTGACAGGCGTCGTCCCGAGGAATGTCATCTTTGGATGATGCTTGTTTTGCTGGCGGACGTCAGGGCCATGTGTCGAATGGGTGACCTAGTAGGAGGACTTAGCCTTCAGGATCGATGGGTAGTTCGTCACCTTCCCTAGCTATGCGCCCTACGGGGTAGATTTGTTTAGAACGGCTTAGGGGAGTGAAGCAGTAGATACAAGTATATCCTTAACCCTCTAGGGATCAGTATGTGTGATAAGATGAGTATATCGTAAGTGTTGTGTGCTAATAGCAGCGTGTTAATTGTGATTAGAAATCATGGTTAGTTAACTGAGTAAGATTTGGGGGATAGAAAGGGTGTGAACCTTAGAATGTTATACGTGGAGACCTTAGAGGTAAGGCCATCTCGGGTAAAGAATTATTTTATGTTTGACCCTTATCGGAGTGCATAGTGCACGTGAGCTATGTTTTTGGGATAAGTCCCTGAGTAGCGTATATGAAAGAGGTAGTTGAGCTAAGAAGACCGTTAGGTTTTCGTAACGTGATTAGTGAGATTGTTCCTTTGGGGAGCTAGTATTTTGCGCATTAGGGTCGGGTTGAGGACACGTTGCGGGTCAACCCGTGGCCTGTTTGGGTGGGGTCGGTTTGTGGTCCCGCTTTGTGGTAGGGTCACGAGGGTGTTAGGCCCATGTTTAGTTAACCATCGTACGAGTTCGTAGATGCGATCAGCCAGTAGTCGGGCCGATGGGGTCAGCCCATCGTGTCGTTCGATCGGGGTGTTGCTTGGCATTGATGTTTTATCGTAAAGGTTGTAGGTTGCACGGTGCCTACCTTCACCTTATGACATGCATGGAGCCAGTGGTACGGCTGTTTCTTTTTCTCGAGGTTTTACTGTGCAAGGTTAGGAACTCGGTGAGTCTCGACCACATTCGCCTCGCCGGTGTTTGGATTTCAGGGATAGTTGCGAGAATTGTTGTCTCCTGTTGAAGGAGTGTTTAAGATATCATTTCAATGTTCGGATGTCGCCTCATGAAGCCTTGTAGGGGCGGATGTGTAAGTCGCCGATCGACTGGTTCGATGTTGGCAAGATTCAGATAGTTGGTTCAGGCTTGTTCCAGCAGACTGTGGATAAGGTAAAGCTTGTCTAGAAGAGGTTCTGGCAGCTCAGAGAAATCGTACGGATAATCGGCGACGACGCTTAGAGTTCAGGTTGACGGTCGGTCTTCTTGAGAGTACCACCCCGGGTTGGGTGTGACGAGTTTTGGAAAACAGATGGAACTTAGCCCGAGTTACTTTGGGCCCTTTTGGGTTCATGTGAAGAATAGGCCAGGTTGCCTATATGTTAGCTTTTGCCGTCCGACTTAGGAGGCAGTACGTCCGGTCTTTCGTATTGATATGTTCGGGAAAGTATCGGAGATCCATCCAGAGTGTTCCCAGTTAATGACGACCACGTTAGAGATAGTAACCCCGAGTTTTGGAAACTGAAGCAGTATCAGAATGTGGTAAGAGTTCGAGGGTATGACAGCCTCAGGGATCGCATGCGGCCCGGTACCATTTGTTGGGTCGCCGGAGTGACACTAGAACCTCGCGGCAAAGTGACAAAAGTGGTATCATTTCTTTTGTAAAGAGAAGGTGCGAAGGAAGTATATTTTAGACCCCGGAGAGAGGTGTTTGTGGTGATGTTAGAGGTGTTTCCTCGTGGACTTGGATGTAAGTATTTTGCGCAAGTTGGTTCCGTGGCCATGTGTGGCAGGTTTGTTCTCGTAAGTATAGTGGTGAAGACTATACTGGCGCATGCTGTGTTGAGACTTGAGAAGGAACATTCGGGACGAATGTTTCTAAGGAGGGGAGAATGTTATACCCCGTATTTCCAGAGTATGTACGTGAGGACGTACGTAGAAAATTTGAGCCTTAGATAGGCATTGGATCGATTTTTGTACACAACTACCGAAAGGAGTCGTTTTTCGATTAAACGCTTTCCTGACTTTCGTAGGGAAAATTCCGCTATGTCATTTAGAATTTTTGCGGATTTTTCCGAGAGACGAAACATTTTGGACCAACGGAGGGTGATATGTCACCCTCACATTGGAAGCAAGTGGGCGGCTTTGACGATTTGGGCGCCCAAGTGGGACGATTTTGGCTTGATCTTTTGGCCTTGTTTTGTGCCTTGTTTTGTGCCTTGTTTTGTGGAGTTTTTGTGGAGTAGGGTTAGGGTGCACATGGCTTGATCAAGGCCTTACACTTGCCTTGCACATGGCTTGATCTTGGCCATTGGTTGGCCTTTGCTTAGCCTATAAATACCCCTTGAAGTGAAGACTTCTTCATCCACTTCTCACTTGTCTAAATCTTGAAAACCCCTCTCCTCCCTCTTGTTGACTCTCGTCCCAAGAGCCCTCCCTAGGCAAGGCCTTTGGCGAAACCCTCTCCCTTTGTGAGCCTTAGCCGAGAGCCCCCCCCTCTCTTAGAATGTGGTTCTCATGTAACACACCCCCCGCCCTTGGGTGAGAAGGACTCTCCCAGGATTGTTATAATGCCCAAATTACCTTAGCCGTATCCCTTGTAGTATTCCAAGGTTACACTTATACAAAAGCCCGTAAAATACTATTATATTTCCGCTACCACAAAACCGAAACCAAGGAAAATCTCCATAGTCGGTTGAGTATTGTGTAGAAGTTGGTTAGAACTTCTAAGGGTGGTTTAGAGCGGTTGGAGCGCCGAGTCGAGCTAAACGTTGCCCAGGATCGACATCTCTACTTGGATAATTATGGGCTTATCGAGGTAATTATCTTGTCCCTCTATTGTAATTGGAAATTACATGATTGTTAGATTATATAGTTGAAGTATACTATATATAGAACTGAACGTAGTATCGGCAATGTCTTTTGACTTAAGCCTGAATAATAAGAAACCTTTTCGAAAGAAGAGTACCGAACTGTAATTACATAGGACTGTATTACAGTAGACTTGTGTAGCTTTTCTGTGAAGTAGAATTGTGCACGTCCGGATTAGACGTATAACCCCCCCTGGTTGGCTTGGTAGCCGGCCCCGATAGTGGAGGAGATTTACGCTGTTGCGGGGGGGGGGGGGAGGTGCTGCCGAATTTTCTGTAGAATTTTCCACGATGAGATCTAGATGTTAATAAGCGCCTTGTGGCCTTTTTAGGTTGAAGTACTACGTGTGGCGCGATCTACGTGGCTTAAGGAGTAGCCGACGGTTTGAGGTACTGAGCGCTTTTGCTATTAGTCGATAATCGTCGCGAGGTATGTGAACCTCTTCCTATCTCTTCTAGCATGATATGTGTGTAACTATGTAGTACGATAGACGCATACGTGTTAAATATATTTGATTGGTCTAAAACATAAAGTGTTATAACGGCTTTATGGGAAGTTGGTTATAACAGCTTTATGTTGGTAAGAAAATACTTGTGGTTTTTAAAAGGTAACTGATTTGAACTATAAGCGCTGGTTATGTGATAATAAAGAACTTGAAGTATTTCAAAAGATTTTTGAATCATTTTGAAAGATGAAGTAATACTTGGTTTTTGAAAACTTAAGAGTTATACTAGCTTTATGGGCAGTTAGGTATAACGGCTTAAGAATGTTTCTTCGATTTGAAATCGAATGTGTATCGACAAACCACCGCAAAGATTAATAAAAGGAAATGTTTTGACAGATTAAGTATTATTAAAACCAAGAGAAACTTCCATCCGCATAGAAGCTAAGATGAGACAAAATGATATTTCCTAGATCATGGCTGCTGTAATAAGATTGTTATAAACAAGAATATCCTACTCACATATAAGGCTTATGTTTCTCAGATGGTTTAAAAGAGAATTATACTCTTAAATGAATAAGACGATGAACTACGAAACCTTTCTAAAATAAGAAACGTGAACATTTGAAATTAGGCAAACTTGGACGTTTGGAAAATAATGTTGTTACTTGATTTTACAAAGGTAAGTGTTTTGATTTACTTCAAAAAGATAATCACTCTATTTTTATATACTGGGTATTGTGTGACTTTTGTGAAAGTAACGTATCTTTTAAAGAGTTAACGTATGAAGTACTTTGGGGATAAAATCCGAACTTGTTGACATATAGTAGAAAGTACCGTGTGTATAACTTGATTGTGTTGTTTTGTGATAGCCTTGTAATACTTTCTTGTTGATTGATAAGTAAACATGCTAGGATGCTACGTGTGTTAGTATCTTGTGATGTTAGTGTAAAGGGGGTTTTCCTCATCGCGCTTAAAGTTGTTTGACTATCACCGTTATGTTGATATTGTACCACTCACCTTGACTTGTCTCGGAGGTTGGCGCCTCCGATACGGGTAGACTCGGTGATGCAGGACCATGATTCGAGAATACCTCATGCGGTCCGAGGATCCATGCGGAACTACGGAGTTCCGGGTTAGTTTGCGGCCTTGTGGTCATGCGGTCTTTGTGGCCACGCGCATCGCGAGTCGGGGCGACGCCGGGAGTAGCTACCCTCGATGCGAGAATACCTGCGCGCCTATGAGGTTGGCCTATGCGAGTGCGAGAGTTCGGTGGCTAGACGCGCACATTTGATCATCGCGGCGAGTGACCGGCTTTGATCATGTGACGGTGCAGACAGATATCATGACACGCTTTATGACCTTGTGCACTGTGGGTGTTAGTAGTCGGTTATGCCTTCGCATTTACCCCGCATTGTTTTATTAGGACACAGTGGGACACGTGTTCATGTGTATTTCTTGGTGCTTTTATATCATAAAGCTACGCGGTGAGGAAGGTATTCCACGCATGATTGATGTTATGGGCTTGAGACCCATAGTTATATTTGAGTGATGACTTTGAGGCGTGAGTCACGACTTGACACGATCGCTATTTAATTGTAAATCGTAGTTTGGTTATCATACATGTCTCTCGCTTTATAGACTATTATGATTTCATTTACGATTTTCGTTTCACATACTTGGTACTTGTATCGACCTCCTTCGGGCTGCGTTCATGCCGCAGGTGGTACACCGCCGTTGATCCTCGCTCTAGGGTCACAGCGTTTGGGAAGCTCCGTTCCTCCGAGGCTTATCTTGTATAGTCCCCGTTGTTATAGGTGCTTACATTCGAGGTATGGCGGGCCCCGTCCGTCGTTGTTATCATATCATTCGTAGAGTCTGTAGTAATCGCTGTGGGCAGGGTTTGTAAAAAGGATTGAACTGTTCATGTTGAAAGAGTTGTTGTTTATATATATGCCGAAAGGCAAGTGTTCACAGATTATTGTTTATACTTCTGTTATTTCATGTTATTGATTTATGTTCCGCTGATTTTCTCTGATGTATGACTACTGGGGTGCCCGGGGTAAGACACCAGTCACGGGCCCGGGTTCGGGTCGTGACAATTTTCCTTTATTAACGCTGCAGTGGTTTGTCGATACTCATTCTGATTTCCGAAATCAGTAAAACATTATCCCTTTTAAAACCAAGTACTCATTACTCACGAATGAGGTTTCACACTTTTAACAAAATTCATATCAATACCATTAAGTCAAGTCTCTTATCTTCTAAAATCAGTAAACCATTCTTTTTATCACTCTTAAGACGTTATACCTAACTTCCCATAAAGCTAATACAACTCTTATGTTTTCAAAGCCAAGTATTACTCTTCTTTCAAAAAGGTCTTTTTGAAACACTTCAAGTTCTTTTTTACTACACATCAAATCCGTTATAAGTCAAATCAGTTACCCTTTGAAACCACAAAGCATTTTCTTACCTACATAAAGCTGTTATAACCAACTTCCCATAAAACCGTTATAACACTTTATGTTTCAAACCAATCAAATACATTAAACACATGTACGTCTACCGTACTACATAGTTATACACATATCATGCTAGAACAGATAGGAAGAAGTTCACATACCTCGCGACGATTACCGACTAATAGCAAAGCGCTCCAAGTACCTCAAACCGTCGGCTACACCTTAAGCCAAGTAGACCACGCCACACGTAGTATTTCAACCTATAGAGGCCACAAGGCGCCTATTAACATCTTAGATCTCAATGTAGAATATTCTACATAAAATTCTTTCCCGCACATGGCAGCGTAATCTCCTCCTCTATCGAGGCCGGCCACCAAGCCAACCGTGGGGTTTGCACGCCTAACGGACGTACAATTCTACTCACAGAATGCTACACAAGTCCATCTGAATACGCCCTATGTAATTTCGGGATTCTTATTTAAATTCAGGCTTAAGTCGCAAGACATTGCCGTAAGTATTATTCAGGCTTAAGTCAAAAGACATTGCCGCACAACTATGTTCAATTCTATATATAGTATACTTAACTATATACTCATACAACATGTAATTTCCAAATACCACAGAAGGTTAAGAATGTTTACCTCGATAAGCCCAAAATTATCCGAGTTTATATGTCGATCCTGAGCAAGGTTTAGCTCCTACTCCGTGCGCTCCGACCCGATCCAACCAACCCTTAGAAGTTCTCACCAACTTCTACTTCTAACTGCAACTACGGGTGAAGATTTACTTAGGTTTTCGTTTTTGTGGTGAGGAAGTATAATAGTATGTGCTGGGCTTTTGTAAAAGTGTAACCTTGGGAATACTACAAGGTATTTGGGCCAAGGTATTTGGGCATTATAACAATACTTGGAGAGTATTTCTATACCACAAAGGGGGGGGGGGTATTATACGAAGACAACTAGGCTAGGGGGGGGTACCCCACGGCTAACCACTACAGCTTAGGGGATACTTTCGGCCAAGGGGCCTTCTCAAAGGGGGAGGGGGGTGTGGTGGACGAAAGAACAAGAGGGAGGGATTATTTTGAGACTTAGATAGATTGCTCAAGTTTGGATGAAATAACTCTTCAACTTAGAGGGGTATTTATAGGTCAATGAATGGCCAACCAATGGCCAAGATCCATCCAAGTGTTAGGCAAGTGTAAGGCCAAGATCAAGCCAAGTGCACCTTATCCATCTACCACCAAAATATCCTACCTAACCCTTGACCAAGAATCAACACAAAAAACGTGCCATTGATGCCTGTGCCGTCCACGTCACGCCTGATGTGAGGTGACACATGTCACCCTCCCGTTGGTCCAAAATGTTTCGTCTCTCGGAAAAATCCGCAAAAATTATAAATGACATAGCCGGAATTTTCCCTACGAAAGCTGTGGAAACGTTTCGTCGAAAAACGACTCCTTTTGGTAGATATGTACAATTTCGAACCTTGCCTAACTTTAAGGCTCAAATTTCTACGTACGTCCTCACGTACATACCCTGGAAATACGGGGTATAACAACCATGCCTTCATTTTAAACCAACACATTTTCCTTTTTAAGGTCAAGTAACAACATTCTTTTCCAAAAGTTCAAGTTACATATTTTTAAATACTTAAGTCTCTTATTTTCGAAAGATTTCATAGTTAATAGTCCTAATCACTTAACAACGTAATTTCTTCTTTTAACAAAAATTTGAGTAACATATATCTTATGTGTGAGTAGTTTATTCTTGTTTATAACAACTTTATTAAAGCAGCCATGATCTAGGAAATGTAATACAATTTTGTCTTATCTTAGCTTCTATGCAGATGGAGGTTTCTACTGGTTTTAATATAATTAATTATTCAATACATTTTCCTTTATTAGCGCTGCAGTGGTTTGTTCGATACCTATTGTTACACCCCGTATTTACAGGATATGTTTTAAGAACGTAAGTAAGAACTCACAAGTGTTAAGATTTGAGACTTGTAAAAATATTATCGGAATTTTGGAAATTTTTTCGGAAAACGTAATATTGTGACGAATGGGAGAGCGACACGTGTCACCCCCCCCCCCCCTTATGTTGTCTTGGATGATTTTAAGCTTGGACACAATGGTCATTTGACCCTTGTTTAGAAGACAAGTCTTGCTAGTAGTCAAGCTTGAGTTCCTTGACTAAGTCAAAGGTCCCACTAGTCTTGATATTTTATAAGAGATCATCCCAACCACCCAATTGTTTGCATCTTGACCCAACATTGCACTATATAATACTAGTAGTAGTAGACAAGCTTAAACACTTAGAAAATTTTTACAAAAAATTGGATGAACCACTATGAAGCTCTCGGCTTCATGACCTTTGAGAAGAAAAAAATTGTGTTTCTTGTCCAATAAGCTCCACACTTTAAACCAAGGTTCCTAAGTGTATAGTGAGTGTATCTCAATAGAAAAATCTCGGAAAAAGATAGTTTTCGGATTAGTCGCAAAGTGAAAACCTAGTGGCTTTCTAGGTTTTGGATTGGAGGTTTGAAGGAAAGTTGTTGGTGTGGTTCTAAGGGTCTCAAGGAGCGGATTGAGGTGTCTTGATGAGGCTCTAGGTTGCTAAGGAGCAACTTCGGTTTTGAAGATTGGATTACAATTCGTTGAGGTATAATCTTGTTCTTTGAAAGTGTTACAAGATTATTTATATTGTTGTTGTTAGCTTTACATGTTGCTAGCATGAAGTTGTTAAGTTGAAGTTTATAAGTATTATGGATTACTTGTAGCTTAAGTTCGAAATGAAAGTAAGTCATGTTAAGTTGGAATACAATTTGATCGTTATTAGAATCGTCGCATGTAATTGACTTGAAGATTATAGTAGTTATAATTGGTTGCGACTAGATATCATGTTATGCTACCAATTTAGATGGAAATGGAAATTGGATAAGAATTGGTATTGTTGAACTCAAAGTGGCCGAATTTGTACTTATAGTTTGTAATAGTTTGTTTTCATTTGTATCGAACTACCTTATAGATTGTGGTGAGCCAATTGGGGCTGTTTGGTTATTGTATTCGGCCTTGAAAAAGGTGGCAAAGTAAGTAGAAACAAAGGAGGTGCTGTCCGATTTTCCGTAGAATTTAGTGACTTAGCACTTAGAATATTCTACGTTTGAAATAAGAGGTTAATGGACGTATGTGACCATTATAGGTTGAAGTACTAAGTATAGCGTATCCTACTTGAAGAATGGAATAGCTCAAGGTTGAAGTACTTTGGAGCATTTTGCTACTTGTCGACAATCATCGCGAGGTATGTGAACCTCTTCCTTCCTTTGGCATGATTCTATGTATGGAATATACCTGTGGTATCATTTCATGTTTCCTGTTACTCTTGGAAGTTAAGAGGTAGTTGTGTGATCTACTCTATGTAGAACTTTTCCTATCTTTGAGCATGACTAGTTGCACGTATGTAGTACGGTAGACGTACAACACCTTGATATCCTTTACTAGTTTGTGAATAGCCAAGTCGGGTGAGTTGGGAGATTTACTCACTTCTTTGAAAGTATAAGGGATGTCTTAAGTTTTATTAAAGTTAAGGGACTTGAGGAGTTTTAAAGTATGTGATACTTGTTCCGCTTTAAGCGTATAAGTCCCTTGGATAGGAAATTGTTTTTGGCTAAGGTATAAAGTGAATATAACGGCTTTATGGGAAGTTAGTTATATTTGCTTTATGGAAAGATAAATGACTTGATTTTAGTGAAAAGGCAACTTGTTTTAAGGCATCAATTGCCTAAGGTTTTATAATAAAATGAGTCACTTGCTTCCTAAAGGTTAAGAGGCTAATTGTATTTTTGAAAGTTATGAGAATTGATTTGAAAGTATATAATACTTGGTTTCAAAAAAGTAGAAGTCTCTTGGTTATAAAAGGAACGTATTGGTCTAAACCATAAAGGGTTATAACGGCTTTATGGGAAGTTGGTTATAACGGCTTTTATGGAAGGTTAAGAGAATGGTTTTCTCTAAAGTAATAAAAGAATTAACTTGTGTTAAGGAAGGGCAAATTGTTTTAAAGGTACCAATTGCTTAAGGGCGTTAATAAAGAAGTCACTTGATTTAGAAGCCGGTAATTGTATTTCTAAAAAGGTATTGTGACTTGTCTTAAAATGGTGGATAGGACTTGATACTACGGTGGTTAGTATCGGGGAAGTTTTATTTGGAAAGGAGTCTTTTGAAAAGAATGTACGTACGTAGTACTTTGTCTTGTTAAATGAGAATTATTCCATTTGTGCCTTGATTAGTACTTTGGCTTGATTAATTGAGAATTAGTCTAAGTGTGCCTTGATAAGTACTTTGGCTTGTTAATTGAGAATTAGCCTATGTGTGCTGGTGATAGCCTTTGAGTGCAAGTATTATGTTTTATTACGTTGCCGCGACTCTCGGTGGGAGGGCCGGCTGTCTTGTTGTAAGTACTTGGACATACCGACAGTGATGTGGGATTCCACGGGTATGCTTCCGTTAATTGTAGTACTTGGGTTAAATTCCCGGATTTTTTTATAAAAAGACATGTTAGTGCCTTTGTAACGACCCGTCCCGGGGCCCGTTACTGGTGCCTTATCCCGGGCACCCTAGTGACACAACATCAGAGAAAACCAGCGGAAAATAAAACTTTAAACAAGAAACAAGATATATGATCATAAAACAGGCCAACCCAACGGTTACCTTCCAATAACATATATAAATACAACTCTTTCAAAACGAACAGTTTAATCCTTTTTTTTACAAACCCTGCCCACAACACAGATTTGCACTTAAGATTTACAACAACTATGACGGACGGGGCTCGCCATACCACGAATGTACAAGAACGTACAACTCATGGAACACATACGAAAAGATAAGCCTCCGGATAAACGGAGCTTCACAAAACTCTGAATCGAGATCCTAAGGCGAGGATCCACGGCCGATGTACCTCACTGCGCATGAACGCAGCCCCGAAGGAGGTCGAGACAACAGTACCAAGTATGTGAAATCAGAAATATCAGAATGAAATCATACTAGTCTATATAAAGCAGAGACATGTATGATAACCAAACTACGATTCACAACATAAGCGATCATGTCGATCGGGGACTCACGCCATCAAGTCATCACTCAAATATAACTATGGGTCTCACGCCCACAACATCAATCATGTTCGCATCATGGCCGCCTGCCCCCGGAATTCTGCATCGGTGTAGACATGTCCATGATGCAACAATAATACCCATGCCCCATGGCCACATGCCCCGAATTCTACCGGTGTAGACACGTCCACGTGACATCAACAATAATATCTTGGGTGATCAACCTGCCGCACGGCCACATGCCCCGAATTCTACCTCGGTGTAGACATGTCCATGTAACCACAATAACAATATATCAACCCGCCGCGTGGCGCGTACCCCGAATATCGTGACGGTGTAGACATGTCCATGTGACATCAACAACAAGACAATAATCAAAATGGAAACATACCCGTGGAATTCTCCATCACTGCCAGCACGTCCAAGTAAGTTCTCAACAAGTCGACCGGCCCTCTATCGAGAGCGCAGAATACGTAAATACCACACTTGCACAACAAAGGCTATCATCACAAGCATAGGCAAGTTTCACAACAACAAGCATAGGCAAGTTTCACACAACTCAAAGTAATTTCATTTTATGCCAAAGTCCGGGTTTTTAACCCCAAAGTACTACATACGTTAAGTTCTTTTAAAAGAGATCCATTACTTTTATAAAAGTCACCCTATACCCGTAGTATTAGAATGACCAACCCACATTCCTTTTCAAAATCAAGTAACAACATTCTTTTCCTAAGTTCCAGTTTGCCTAGTTTCAATTACTCAAGCTTCTCATTTTCAAATGCTCAAGTCACTTATTTTAGAAAGGTTTCATAACTCATAGTCTTAATCTCTTTTAAAACAATTGAGTAACATATGTCATATATGTGAGTAGTTTATTCTTGTTTATAACGATCTTATTACAATGACCATGATCTAGAAAATGTAATATTATTTTGTCTCATCTTAGCTTCTATGCAGATGGAGGTTTCTACAGGTTTTAATACAACACATCATTATTCAATACATTTTCCTTTATTAACGCTGCAGTGGTCTGTCGATACACATTCTGATTTTCGAAATCAGTAAAACATTAACCCTTTAAAAACCAAGTACTCATTACTCACGAATGAGGTTTCACACAAACATCCACATTAAAACAAATAAGTTAAGTCTCTTATCTTATAAGATCAAGTCTCTTAACTTCTAACATCAGTAAACCATTTTCTTACCTACATAAAGTTGTTATAACCAACTTCCCATAAAGCCGTTATAACACTTTATGTTTCAAACCAATCAAATACATTAAACACATGTACGTCTACCGTACTACATAGTTACACACATATCATGCTAGAAGAGATAGGAAGAGGTTCACATACCTCGCGACGAGTATCGACAATAAGCAAAATGCTCCAAGTACTACAACCTTGCTAGCCATTTCCACTCCTCAAGTAGAATACGCTACTCTTAGTACTTTCACCTAGAAAGGTCACAAACGTCTATTAACTTCAAAACACAAGGTTCCATTTCTACGTAAAATTGGCAAGACCTCCTCACCCCCGCAACAAACAGAAATCTCCTCATCTATCGAGGCCGCTACCAAGCCAACCGAGGGGGTTTTACACGCCTAACCTGGACGTGTACAATTCTACTCAAGAATACTACACAAGTCTATCGCAATACAATCCTATGTAAATACTGATGCGATTCTTTTCTTTATTCTTGAGCTTAAGTCAAAAGACATCCGCAAGTTATGTTCGATTCTATATATAGTATACTTCAACTATATAATCCTACAACATGTAAACTCCAATTACAATAAGGGACAAGAATATTTACCTCGACAAGCCCAAAATTATCCAAGTTATAATGTCGATCTCGAGCAAGGTTTAGCTCCAATTCGTGCGCCCAAACCACTCCAAACAACCCTTAGAAGTTCTAACCAACTTCTACTCAAATACTTCAACCAACTATGAAGATTTCCTTGTGGTTTGGTTTGAGACTAAAAGGACAAAAGGTAGTATTTCCTGCTCTACGTATAGAGGTAACTGTTGAAAGAATACTCGGGAACGGCTCAGGTATTTTGTGCAGTAACAATACTAGGAGAGTATTTCTATAACAAAAAAGGGGGTATTATACGAAACAACTAGGCAGTGGGGTACCCACGGCTAGCACTTCGAGGGAGGGAGGAGGCCACAAGGTGTCACGACTGCCCGGGCGTGGATGGTGCCTTACCGGGGCACCCAAGTAGTCATACATCAGAGTAACCAGCGGAATATAAAACAAGACAGGAAACAGTTTATAAAATAAGACACGCTTTATCCGAAGAAAAGCTTGCCTTTCGCATAATATAAATAACTCAAGTTTTGCGATACATCCCAACTGTATAATAGTACTACAGCACTCTAAGAAGTAAACAACTATGGCGGACAGGGCCCCGCCATACCTCGATCAGACAAAACTATCTACAATACAGGAGATCATACCTAAAAGTAGAGCCTCGGAGAAGATGGAGCTCGACACCAACGCAAAGATCCTAAGGATGTGGATCTAGCACTGCTTGCCCTTACTGCGGCATGAACGCAGCCCAAGGAGGTCGATAACAGTACTAAGTATGCGAAATCAGAAATACTTAAATGAAAACATATCATTTAAAACCGGTTTACAAATATGTGTGAAACAACCAGAAACCGCACGTAGTGCTACATCACAAACAAGAGCAACAATAGGTAATCGTAATAGGTCTTGTCAAGGCCGCGAATGATCGAAACAGGCCACTCGCCCCATCATCATTCTCGCAAGCCTAATCTCGACTCGAGTCCGCATAGGCCACTCACGTGGGCCCGCATGAGGTATAACCCCGCATCGAGGGTAGCTACTCCGCATCGCCCCGACTCATTGTCCGCATGGGCCACACGCACCGCATGAGGCATAACCCCGCATACTAACCTGGAACTCTCGTAGCTCCGCATAGGCCCCCTGGACCCGCATGAGGTATTCTCGAATCATGGTCCCAGACCGCCTGAGTCTACCCCGCATCGGAGGGCAGCTTAACCCCCGGTATCATCTCAAGAGGTGAGTGATAGTATACTAACATAACAACTTATCTTTAAACAACATAAGCACAACAAGGATACTCACCTATACAAACGTTACAAGATACTAACACACATAGCATCATATCATGTCTATTTATCAAACCATCTTTATTATTCTTTTCACAATACAAGTCTGTTATAAACACATAGGCAAACTTGTTTCTTTTATAAATCTTAAGTGGTTATACTTACTTCCCATAAAGCTAGTATAACTCTTAAGCTTCTGTTTTAAAAACCAATTAGTTCTCTTCTGTTAATATGATTCAGTAGTCTTTTGAAATGTTTTCAGTTCTTTATTATTCAGGCTTAAGCCGTGGGGCATTTCCGTAAGTATTATTCAGGCTTAAGCCGTGAGGCATTGCCGTAAGTATTATTCAGGCTTAAGTCAAAGACATTGCCGTAGTTATTTTGTAAAATATCATGCTTTAGGAAGAATCACATACCTTCTCAGCGAACACCACCTGCCAAGTTGAATATGTCGCGCGCAGAGAGTCAGCCTATAATAGTCACAGATATCTATTAAAGACTACTCTGAAGGTCATTCTAAACAGGGGGTTCATAATTCTACGGTAAGTCGGGCAAAGACTTCCTACCGGTGAGCTATATAAGTTCATCGTGAAAACAGTCCTATGTAAGTACAGTTTGATTATTCTTCTTTTAAACCCTTCTAAGTGATTAATACTTCAATGCTATTCTGTGATATACTTCTAAGTATTTATACTTATTCTTATACTATAACAATAAGTATTCTCTAATTCAAAAGAGGGTTAGGATTATTACCCTAAGCCCAATAATATCCTAGAAAAGTCGCTACTGAGCAAGGTTTTGCTCCTAAGTTGTATGCTCCAAGGAAACCTTAGAAGTTCTTCACAACCTCTACTAAGTACTAAGGTAGTTGGGCTAGGTATTTTGGGCATTATAACGATACAAGAAGACAACTTTTCTACCAAGGAGGGGTAGATTTCGGCCAGGCTAGGGGTAGGCTCTCGCCATACAACACAAGGAGGGAAGAGGTGTTTGGACGAAAAGCTTAAGGGAGAGGAGAGGATTTTTAGACTTGAAGATAACTTTGTGGATGAATAACTCTTCATCTCTAAGGGTATTTATAGCTCAAGCCTTGGCCAACCAATGGCCAAGATGAAGACAAGTGCAAGGCAAGTGTAAGGCCAAGATCAAGCCAAGTGCACCCTAACTCCTACTCCACAAAACACTCCACCAAACACTCCACAAAACATGGCACAAAACAAGGCCTAAACAAGACCCAATCGCCAAGGCCAACACCCTCTTTGACGCCCAATCGTCCAAAGACACCCCACTTGCTTCAATGTGGGTGACACACGCCACCCTCCCGTTGGTCCAAAATGTTTCGCCTCTCGGAAAAATCCGCAAAATAAGAAATGGCATAGCCGAATTTACTCTACGAAAGTCGTGGAAACGCTTTCGTCGAAAGCGATTCTTTTAGTGAGTTGTGTACAAAATAAAACGTCCAAGGCTTATCTTTAAGGCAAGACTTTCGTACGTATTCCCTTACGTACATACTCTGGAAATACGGGGTATAACATTCTCCCCTCCTTAGAAACATTCGTCCCGAATGTTCCTTCCCAAGACGGATAGCGAAGCTTAAACAGCTTGTAAATGCCACACACGCCACAGAGCAACACATAGGCGTAAACGATAACGAAAATTTACAAGTAGGAAAGTGAATTTACCTGGAGGTATGGGGAATAGGTGAGGATACTTCCGCCTCATGTCCTCCTCAGCTTCCCATGTCATCTCCTCCCTGAGCTCGTTCCGCCACAAGACTTTGACGGAAGCCACGTCCTTCGTCCGCAGACGCCTAACCTGACGATCGACTATCGCTATGGGAATCTCCTCATACGATAACCCCTCTGTCACCTGGACATCGTCAATCGGGTGTACCCTAGATGGATCCCCGATACATCTCTCAAAGATAGATACGTGAAAACCGGATGCACCGCTCCAGATCGGACGGCAGATCCAACTCATAGGCAACCTTGCCTACCTGCGACAATGAAACGGCCCAATGTACCTAGGGCTGAGCTTCCCCTTCTTCCCGAATCTCATCACACCCTTCATGGGTGACACCTTTAGGAAAACCCAATCATGAACCCCGAACTCAAGATGTCGACGACGATGATCTGCATACGACTTGCCGACTCGAGCCATTAATAGCCGCCTCGATAAGTTTCACCTTATCCATCGCTGCTGTACCAACCGTCCCACTAGCCGCCTCGCCCACATCGAACCAACCTATAGGCGATCTCGCACTTCCTCCCAAACAAGGCCTCATAAGGCGCCATCGAATACCGAGTGGTAGCTATTATTATATGCGAACTCAACTAGAGGCAAATGATCCTCCCAACTACCACTAAAGTCAATAACACGGCTCGCACATATCCTCAAGAGTGCGGATAGTGCGCTCGCTGTCCGTCTGCTCGTGGATGAAATGCGACTGTGCTCACCGCCCCTAAACCCTCGAAGGACCTCCGAAGTTAGCCGAACCGGGCTCCTGTCTGATATGATCGAAGTAGGACTCCATGCACCGACGATCTCTGATGTAAAGTCCGCATAATCCTCACCAAAAGTCGCCCCGACGGAAGAAAGTGGGCTGATTTCACACCGGCCGACGATAACCCATATAGAATCATGTCTCTCCGAGTGCGAGGTAATCCCGTGATGAAGTCCATGTTGATTACCTCCCACTTCCGTGTCGGATCTCAATCGTCAGAATAAACCACCGTGCCTCCGTGCTCTACCTTTACTGCCGACAACACGCACCGAGCTACGAACTCGCAACGCCCTCTTCAAGCCATCCCACCAATACACGATCTAAGGTCGTGGTACATCTTGGTCGACCGGATGGATAGAGTAACGCGCGCCGCGTGCTTCCCCAAGAACTCGCCAAGTCTCAAACATCCGAACACATACCGCCTCAAACCTTAGCACCCCATCGTGCTACCTCAAAAGGACCGCTTGCCTCACGAAGAGTCAGTATCACGATATCGAATCAAAGCCGATCCTCGAATCGCCTCTTCACCTCTCGACGATGGAAGACTCGCAACCTCACGAACTTTAACCCCACCGCTATCGGAATCAATCAAACGGACACCAAGGCTCGCTAATCGATGCAAATCACGAACCATGTCCTCCTCTCTAGCCGCACATCCGATAGGCTCCCATCGACCTACGACTAAGAGCATACGCCACAACATTGGCCTTCCCGTGGTATAGATATCAACATCGTAATCCTTAAGCAACTCTAACCACCGCCTCGCCGTAAGTTCACTCTCCTCCGGTGAAGATATACCGAGGCTCTTGTGGTGCGTATAAATATCCACGTGAACCCCATACAAATAGTGCCTCCAGATCTTCAAAGCGTGAATCACTACCGCCAACTCCAAATCATGGGGGTAGTTCCTCCGTGTTTCTTCACCGCCGATGCATATGCTATAACCCCGCCATGCTGCATCAATACACATCCCAACCCGATGCTCGACGATCACAATACACGACATAACCATCCGACCTCCGGAAGAGTAAGAACGGGCGGTCGCCACTCTTTCAAAGAATCGAAACCCCGCCACAAGCATCGATCCATCAAACTTGGCCGCTTTCGAGTCACCTAGTCAATGGTGCGTAGATAGAAGCAAACTTCTCCACGAACCGATAATAACTCGCAAGGCCCGTAAATGCGAACCTCGTTTGAGTAGTAGGTCTCGCCAAGTCCTCGATCGCCGATCTTGGCGTATCAACTCGAATGCCATCAGCCCATAATATGCCCAATAAACGCCATCAAGTCAACCAAAACTCACATTTGGAAAACTTGGCGCATAAATGCTGGTCTCGAGAATCACAAGACAGCTTCAAATGCTCCGCATGCTCCTCGCTTCCGGCGAGAATAAACCAAGATATCATCAATGAACACTATCACAAACGTGTCCAAAAATGGTTTGAACACTCGGTTCATCAAATCCATGAATACCACGAGCATTGTCAACCCAAAAGACATGACCGAACTCATAATGCCCGCATCGGTCCGAATGCGATCTGGGGACATCCACCTCTCTCGACTCGCACTGATGATAGCCCGATCGCAGATCAATCTTGAGAAACATCTCGCACTCGCAATCGGGTCGAACAAATCATCAATCCCGGGAGGGTATTCGTTTAATGGTCACCTTGTTCACCGTCAGAATCAACACACACGCGCAGCCCCGCCCTTCTTCTTCACGAACAATACGGCGCTTCGTGGAGAAACACCGGGCCTAATGAAGCCCTTCTCTAGCAAATCCCTAAGCCGATCCTTCACTCTCTCAACTCGGCAGTGCCATTCGTATGGCGGAATGGAAATAGCCGAGTATCCGCAATATGTCAATACAAAACTCAATCTCCTCTCGGAGGATACCGAGGTCATCCGGGAACACGTCTGGGAACTTCGACTACGGAATCGATCAAAATCTGCACCGCAGCCTCGTGATCAAAAACCCGAACTAGATCGTAGATATACCCTTCCGCACCATCTTCCTAGCCTTGAGGTAGGAAATAAACCTACTTCTGGCGATACCGTGCTCCTCCCACTCAACAACCGCTCCTCAGAAATCGGAACCGCATTACTTTCTCTCAGCTTACATTGGCATAGCAAGAAGCTAGCCAATCCATCCTCATAATCACGTCAAGTCAATCATCTCCAACTCTATCAAGTCGGCCA
Organism: Przewalskia tangutica; assembly: GCA_029844215.1. Taxonomy (NCBI): domain Eukaryota; kingdom Viridiplantae; phylum Streptophyta; class Magnoliopsida; order Solanales; family Solanaceae; genus Przewalskia; species Przewalskia tangutica. The sequence goes on from CM056725.1 coordinate 27,815,040, forward strand.
GTGGTCCGACGATCAGAAATGGTCACAGACAAGCTCTATATACCCGTCGAGCTACCACCGAATCACCCACTGGCGTAGCTACCTCGAAATGGTCTATGGACTCAGGCTCTATCCCTATCCTACTAGCAACAAGGGGAGATATATAGGACAGAGTAGAACCCGGATCTATCAAAGCATACACATCAAACCCAGAAACCGATAAGGTACACTGACGACATCGCGAGGCCTCCGATCCCGCTTACCGACAAAGCATATACGCGGCTCGAGGACCGCGAGAACTGGGACCCGAGCCACGGCCTCTGCCGCGACCGCTGACCCACGAGCACCACGCCCGGCGAGTAATCAGAGAGATGACGGCCGCCACGTAACTCGGCCGGGGCCCTACCACCGCCACGCTTCTGGCCGGACAGCCTCGCAGTGACCTCGCCACAATCAGAATAAGATCCATAAGTAGTACCACACTTCCGTAATGGGATCCCCGACGGCCACACCGGGTGGTCCCGATCGCCGCACTCGCTACTCGACGCCCAAGCTCGGGGCCCGCCTCAAAACTCGGGCCGTGGCGAGGACGGTGCAGAGTGCTCAGCCGGCCGTGGTGCGACCCAGATCGCTGCGAGGCCGCCACCACGATAACCACCGTAAGACCCTCCCGCCCCGGCCTTCTTCTCACGCCGCCCACTCGCCGACTCCGCCTCGCATCCAAGGGCGTGAGCTCGCACGCGTAATGTCCATACCCGGCCGAGAGAAACCCCGCACATGACTCGCCATATAGTCGTTTCAGCCGGTGACATAGCGGTGCACCCTATCCTCCATATTCGCTACTAATGCCGGGACATATCGAGCCAAAGAATCAAACTCGACATTGTACTCCCGACAAGGCCCTTCTCTCGCCAAAGAAGAAAATCTATCACCCGCGCCTCCTCATCCGCGAGGCAAGAAGTGAGCGAGGAAAGCCTCCGAGAACTCATCCTGTACTGGGACGCGTGTTTCCACGGATAACTCCCATGAATCAAACCAATCGATCGCGGTATCACGCGGCCTATGTGAACCAAAGATCACTGACTCGGTCTCCGACGCCCGATCACTCAAAATCCTTCCGACCGACGGATGAACTCGCGATCATCCTCCGCCACCCATAAAACTCCGGCGGCTACAACTCAAGAAATCTCAGAGCCTCAAACTATTCGCCTGGGTGTACCACGCGCGATCGAGCCGAGCTGAACCGGAACCGCCGTGATCCAATCTCTCTCGACGGGCCACAACTTTAGCCAAAAGTCGGGCTATCTCTCAGTGCCCTAACTCTCCGCCCAGCCGGGGATGCGAGGCGCGGGTACCGTGGTCTCAGGCTGGCGGCGCCATAGAACTCGCCGTCTCGTATAGATCGGGCTCGAGCCTCGTGACTGGTGTCTCGCTAGCAGCCTCCGCCGCTTGCCTCTTCTCGGGCCCGGTTGCCTTACGTGAGGCATAATCGCATAGAAAGGAATACGTTAGAGGGTCCAACCTATAACACAGCTTTCTAAAGCACGATCTCGTAATGAGAAGAATGGAAACCAATCCTAAATATCCTATAGCCTCTCGATTATTGGTGTGGTGCACAACACACCGATAATCAAGACTTACTAGATACGGCTCAGACACTTTCCGAGGATTAATCGCTTCGATACCACTTTTGTCACGACTGCTCGGCCCGTGGATCGTGCCTCACCGGGCACCCAAGTAGTCATACATCGAGTAACCAAATGAATATAAACAAGACAGAAACAGCTTTATAAAATAAGACACGCTTTATATGAAGAAAAGCTTGCCTTTCGCATAATATAAATAACTCAAGTTTTGCGCTATATCCCAACTGCATAATAGTACTGCACTTAAGGAAGTAACAACTATGGCGGACAGGTTCCCGCCATACCTCGATCAGACAAAACTATCTACAATACAGGAGATCATACCCAAAAGCAGAGCCTCCGAGAAGATGGAGCTCCGACACCAACGCAAAGATCCTAAGGATGTGGATCTAGCACCGCTGCCCTTACTCGCGGCATGAACGCAGCCTCAAGGAGGTCAAGCATAACAGTACTAAGTATGCGAAATCAGAAATACTTAAATGAAAACATATCATTTAAAACCGCTTACAAATATGTGTGAAACAACCAAGGAAACCGCACGTAGTGCCACATCACAAACAAGAGCAACAATAAAATCGTAATAGGTCTTGTCTAGGCCGCGAATGATCGAACAGGCCACTCGCCTCATCATCATTCTCGCAAGCTTCAACTCGACTCGAGTCCGCATAGGCCACTCACGGGCCCGCACAGGTATAACCCCGCATCGAGGTAGCTACCTCGCATCGCCCCGACTCGCTGTCCGCACGCCACGCACCGCATGAGGCATAACCAGGGGTTTACACGCCTAACCTGACGTACAATTCTACTCAAGAATACTACACAAGTCTATCGCAATACAAATTCTATGTAAATACAAGGCGCTTCTTTTCTTTATTCTTCAGCTTAAGTCAAAAGACATCACGCAAGCTATTTTGAGTTCTATATATAGTATACTTCAAATATATAATACTACATCATGTAAACTCCTATGAAAATAAGGGGACACTAATATTTACCTCGTCAAGCCAAAAATTATCCAATTTATAATGTCGATCTCGAGCAAGGTTTAGCTCCACTGCGCGCCCAAACCACTCCAAACAACCCTTAGAAGTTCTAACTAACTTATACTCAAATACTTCAACCAACTATGAAGATTTCCTTGTGGTTTCTGGCTTGAGACTAAAAGGACAAAAGGTAGTATTTCCTGCTCTACGATAGAGGTAACTTTGAAATACTACTAGGTAAAGGCTAAGGTATTTTGGGCATTAACAATACTAGAGAGTATTTCTATACCAAAAAGGGGTATTATACGAAACAACTAGCAGTGGGGTACCCCACTGCTAGCACTTCCATGGGAGGGAGGCTCGCCACAAGGCCACCAAAGGGGGAGGGGAAGGCTTAGGACGAGAACACTCAAGAGGAGGGAGAGTTTTCAAGGCTAATACAAAGTGAGGATGAATAAGTTCATCACTAAGGGGTATTTATAGACAAGCCAAGGCCAACCAATGGCCAAGATCATGCCAAGTGCAAGGCAAGTGTAGGCCAAGATTAAGCCAAGTGCACCCTAACCCCTACTCCACAAAACATGCCACAAAACAATGCACCAAACAAGGCCAAAACAAGGCACAAAACAGCGATAAGACGCCCTCGCTTACCTAAATCGTTACTCGAGGTGACAAGTGTCACCCTCTCGTTGGCCCAAAGATGTTCCGCCGCCGAAAAATCCGCAAAATACAAACGACATAGTCGGAATTTTCCTTCGCAAGTTATGCAAAACGCTTCGAAAAAACGACTCTAATCGTGTTGCACAAAGGTAATTCGCCGGTGCCACATGGGGTGACACGTGTCGCCCCGATTCGCCTGTATTTCGTCTTCCAAAATATCCAAAATATCTAAATCTCAAAACAAAGCGGCCCCACAAAATCAGAATTTCTCCTGGCCCCACGTGACCATTTCCAAAAATAAAATCTCAAAATTCTAATATAATTTAAGAAGCCCATATACCAAACTGGGAATCCAATTCTCATTAACGAACCTTTTCTTCACAAATTACCTAAACTTTTCCGCGAAAAACTCACATCTTTCTTTCTTTTCAAAATTTCACAGACTTCGCACGCACGCCCTCACATACATACCCCGCAACTACGGGTATAACATTCTCCTTCTTTAGAAACATTCGTCCCGAATGTTCCTTCTCAAGCCGGATAACGATAAAGTTCCTCTAACAAGTTGCCGACGCCACACCGCCACTAACTAACACACGCTCTCTTCTCCCCTAACTCGTTGTACCTCTTCTCAACACTCGAACTCTTTCTAGCATCCGTACCACACTTCCGTCAATGCTTCTGTTTCCAACCTTTGGAGTTACTACCTCCAAACTTGGTCATCTTACTAACTTCAATCTCCCTTAAGGCCATTCCCGGCCTCCACGATCCGCTTCTGGTCGAACATATCCACCAACTCATACGATGGTCATACAAACTTGGGCCTAGCATCCTCGTGACCCTACCACCGGAGGACCACCTGAACCGACTTACCCCAAACCGGGTTACGGGTTGACCCGCAAATGGTCCTCAACCCGACCCCCAACCGCGCCAAACTCTTGTTCCCCGATCCGGAACAATCTTACTAATTCACATCATGAAAGCTACCACTTCAATCTCACACTACCCACGGACTTATCACACAAATAAATCCCACGTATACTACTACTCTGATAAGGGTCAAACATAAAATAACTCTTTAACTCAAGACGACCTTACCCCTAAGGTCTCAGTCGTGACATAGTCTAAGGTTCACACTTACCATGCCCCCATACGTATCCTCCCAACTAAGCATGTTTTCTAACTCACAATTAACACAACGCTATTCGTACATAGCACACAATAATGAGACCATCATAACAAGCATACCAAAACTCTAGAGGGTTAAGGATATACAAGCTACCGCCCACTCTAATCATAGGCCGCACTGCAGGCGCATAATCGTAGGCGCGGCGAACCACCATCGATCCAGAGGGTCGAGTCGTAACATCCGTATACCCTTTGGTCGACAGTTCGCAAATGGCCCCGCTGGCCGCAAAAATAACAAGCTCCTCGCACCACGACACTTCCGAAATGCGGTCTACCACATCGACCACACCGAGGTAGGGTGACCGATCCGCCAACACCCTTACTTCCTCGAAACTCAACCTCGAGCCCCGACCGCTCCCGAATACTCAAGGTTGTGGAGGACCACTGTGACCGCGGAGGTACAAAACTAGTATGCCGCCGAGGCGGTCCGCCTCGAAAGTCACCAAAGGACCTCGTTGTTCGCCTCTTCGCTGATCTTGGTCATTCCGTCGACCTCTCCGTGCCTCACATCCCAGCAGATGAGCTCGCACGCGCAATGTCCATGCCCTACCAAGAGCTACTCAACATGCCTCGACATGTAATTATCGAGCTCAGAACATATCGGTGCACTCGATCCTCCATACTAGCTATTAACGCCGACGCACGCCAATGAGTCGAACTCACATTGTACTCCAACCGCACGCCCGCTTCGTCTAAGCATCAAAATCTGTCGCCCGCGTTCTCCTCATTGCGGAGGCAAGAAGTGAGTGAGGAAAGCCTCAAAACTCATCCCATATCACTGGAGTGCATGCTCTCCCGGAAAGCTCCCATGAATCAAACCAATCGATCGCAGATCACGCACCGACGCGAACCAAAGGTCACAGACTCGGTCTCAAGCCTTGATCACCCGCATGATCCTCAGAATCGCCGGATGAACTCCTCGGATCATCCTCGTGCCTCACCCATAAAACTCGCGGGCTACAACTCAAAAGTCCCGTAGCCTCAAACTATCTCGCCTGGGTGAACCATCGTGCATCGAATCGAATCGCCAGATCCAAATTTATCTCATATTCGCCACGACTCGCCAAAGAATCGCCATCTCCTTGTAACCCATCTCCTCTCGCTCTGCATCGTGGACTGGAGGCTGTGTATCGCGTCTCGCAGCCTATTGCCGCGCTTCTAACTCTCGCTGGGCCGGGCGGCGCTACAAAACCCGCCGTCAAGCACAACTCGTGTACTGCTCGGCTCGCGCTCGCATCTCTCTCAGATCTAACTAGCGGTTCTCGGCTGCCTTGCCCTTCGTGGCTCGCTGTTTCGGCGCGAGGCATAATCGTAAAACGAGACACGCCGAGGGGTCCAACTTACAACACGCCTTCTAAGGCACGATCTCGTAACGAGAAGAATGGAAACTAATCCTAAATGTCTCAGCCTCCGACATAGATGTGGTGCACAACACATCGATAATCAAGACTTACTAGACACGGCCCAGTAGACACTTTCCGAGGATTAATCGCTTCGATACCACTTTTGTAACGACTCGCCCCGGTCTGCATCGTGCCTTATCCCGCACCCTAGTGACACAACATCGAGAAAACCAGCAGAAAATAAAACTTTAAACAAGAAACAAGATATATGATCATAAACAAAGCCAACCCAACTGCTACCTTCCAATAACATATATAAATACAACTCTTTCAAAACGAACAGCTTTAATCCCTTTTTTTTACAAACCCCGCCACAACAAAGATTACATGCACTTCTAAGATTTACAACAACTATGACGGACAGGGCTCGCCATACCTCGAATGTACAAGAACCTACAACTCAGTGGAACACATACCAAAAGATAAGCCTCCGAGAAACGGAGCTTCCTAAAACGCGAATCGAGATCCTAAGAGCGAGGATCCACGACCGATGTACCTCTACCGCGGCAGATGAACGCAGCTTCCGGGCGAGGTCAAGATAACAGTACCAAGTATGTGAAATCAGAAATATCAGAATGAAATCATACTAGTCTATATAAAGCAGAGACATGTATGATAACCAAACTACGATTCACAACATAAAAGCCATGTCCAATGTGACTCACGCCTCAAGTCATCACTCAAATATAACTATGGGTCTCACGCCCACAACATCAATCATGTTCAGATCACGGCCGCATGCCGGAATTCTCGTGACGGCAGATACATGTCCATGATGCAACAATAATACCATGCCCTACGGCCACATGCCCCTAATTCTACCTCGCAGACACGCCCATGTGACATCAATAATAATATATCGGGTGATCAACCCCGCCGCACGCCACATGCCCCGAATTCTACCTCTGTAGACATGTCCATGTAACCACAATAACAATATATCAACCCGCCGCACGTCGCGATGCCCCTAACATCAGACGTGTAGACATGTCCATGTGACATCAACAACAAGACAAGAATCAAAATGGAAACATACCCGTGGAATTCTCCATCACCGCCAAAGACGCCCAAGTAAGTTCTCAACAAGTCGACCGCCTCATCGAGAGACGCCAGAATACGTAAATACCACACTTGCACAACAAAGGCTATCATCACAAGCATAGGCAAGTTTCACAACAACAAGCATAGGCAAGTTTCACAACAACAAGCATAGGCAAGTTTCACACAACTCAAAGTACTTTCATTTTATGCCAAAGTCCGGTTTTTAACCCCAAAGTACTACATACGCTAAGTTCTTTAAAAGAGATCCATTACTTTTATAAAAGTCACCCTATACCCGTAGTATTAGAATGACCAACCCACATTCCTTTTCAAAATCAAGTAACAACATTCTTTCCTAAGTTCCGCTTGCCTAGTTTCAATTACTCAAGCTTCTCATTTTCAAATGCTCAAGTCACTTATTTTAGAAAGGTTTCATAACTCATAGTCTTAATCTCTTTAAAACAATTGAGTAACATATGTCATATATGTGAGTAGTTTATTCTTGTTTATAACGATCTTATTACAGACCATGATCTAGAAAATGTAATATTATTTTGTCTCATCTTAGCTTCATGCAGATGGAGGTTTCTACCGGTTTTAATACAACACATCATTATTCAATACATTTTCCTTTATTAACGCCGCAGTTGGTCCTGTCGATACACATTCGATTTCAAATCAAGAAACATTAACCCTTTAAAACCAAGTACTCATTACTCACGAATGAGGTTTCACACAAACATCCACATTAAAACAAATAAGTTAAGTCTCTTATCTTATAAGATCAAGTCTCTTAACTTCTAACATCAAGAAACCATTTTCTTACCTACATAAAGTCGTTATAACCAACTTCCCATAAAGCCGTTATAACACTTTATGTTTCAAACCAATCAAATACATTAAACACATGACGCTCACCGCACTACATAGTTACACACATATCATGCTAGAAGAGATAGGAAGAGGTTCACATACCTCGCGACAGTATCGACAATAAGCAAAATGCTCCAAGTACTACAACCTTTAGCCCTTTCCACTCCTCAAGTAGAATACGCTACTCTTAGTACTTTCACCTAGAAAGGTCACAAACGTCTATTAACTTCAAAACACAAGGTTCCATTTCTACGTAAAATTCGGCAAAGACTCCCCTCCCCGCAACAACAGAAATCTCCTCTCTATCGAGGCCGGCCACTGCCAACCAGTGGGGTTTACACGCCTAACCTGGACGTGTACAATTCTACTCAAGAATACTACACAAGTCTACCGCAATACACCCTATGTAAATACAAAGGCGCTTCTTTTCTTTATTCTTCAGCTTAAGTCAAAAGACATCACGCAAAGTTATGTCTCACTATATATAGTATACTTCAACTATATAATCCTACAACATGTAAACTCCAATTACAATAAGGGACAAGAATATTTACCTCGACAAGCCAAAAATTATCCAAGTTATAATGTCGATCCCGAGCAAGGTTTAGCTCCAATTGCGCCCAAACCACTCCAAACAACCCTTAGAAGTTCTAACCAACTTATACTCAAATACTTCAACCAACTATGAAGATTTCCTTGGGTTTGGTTTGAGACTAAAGGACAAAAGGTAGTATTTCCTGCTCTACGATAGAGGTAACTTTGAAATACTACTAGGTAAAGGCTAAGGTATTTTGGGCATTAACAATACTAGGAGAGTATTTCTATACCAAAAAGGGGGTATTATACGAAAACAACTAGCAGTGGGGTACCCTACGGCTAGCACTTCCAGAGGAGGGGAGGCTCGCCACAAGGCCACTCAAAGGGGGAGGGGGGAAGGCTTAGGACGAGAACACTCAAGAGGGGAGGGAGAGTTTTCAAGGCTAAGACAAAGTGAGGAGTGGATGAATAAGTTCTTCACTAAGGGTATTTATAAGACAAGCCAAGTGCCAACCAATGGCCAAGATCATGCCAAGTGCAAGGCAAGTGTAGGCCAAGATTAAGCCAAGTGCACCCTAACCCCTACTCCACAAAACATGCCACAAAACAATGCACCAAACAAGGCCAAAACAAGGCACAAACAAGGATAAGACGCCCCTCGCTTACCCAAACGTCACTGAGGGTGATGTCACCTCTCGGCCCAAAGATGTTCCGCCGCCTAAAAATCCGCAAAATACAAAACGACATAGTCGGAATTTTCCTTCGCAAGTTATGCAAAACGCTTCGCCGAAAAACGACTTAATCGTGTTGTGCACAAAGGTAAATTCGCCAGGTGCCACATGGGGTGACACGTGTCGCCCGATTCGCCTGAATATTTCGTCTTCAAAATATCCAAAATATCTAAATCTCAAAACAAAGCTGCCCCACAAATCAGAATTTCTCCTGGCCCCACGTGACCATTTCCAAAATAAAATCTCAAAATTCTAATATAATTTAAGAAGCCCATATACCAAACTGGGAATCCACCTCATTAACGAACCTTTTTCTTCACAAATTACCGGAACTTTTCCATTGAAAAACTCACATCTTTCTTTCTTTTCAAAATTTCTGCACTCGTGACGCACGTCCTCACATACATACCCTCGCAACTACGGGTATAATAAATTTTAGGTAAACTAAAATGAGAGTGTATATGAACAAGAATAGTGAAGTTAGTGGTTTTCTTAACTTGCTTATATATTGTATGATAAGTAGGTGCTTATGAGCATGCTAGCTTGATTTGTGCTAGTGGTATATTATTCGCTATGGGGTCATTCCCGGTTTGTGGCATTGCATATTTCCGTGATTTGCTACCCACGATGCGAGGAATACTTCACGCGAGTCCGTAGGGCTTATGCGGGTGAAATAGTCCCACGCGGCGTCCACTTATGCGGAGAATCCTCACGCGAGTCCGTGGCGGCTTACGCGGTGAAATAGTCCCATGCGAGGAATACCTCACGCGAGTCCGTAAGGGCTTATGCGGGTGAAATAGTCCCACGCGAGGAATGCCTCACGCGGGTCCACGCGATCTACGCGGGTGAAATAGTCCCGAATAGATTGCTTAACGAATCATCGCGGATGGTCCTGCTTTGATCGTGAGCTTTTCCTACTTTATATTGTAAGTATACCCCTATTTACTCTCATTGTTAGTAAGACACAGTGTACTGTTAATTGAGTTATCATACATGTCTCCAGTTGTACACGCTTGATATTAGTGTGACTTAATCGCGTCCCAGATTGGGCCGGGTAGTAAATGTGCCCTCCTTTAAGGGCCGGATTATACGTATGAAAGATAAGTAGGTTATATAGAAATGAACTTAATGATTTTTCCTAATCCTGTGCGTAAGAATGTGGCTATAACCTTTATGGAAAATGGGAAAAGATATTGATGTGAAATTAAGTTCATAAGTGGTAATGACACGGCAGGATCTGGTATGTATTTTTTTATACTTGTCCTTGTCATTCTTTTGTACAGTTATGATTTGTTTACTGTACGTTATTTCTGTTCCATATTCGCACTGTTGTAATCGACTTCTTCGGGGCCGCTCATGCCCGCAGGTTTTAGGTACCCAGGTTGGTGATCCTTGCTCTTAGGATCTTGGTTCAGTCTTTGAGAGAAAGCTCCATTTGCTCCGGAGGCTTAGCTCTTGGTACGGTTTTCCCTGAGGTAGTAGATTCATGTATATTCAGGGGTATGGCGGGGCCCTGTCCCGCCACAGTTGTTATGTTAAAAACTCTTAGAGGTCTGTAGTCACATATTGTGGGTCAGTTTGTAAAGGAAAGGAGGCAACTGCTTCGGTTGTATATATTATGTCCAGGAAGGTAGCCCTATCGGCTAACCTGTTATTTTACTTCTGTTGTTTATTTTTAAAGTTTCATGTATGTTCCGCTGATTTTCTCTGATGTATACCTGTAAGGGTGCTCCTTAGGGCACTGGCCATGTCTGGCCTGGTCGTGACACTTATTCTCATTTCTGAAATCAATACAAGGCTTTCATAAACAATTAAGTAAACCGTTCCTTTTATCTCTCTTAAGTCGTTATACCTAACTTCCCATAAAGCTAGCATAACTCTTAAGCTTTTAAAACCAAGCATTACTTTTTTTTCAAAAACGATTCATAATTCTTTTGAAATACTTCAAGATTCAGATATTTAAAACTCATGTCAAAAGACATCAAGTAAAACCACGCTCGCTTAACACACGACGCTCACCGTACTATATATATATTCTTTTAAAATATCATGCTCAAGAGGATAGGAAGAATCACATACCTCCTCGAAATCCACCGCCAAGTCGAATATGTCGCTGCAGAGTATCAACCTATAATAGTCAACACGCCTATCAACGTCTAGACTATTCGTAGAATATTCTAGCGAAGGTTCTTAATTCTACGTAAAATGGGCAGCACTTCCCTACCCGACAACTACACAAGTCTACTGTAAATACAGTCCTATGTAAGTACAGTTCAATTCTCTTCTTTCATATCCTTCTATATCTTATACTCAATATAAACTACTCTTATATGTAATCTCCAATTACAATAAGGACAAGAGTATTTACTCGATAAGCCCAAAATTATCCAAGTTTAAATGTCGATCGAACAACGTTTAGCTCCTAATTTGCACGCCCGATAGCTCGAAGAAACCCTTAGAAGTTTCTAAACAACTTCTACTTATTACTTCAACCAACTATGAAGATTTCCCCAGGGTTTCGTTTAGTGACTCATGGATATAAGGTAGTATTTCTGGACTTTTAGTATAGAGGTGACTTTGGAATACTACAAGGTATTTGGCTAAGGTATTTTGGGATAGTAACAATACTTGAGAATACTTTTCTACCAAGGGGTTTCTAGAGGGCTTCACATGGGGTAGTTTGACGAGAGCTCAAGAGGAGAGGGATTTTGAGACTCGGGGTTACTATCCCCAACTTGGTCATCATTAACTGGGAACACTTTGGATGGATCTCCGATACTTTTCCGAACATAGCAACATGAAAGACCGGACGTCGCTTCCTACGCTTGACGACAAAGCTAACTTATAGGCAACCCGCCTATTCTCCAAATGATCCAAACGCTCAAAGTACCTCGGGCTAAGTTTCCCCTGCTTTCCAAATCTCGTCACGCCCTTCCGGGGTGGTACCTTCAAGAAAAACCCACCGTCAACCTGAACTCCAAGTGTCGATGCCGATTTTCCGCACGACTTCTGTTGACTCTGAGCTGCCAATAACCTCTCCTGGATAAGCTCCACCTTATCCACATCCTGCTGGATCAAGTATGGACCAACTATCTGAACCTTGCCAACATCGAACCAATCGACCGGCAACCTACACTTCCGCCCATACAAGGCTTCATAAGGCGATATCCGAATACTGAAATGGTAGCTATAGTGATACTTACTCAACAAAAGGCACATAATCCTCACTGCTACCCCTGAAATCAAAAACACTGGGCCGAGGGTGAATGCAATACTGAGACTCACCTGAGTTCCTAACCCCGCCTGGAAAACCTCCAGAAAAAGAAATAGTCATAAACTGGGCTCCACTGCCTGTCATAAAGTAAGAGTAGGAACCCCGCGCAGTCTTACAACCTTCCTGATATATAACATCTCGCATAACCCTCTGCCGAGTAAATACCCGATCAAAGACAAGATGGGCTGATCTCATCGCCCTACATTGGTCGAACGCACCCACGAACTCGTACAACGGTCATCTAAACTTGGGCCTAGCGCCCCCGTGACCCTACCACCTGGCGGGACCACCTCGAACTGACCCCACCACATTACAGGTCGCGGGTTGACCCGCGATCGGTCCTCAACCCGACCCGCTATCGCGCCAAACTCTTGTTCCCCCGATCCGGAACAATCTTACTAATCAAGTCACGAAAACCTAGTGGTCTCCTTAGCTCAACTACCCTCTTTCATTTGATACCACTCAGGGACTTATCACACAAATATATCCCACGTATAACTCAAGATGGCCTCTCATCTAAGGTCTCTACGTATAATATTCTAAGGCTCACAATTTACCTGTCCCCAATCTTACCCTTCTAACTAACCATGTTTGCTAAACACAATTTTAACATAATGATATCTGAACATAATACTTAGCACTTCATCATATCATCAACGCATACTAGTCTCTAGAGGGGTAAGAATATACCAGATTCATCGCTTCACTTCCTTCGCGCTCTAATCATAATCACGCCTGCAGGCGCATAGCTATAGAAGGCGATGAACCCGCCATCGACCAGGCTGCGTCATTCTACCTGTATCCCTCCTTCTAGGACAGTCTCTCGTCACATGGCCCTGACGGCCGCAGGTGAAACAAGCACCACTAAAAAGACAACACTCCCCGGGATGACGTTTGTCGCATCGTGCACACTGATGAAAGCATGAACCCGACTAGCTAGAACCCATGTATACCTATGAACCAGAAGCCCTGGAGCTCTGACCATCTCCCGAATACCCCGAACGTCCCAAGGCGCGGAGGACCACTGCATCGGGCGGAGGTGCATAACTAACTGGCCGAGGCGGTTCGCCAAAGTTACCAAAGGACTCGCTGCTCGCCCTCTTCGCTGATCTCGGCCATTCCGTCGACCCTCCGCCTCACATCCAAGTGCATAAGTCGCATGCGGCAATGTCCATGCCCTGAAGAGCTACACCAACAAGCTCGCCAAGTAGTCATCGAGCCGTGACGAGCAAAGGTACTCGTCCTCCATATTAGCTACTAACGCAGGGACATACCGAGCCAATGAGTGAACTCCATGTTGTACTCCAACCGCACGCCTCTGTCTCAAAGATTAGAAATCTGTCAACCCGCGTTCTCCTCATCCGCGAGGCAAGAAGTGGCCGAGAAATGCCTCCGAGAACTCGTCCCAAATACCGGCGCATGCTCCCCGAGACAGCCCCACGAATCAAATCCGATCGCAGATCACGCGGCGATGCGAACCTAAGACCACCGACTCGGTCTCCGGCCTTGATCACTCATGATCCGTCAGAATCGCTTCGGATGAACTTCCGCGGATCATCCTCGTGCCTCGATCTATAAAACACCGCGGGTCGCAACTCGAAAGTCCCGCAGTCTCAATCTATCCGCCTCGTGAACTACGGTACTCACGGTACCGAATCGCTGATCCAAATTTTATCCTCGTGCCTTGCCACTATCCTGGCCAATAACTGGGCCATCTCCTTGTAACCCATCTCCTCTCGCTCCAGCATGGATCGAGGCTCGTGTATCGTAGTCTCTGTAGAGACCGCCGCTACTCTACTCGCAGCCTCCTCGCCGCTTTGCTCCTTCGGGCCCCGATTGCCTGCGAGGTATAACTGGCATAAAAGAATACGTTAGAGGGGTCCAACTTATAACACAGCTCTAAGGCACGATCTCAGAATGAGAAGAATGGAAACCAATCCTAAATATCCTATAGCCTCCTGATTATTGGTGTGGTGCACAACACACCGATAATCAAGACTCTACTAGATACTGCTCAGACACTTTCCGAGGATTAATCGCTCGATACCACTTTTGTCATGACCGAACCGGCCCGTGATCGTGCCTTACCCGGCACCTAAGTAGACATACATCGAGTAACCAATGAATATAAAACAAGACATAAAACAATATGAAGTGAGAAACAGCTTTATTCGAGGAAAGTTGCCTTTCTAAGATATATATATATATATAAAACTTGAAAGCATATCCCTTTTACAAACCCCGCCACAACAAGATTACATGCACTTAAGAATGTTATAACAACAATGGCGGGACAGGGCCCCGCCATACCCCTGAATGTAAGTACCTACAACGACAGGGGACTATACCAAAGATAAGCCTCCGGAGACACGGAGCTTCCCAAAACGCTGAACTGTGACCCTATGAGCGAGGATCAACAACTGGTGTACCTCTACTCATGCAGATGAATGCAGCCTCAAGGAGGTCGCACAACAGTACCAAGTATGTGAAATCGAAAATATCAGAATCAAATCATAACAGTTTATATAAAACATGAGACATGTATGATAACCAAACTACAGTTTACAACATAAAAGTAGTCATGTCAAGGCAGGGACTCACTCCCTCAAAGTCATCCCTCATGCCCGTGGAACTCCTTCCTCACTGCCGGCAGTCTAGGTATAAATCGTATGATACGTATAACATGTCTCGCCCATCCCACGGGACACGAGGTGGAATCGTGGTATACATGTCCCACCCATCCTACGGGACTCGGAAAGAATCGTATGGAATACATGTCCCGCCATCCCATGGGACTCGTAAAGAATCGTGAAATACATGTCCCGCCCATCCCATGTGACTCGGTAAAGAATCGTAGAAATACATGTCCCGCCATCCACGGGACTCGGAAAGAATCGTATGGAATACATGTCCCGCCCATCCCATGGGACTCGGAAAGAATCGTGAAATACATGTCCCGCCCATCCCATGGGACTCGGAAAGAATCGTGAAATACATGTCCCGCCATCCCATGGGACTCGAAAGAATCGCCCATAACATTTAAACCCTCTTTAAGACATATTAAGACAATACCATGCCTTCATTTTAAACCAACACATTTTCCTTTTTAAGGTCAAGTAACAACATTCTTTTCCAAAAGTTCAAGTTGCATATTTTTAAATACTTAAGTCTCTTATTTTCGAAAGATTTCATAGTTAATAGTCCTAATCACTTAACAACGTAATTTCTTCTTTTAACAAAAATTTGAGTAACATATATCTTATGTGTGAGTAGTTTATTCTTGTTTATAACAACTTTATTAAAGCAACATGATCTAGGAAATGTAATACAATTTTGTCTTATCTTAGCTTCTATGCAGATGGAGGTTTCTACCGGTTTTAATATAATTAATTATTCAATACATTTTCCTTTATTAGCGCCGCAGATGGTTTGTTCGATACTTATTCTCATTTCTAGAAATCAATACAAGGCTTTCATAAACAATTAAGTAAACTGCCTTTTATCTCTTAAGTCGTTATACCTAACTTCCCATAAAGCTAGCATAACTCTTAAGCTTTTAAAACCAAGCATTACTTTTTTTTCAAAAATGATTCATAATTCTTTTGAAATACTTCAAGATTCTTATTATTTAAAACTCATGTCAAAAGACATCGAAGTAAAACCACGTTCAGTTAACACACGTACGTCTACCGTACTATATATATATTCTTTTTAAAATATCATGCTCAAGAGGATAGGAAGAATCACATACCTCCTCGGCGAAATCCACCTGCCAAGTCGAATATGTCGCGCGCAGAGTATCAACCTATAATAGTCAAATACGTCTATCAACGTCTAGACTATTCTGTAGAATATTCTAAGCAGAAGGTTCTTAATTCTACGGAAAATTGGGCAGCACTTCCCTACCCGTCAAACTACACAAGTCTACTGTAAATACAGTCCTATGTAAGTACAGTTCAATTCTCTTCTTTCATATCCTTCTATATCTTATACTCAATCTAAACTACTCTTATAAGTATTTACCTCGATAAGCCCAAAATTATCCAAGTTTAAATGTCGATCCTGAACAACGTTTAGCTCCTAATTTGCACGCTCCGATAGCTCCAAGAAACCCTTAGAAGTTTCTAAACAACTTCTACTTAATACTTCAACCAACTATGAAGATTTCCCCAGGGTTTCGTTTAGTGACTAATGGATATAAGGTAGTATTTCTGGACTTTTAGTATAGAGGTGACTTTGGAATACTACAAGGTATTTGGCTAAGGTATTTTGGGATAGTAACAATACTTGGAGAATACTTTTCTACCAAGTGGGGTGTTTCGTGAGGGCTTCACAAAGGGGGGGGGGGGGTAGTTTGGACGAGAGCTTCTAAGAGGGGGAGAGGGATTTTGAGACTTGGAAAATGTTTAAGGGATGAAGAATAAGTATTGCACACAAGGGGTATTTATAGGACATTCAATGGCCAAGATCAAAGCAAGTGGATGGTGTATATTTGGACATGTGCAACCTTATCTATCTACTCCCCAAATATCTACAAAACATTGACCAAATGTTTAAGGCCTTTTTCATGTGAAAAACGTGCCACTCCTTGCCCTCTAAACCGTCCAACCTTGCCACCTAAGGGTGACACATATCGCCCTCTCGTTGGTCCAAAATATTTCATCTCTTAGAAAAAATCCAAAATAAATATTTTCTTGAAAACGTAAAATTCCTTTACAAGGTTCGGAAAAATTTCCGTCGGAAAAACAAATCTTTCTCGTGGATGTGCACAATTTCTTCCTTAACATAATTCGGGCTTACACAATTGTACGTACGTCCTCACATACATACTCTGGAAATACGGGATATAACATTATTGACCAAGATAGCTGTCACACCCCGAACCCCGGGCCCGTGACTGGTGCCCTACCTGGGCAACCTTCTACCTTAACAACGCAAGTAAACTGCGGAAATTAAATAATACCTCTTTTTTTTTTTTAAAACAACGTACGTGCAAGGGCAAAGCCGACAAGGATGCCATATATACATAAACAAAAGACACTACACCGTACATGAGTCCAATCCCACATATGAATACGCACTTGCGAGTTAATCGAAATATGAAGGACAAGGCCCCGCTGTACCCAAAATGCATAAAGCACATCAAGGATATATACCAAAAGATAAACTCTCGACAGAGGAGCTATCCAAAAATCACGAGCAGGATCCTACACTGCCGATCACCAAACAACAGAACTAAACTGCGGCGTTAACGCACTTCGGGCGAGGTCAAGACGAAGAATGTACCAAGTATGTGAGCGAGAAATGCGTAATAAAATCATAACAGTCTAAACAAAACAGGAGACATGTATGATAGCCAACCTACAGTACATAACACATAAGCAGTCATATCAAGTCAGGGACGCAGGCCCTCAAAGTCACTACTCAAATATAACTATGGGTCTCACGCCCATAATATCAATCATGCCCGTGGAATCTTTCCTCACTGCCGGCAGTCCATGATGTAATAACACCAATAAGGATACATGAACACCCAGTCCCCCCCCCCCTGTGTCCTAAATGCCTCGTGGTCTCATGCCCCGGAATCCTACATCGTAAAAGCATGACCATAGGGTAACACAATCAAATCCGGGGACATATATGATAATCAAATTACAACACATTGTGCCTTACTAACAATGAGAGTAAACAATAGTATCCTTACAATATAAAATATGAAGCTCATGATCAAAACAGGACCATCCGCCCGCAGTATCATTTAACCATCCTATTCCTGGGACTATTTCACCCGCATAGGCCGCTTGGACCCGCGTGAGGTATTCCTCGCATGAGACTATTTCACCCGCATAAGCCCGTACGGACTCGCATGAGGTATTCCTCGCATAGGCTGGACCCGCCCGCATGGGACTATTTCACCCGCATAAGTCCTTACGGACCCGCATGAGGTATTCCTCGCATCGTGGGTAGCAATTCCACGGAATCTGCAAATGCCACTAACCCGGGGAATGACCCCGAAACGACTGATATACCAATAGCTCACAACCGGCTATTTCCAGCACACATAGGCAAATCCTCAATTAATCAAGCCAAAGTCCTTACCAAGGCACACTTAGAATGATTCACAATCAATCAAGCCAAAGTACTTATCAAGGCACACTTAGACTAATTCTCAATTAATCAAGCCAAAGTACTTATCAAGGCATACATAGAATAATTCTCTTTAACAAGTCAAAGTACTTATCAAGGCACACTTAGACAAATTCTCAATTTATCAAGCCAAAGTACTAATCACGGCATACATACAATAATTCCATTAACAAGTCAAAGTACTTATCAAGGCACACTTAGACAAATTCTCAATTTATCAAGCCAAAGTACTAA
This sequence comes from Przewalskia tangutica, assembly GCA_029844215.1. Taxonomy (NCBI): domain Eukaryota; kingdom Viridiplantae; phylum Streptophyta; class Magnoliopsida; order Solanales; family Solanaceae; genus Przewalskia; species Przewalskia tangutica. Next base: position 27,833,736 of record CM056725.1, read on the forward strand.
TCAAGGCATACATAGAATAATTCCCTTTTAACAAGTCAAAGTACTTATCAAGGCACACTTAGACAAATTTTCAATTTATCAAGCCAAAGTACTAATCAAGGCATACATAGAATAATTCTCTTTTAACAAGTCAAAGTACTTATCAAAGCACACTTAGACAAATTCTCAATTTATCAAGCCAAAGTACTAATCAAGGCATACATAGAATAATTCTCTTTTAACAAGTCAAAGTACTACGTACATACATTCTTTTATAAAAGACTCCTTTCTATGTAAAGCCCCAAGATACTAACACCCGTAGTATCAAGGCGTGTCTATTTTTCAAAGTAAGTTACTACACTTTTAGAAAATTCATTTCAAAGCTTGAAATCAAGTAACTCCAAATTTTCACAATCTAGGCAACTTATGCCGATTTAATCAAAATAGACAACTTTCTAAACCTTCCATAAAGCCGTTATAACCAACTTCCCATAAAGCCGTTATAACCATTTATGGTTTTAGACGTATCCATTCCTTTAATAACCAAGAGACTTATACTATTAAAACCAAGTATCACATACTTACAAATCAAGTTCTCAACTTTCAAAATACTTCAAGTCTCTTAATAGTTAGAAAACAAGTTTTCTTCTACTTTTAAACCTCAAGTAACTTCACCCTTAACGCAAGTTACTTCTCTTAAATCATGTCATTTCTCCTCTTTAAATCAAATAAGTAAATCACTCCTTTGACTCTAAAGTCATTATAATGACCTTTAGGTTTTAGAACTAAGGCACTAGCCAAAAGATTTGGAAACCACCTCCTTTTCAAGTCTCTATGTACTTTAAGAAAAAATACCTTCACCTTTAAGAATCCAAACTTCACTAAGAAAATGGATTTTACAACTTACAATTTAACATCAAAGTACCATCAAGGAAGTACATAGAACAAATTCTATTCTAGGCAATCCAAATACAACCAAGGAATGGATCATTTAAGGAGTAGAACATACTTTCTTAATCTTAAGGAATCATGCTAGAAGAGGAGATAGTTCACATACCTTTTCGGCTAAATCCACAAGCTAAGCCGAATACACCGTACGTAGAAGTGTCAACCTATAATGGTCACAACAAGGTTATCAACTTCTAGTCTCTATGTAGAATAATACTAAGTATTTAGTCTCTAATTCTACGGAAAATCGGGCAGCACTTCCTTTGTTTCTACTCACTTTGCCACCTTTTTCAAGGCCGAATACAATAACCAACAAGCCACATTTAAGTCTCCAAACAACATCCAATCAAAGGGGATTACACGCCTTACTCTACGTGTAAAATTCCGCCCCACAATTCATACCAAAAAGTATAATACTTTACTAGCCATTCTCGGCCAACATATAACCAATAACACTACGTCTTTTCCAATCCTTTTCCAATTCCAAGTTCTAAGGTCAACATGTTATTTAGTCATAACTACTTCAACAACTACAATTTCCTTCTTTATTCAACATGCGACGACTTAAACTAATAATCAACTTGAATTCCAATCTTAAAGCTAAACATGCTAGTTTTTGGATTAGGGTTCCAATAGCCAACATAATAATCAAACTTCGTAATATATAACTCATGCTTGCTAATAACCATAGCTACAATCAATAAGTAAGCTTAATTGCTAAAACGACAACATTTATACCTTTCAAAGCCCTTAAAATTTCCAAGATTCAAAGTCGCGCCTTAGTAATTCTTAGCTCCTTTCCTTAGTTTCCAATCCGCTCCAAGCACTCCTTAGAGGCCTATGAAGAACCCATCTTCAAGTTCCATCTTCAAAGTTGAAGAACTCACTTAGTTTCCGCCTTGCGACTAACGTGAAAATGCGTTTTTTCCGAAATCTTTCTATGGAGATATCCTCACAATACCCTAAGGGACATTGGGTTAAAGTTTTGTGGCTAATGGATCAAAACTACAAATTTTTCATGTGAGAGCTTAGCCAAACCCGAGAGCTCTTCTCCTCTCTCTAAGGGTTCTAATTTTTTTCTAAGTGTAGAAAATGCCAAGTCTTGCTACTAGTTAGTATATAACACATATTGGAGGGTTTAGATGTCCACAAATGTGAGGTTAGGATGATTATCACAAGGATTAAGCTTATGTGGCAAGTTGACTAGTCAATTATGTCAAGCTTGCAAGACTTATCATCTACATAGGTCAAATGACCATTCTACCCCTTGCATTTTCGTCCAAGACCACATGAGGGGGTGCCATGTGTCGCCCTCTCATTTGTCCATAAAATTCCGTAACCCTCGTGGGCCCCACAAAAATGCAAAATTTCCTCGGGTGGGCCCCACATGACCAAATCCATAAAAATAAATTTCCATAATATTAATAAGTTCCATACTCTTCAAATAATGCCTTTTGAGAATAAAATTCTAAACAACTAACATTTTTACTTTCCGTAGTCCGGAAGATTTTCCTTAGGAAAAACAATTCTTCCTTTAGTACTAATTTTCCAAGTCTTGTTTCCTTACGCATATTCTCTTATACATGTCCCGACTTACGGGTGTAACATTCTTCCTTAGAAACATTCGTCCCGAATGTTCTTAGTCGATTTCAAGCTATACAAACTCCGTGATAAACTCTATACTATGCCTATCAATCAATACTCCACAAGACTAACGACGCCACACTGCCATCGCCTAACATACGTAAACATATCAATGGACCTTCCGTCCGCTACCCCTTCTCACAAACTCGAAGGTTACTGTTTTCTAAAATACGGATCCTTAGAGGTTCCTTTCTTTCCTTACTTGTCATTCTTTCTCGCATTTCTAAACTCATTTAGTAAACGCACAAAATCTCTAATTTTGTTTCGTTCTCCAATCCTTGGAGTTACTAACCAAACTTGGCCATATTGTTACTTACATTCCTTTAAGGCTCTTCTCGGTCCTTACGACGTTCCGGTGGAACGCGCCCACAAACTCGCACTCACGATTAACTAAACTTGGGCACGGCATCCTCGTGACCCTATCATATAATGACCACTACCAACCGACATCACCCCATTCTATACTACCGCTGACCCGAAATGAGTCCATAATCCGACTCATCGTCACACTTAACTTCTCATTCTTAGTTTGAAATAAATCTCTCTCTTATCTCAAGGTACTTCTTACCCTATCCCCTATTCACTAGAGGTTTGTCACATAAGCCAAAGTATTTCATCAGACATTCTTCCTATCTGGTCTTACATCATTATTGGCAATTACTACGTGTGAACTCTACACAACTATAGTCTCAGTTCACTTATCATTCTTGTCAACATTCTTAACTTTTCACTTTACTAATCAAAGTATCCCTACCTCTGGGGTACTATCACTTTACAACTCTAGCAATAAAGGGAAAACATATACGCTAGGGTAAAATCTGAATCTATCAATGCACGTATGATTCAAAAGAATCGACATATACCTGTAACCCCGCGCGATGTCGCCTCCTGATCCTGTCCAGTAGTCACGTCATCTCTGCGGTTCGAAGGACCGCCAGAACCATAAACTCCACCCTGACCTCCACCACGGCTGGCTAACATCTGTACACCCTGCCCTGGGGAACGCACAGCTGTGGAGGAAAGGGAATCAACCATCGGCCTCATAGGCTGAGCTACCTCACCGGTGCTCTTTCTAAAAGGACATACCCTCAGAATATGGCCCGTACGGCCACAATAAAATCAAACACCTGTGCCATAACGACATTTCCCGAATGACGCTTACATCCGGAACACCGAGGAATAAGTGGCCTCGATCGAGAAAATCCTCGCTTCCTCCGAGAACCTCGATCCTCGGAGCTTGGACCGCTCATAAATACCTTGTGGTCAAATCTCCCACCGTGAGCTGCGGGGTATGTCTTGGGTAGGTGGGACGAATATCTCACTCGGCCGAGGCACTCGTCCAAAACTCACCTAATAACCAACCGGTCTAGCCTCTTACGCAGATCTCCGCTACCGCCTCTACCCTCGTACACTGTCAGATCGCCGAATAACCTCTGTGAGGAAAGCGTAGCATTGCTATCTTGGTCAATAACATAATGGCTTCCTTCATGACCTTAAAGTCCGCCTAATCGAGAAATCAGAGGCTCGTGTCGTGTTCTCAAAACCGCGAAGAAGAACTTCGCCGATCGTGGAACCACATCCGTATAACTCGGGCATAAGCCCTATCAACTCTCCGAGTCCGACTAGTAGCTCCTGCTACTCCTTTGCCCTTCAGGCGGCCTGTTGCTCCTCGAGGCATAACTGTAACACAACAATACGTCAGAGAGGAATTATCTTACTAACACAGCTCTATGGCACGATCTTAGAGTGAGAAGAATAGAAACCAACTCCTAAATGTCCTGTAGCCTCCTGTTTATGGGTGTGGCGCGCAACACACCGATAATCAAGACTCTACTAGACACGGTCTGTAAACATTCCGAGGACTGACTGCTCTGATACCACTCTGTCACACCCCGAACCCCGGGCCCGTGACTGGTGCCCTACCTGGGCACCCTTCTACCTTAACAACGCAAGTAAACTGCGGAAATTAAATAACACCTCTTTTTTTTTTTAAAACAACGTACGTGCAAGGGCAAAGCCGACAAGGCTGCCATATATACATAAACAAAAGACACTACACCGTACATGAGTCCAATCCCACATATGAATACAGACCTCTAGGAGTTAACTGAAATATGACGGGACAAGGCCCCGCCGTACCCAAAACTGTACAAAGCCTGTACTGAAGGATATATACCAAAAGATAAACTCCTGGACAGAGGGAGCTATCCAAAAATCCTGAGCAGGATCCTACACCTGCCGATCACCAAACAGCGTACCTAAACTCGCAGCATGTAACGCGGCCTCGGGCGAGGTCAGTACGAAGAATGTACCAAGTATGTGAACAGTAAGTACTGTAATAAAATCATAACAGTCTAAACAAAACAGGAGACATGTATGATAGCCAACCTACAGTACATAACACATAAGCAGTCATATCAAGTCAGGGACGCAGGCCCTCAAAGTCACTACTCAAATATAACTATGGGTCTCACGCCCATAATATCAATCATGCCCGTGGAATCTTTCCTCACCGCTACATCCATGATGTAATAACACCAATAAGGATACATGAACACCCAGTCCCCCCCCTGTGTCCTAAATGCCTCGTGGTCTCATGCCCCGGAATCCTACATCGTAAAAGCATGACCATAGGGTAACACAATCAAATCCGGGGACATATATGATAATCAAATTACAACACATTGTGCCTTACTAACAATGAGAGTAAACAATAGTATCCTTACAATATAAAATAGGAAGCTCATGATCAAAACAGGACCATCCGCCCGCAGTATCATTTAACCATCCTACTCCTGGGACTATTTCACCCGCATAGGCCGCTTGGACCCGCGTGAGGTATTCCTCGCATGGGACTATTTCACCCGCATAAGCCCGTACGGACTCCATGAGGTATTCCTCGCATAGGCTGGACCCGCCCGTATGGAACTATTTCACCCGCATAAGTCCTTACGGACCCGCATGAGGTATTCCTCGCATCGTGGGTAGCATTTCCACGGAATCTGCAAATGCCACTAACCCGGGGAATGACCCCGAAACGACTGATATACCAATAGCACACAACCGGCTATTTCCAGCACACATAGGCAAATCCTTAATTAATCAAGCCAAAGTCCTTACCAAGGCACACTTAGAATGATTCACAATCAATCAAGCCAAAGTACTTATCAAGGCACACTTAGACTAATTCTCAATTAATCAAGCCAAAATACTTATCAAGGAATACATAGAATAATTCTCTTTTAACAAGTCAAAGTACTTATCAAGGCACACTTAGACAAATTCTCAATTTATCAAGCCAAAGTACTAATCAAGGCATACATAGAATAATTCCCTTTTAACAAGTCAAAGTACTTATCAAGGCACACTTAGACAAATTCTCAATTTATCAAGTCAAAGTACTAATCAAGGCATACATAGAATAATTCCCTTTTAACAAGTCAAAGTACTTATCAAGGCACACTTAGACAACTTTTCAATTTATCAAGCCAAAGTACTAATCAAGGCATACATAGAATAATTCTCTTTTAACAAGTCAAAGTACTTATCAAAGCACACTTAGACAAATTCTCAATATATCAAGCCAAAGTACTAATCAAGGCATACATAGAATAATTCTCTTTTAACAAGTCAAAGTACTACGTACGTACATTCTTTTATAAAAGACTCCTTTCTATGTAAAGCCCCAAGATACTAACACCCGTAGTATCAAGGCGTGTCTATTTTTCAAAGTAAGTTACTACACTTTTAGAAAACTCATTTCAAAGCTTGAAATCAAGTAACTCCAAATTTTCACAATCTAGGCAACTTATGCCGATTTAATCAAAATAGACAACTTTCTAAACCTTCCATAAAGCCGTTATAACCAACTTCCCATAAAGCCGTTATAACCCTTTATGGTTTTAGACGTATCCATTCCTTTAATAACCAAGAGACTTATACTATTAAAACCAAGTATCACATACTTACAAATCAAGTTCTCAACTTTCAAAATACTTCAAGTCTCTTAATAGTTAGAAAACAAGTTTTCTTCTACTTTTTAAACCTCAAGTAACTTCACCCTTAACGCAAGTTACTTCTCTTAAATCATGTCATTTCTCCTCTTTTAAATCAAATAAGTAAATCACTCCTTTGACTCCCCTAAAGTCATTATAATGACCTTTAGGTTTTAGAACTAAGGCACTAGCCAAAAGATTTGGAAACCACCTCCTTTTCAAGTCTCTATGTACTTTAAGAAAAAATACCTTCACCTTTAAGAATCCAAACTTCACTAAGAAAATGGATTTTACAACTTACAATTTAGCATCAAAGTACCATCAATGAAGTACATAGAACAAATTCTATTCTAGGCAATCCAAATACAACCAAGGAATGGATCATTTAAGGAGTAGAACATACTTTCTTAATCTTAAGGAATCATGCTAGAAGAGGAGATAGTTCACATACCTTTTCGGCTAAATCCACAAGCTAAGCCGAATACACCGTATGTAGAAGTGTCAACCTATAATGGTCACAACAAGGTTATCAACTTCTAGTCTCTATGTAGAATAATACTAAGTATTTAGTCTCTAATTCTACGGATGTAACGCCCCGAACCCGGGCCCGTTACTGGTGCCTTACCCCGGGCACCCTAGTGATACAACATCAGAGAAAACCAGCGGAAAATAAAACATGAATCATGAAACAAGAGATATAATAAATAAACAAAGCAACTAAAGCAGCTTGCCTTCAAGATATACATAATACCGAGCAGTTTAATCCTTTTACAACCCCGCCACAACAAGATTACTGCACTTAAGATTTATACAACAACTATGACGGACAGGCCCCGCCATACCCCGAACGCAAGAACTTACGGACTGTGGTAACATACCAAAGATAAGCCTCCGACGGAACGGAGCTTCCCAAAAGCTGAAATGAGATCCTAGCGCGGATCGACAGATGACACTTACCGCGGCATGTAACGCACCCAAGGAGGTCAAGATAACAGTACCAAGTATGTGAAATCAGAATATCGTAATGAAATCATAATAGTCTATAAAGCGGGAGACATGTATGATGACCAAACTACAAGATATAACATATAACTTGATATCAAGACAGGACTCACGCCTCCAAATTATCACTCGTGCGTGGAATTTCTTCCTCATCGCTAGCTTTATGATATAACAATACCAAGGATTATACATGAACACCATGTCCCACTGTGTTATAAAAACCGTGACAGACAAGTATAACTACCGATCCGACCGTACTAATAATACAATGCAACCAAAACACGGCCGTCACGGCAAGTGCGAGCCGACTACAGGATACCAAGGCCGGCCACGCGGTGACCGGCAAGTACGAGGGTGACCACGGGGACGGCGTATCACGAAACCGTCACTATAATCGAACGGGCAAGCGCGAGGGTCGACTACCAGATACCAAGGCCGAATCACCACGAGACGGGCAAGTACGAGCCGACCACGGATACCCAGTGCCGAACAAGAAGAAACCTCAACTACCAACCGCTCTATCGAGACGCGGAATACGAAACACCACACTTGCACAACAAAGGCTATCATCACAAGCATAGGCAAGTTTCACAACAACAAGCATAGGCAAGTTTCACAACAACAAGCATAGGCAAGTTTCACACAACTCAAAGTACCTTCATTTTATGCCAAAGTCCGGGTTTCAACCCTAAAGTACTACGTACATTAAGTTCTTTTTAAAAGAGATCCATTACTTATTAAAGTCACCCGATACCCGTAGTATTAGAATGACCAACCCACATTCCTTTTCAAAATCAAGTAACAACATTCTTTTCCTAAGTTCGGTTTGCCTAGTTTCAATTACTCAAGCTTCTCATTTTCAAATGGTTTCATAGTTCATAAACTTAATCACTGATTCCGTTTTAGAACAATTGAGTAATATAAGTCTCACGTGAGAGTAGGTTATTCTTGTTTAAACATTCTTATTACTGTGACCATGATCTAGAAAATGTAATATCATTTTGTCTCATCTTAGTTTCTATGCAGATGGAGGTTTCTACTGGTTTTAATACAATTCATCATTATTCAATACATTTTCCTTTATTAACGCTGCAGTGGTCTGTCGATACACATTCTGATTTCCGAAATCAGTAAAACATTATCCTTTAAATAAAACCAAGTACTCATTACTCACGAATGAGGTTTCACATAAACATCCACATTAAAACAAATAAGTTAAGTCTCTTATCTTATAAGATCAAGTCTCTTAACTTCTAACATCAGTAAACCATTTTCTTTACCTCTCTTAAGACATTATACCTAACTCCCGTCAAGCTAGTATAACTCTTTTTAAAACCTTGAATACCACGTGTTACTCTCCCTTCAAAACGATTTAGAAATCTTTTGAAATACATCAAGTTCTTTATTATAACTAGCCAGTTATAATTCACATCAGTTACCTTTTAAAACCACAAAGTATTTTCTTACCTACATAAAGCTGTTATAACCAACTTCCCATAAAGCCGTTATAACACTTTATGTTTTAAGAACAATCAAACATAACACACGTACGTCACCGTACTACATAGTTCACACATATCATGCTAGAAGAGATAGGAAGAGGTTCACATACCTCGCGACGATTTATCGACAATAAGCAAAATGCTCCAAGACTACAACGCGCTAGCCCTTTCCACTCCTCGAGTAGAATACGCTACTCTTAGTACTTTTACCTATAAAGGTCACAAACGTCTATTAAAATCTTAAACACACGTTCCCATCTTTCTACAGAAAATTCGGCAGCACCTCCCCCCCCCGCAACAGCGTAAATCTCCTCCTCTATCGAGGTCGGCTACCAAGCCAACCAGGGGGGGGGGGGTTAACACGTCTAACCGGACGCGTACAATTCTACAACACAGTAATGCTACATAAGTCTACTGTAATACAACCCTAGGTAATTACTGATTCGCTTCTTCTCTTTATTAACCTTCATGTGATTCTTGCTCAATTCTTCATTCTTCAGGCTTAAGTCAAAAGACATTGCCATAATACTAAGTATAGTTCCATATATAGTATACTTCAACTATATATCCTAACAAACATGTAATTTCCAATTACAATAGAGGGACAAGATAATTACCTCGATAAGCCCAAAATTATCCAAGTTATAATGTCGATCCTGAGCAAGGTTTAGCTCCACTCCGAGCGCTCCAAACCACTCCAAACAACCCTTAGAAGTTCTAACCAACTTCTACTCACATACTTCAACCAACTATGAAGATTTCCTTAGGGTTTCGGTTTGAGACTAAAAGGACAAAAGGTAGTATTTCCGGACTCTACGCAAAGAGGTATCTTTGGAATACTACAAGGTACAAGGCTAAGGTATTTTGGGCATTATAACAATACTAGGGGAGTATTTCTATACCACAACAAGGGGTATTATACGAAAACAACTAGGCTAGGGGGGGGGTACCCCACGGCTAGACCTCACAAGGGGGAGGGGAAGACCTCACGGCCAAAGGCCACTTTCAAGGGGGGAGAGGAGCTCTTGGACGAGAGTCAACAAGAGGGAGGGGAGGGATTCAAGACTTGGAAACATTTGTGGATGAATGAAGTCTTCACAAAGGGGGGGGTATTTATAGCAAACCCAAATGCCAACCAATGGCCAAGATCAAGCCATGTGCAAGGCAAGTGTAAGGCCTTGATCAAGCCAAGTGCACCCTAACCCCTACTCCACAAAACATTGCACCAAACAAGCCACAAAACAAGGCCAAAACAAGGCACAAAACAAGGAACCAATAGGCACAAAACGTGAGCCAAAAAGATCAAGCCAAAAACGTGAACCATTCGTTCACTTGGACGCCCACTTGCTTCCAATGTGAGGGTGACACATGTCACCCTCCCGTTGGTCCAACATGTTTCGTCTCTCGGAAAAATCCGCAAAAATACAAAACGACATAGCCGGAATTTTCCCTACGAAAGCTGTGGAAACGTTTCGTCGGAAAACGACTTAGCAGACTGCGCCCAAATGTAACTTTGTCAAAGCCACCTAGGCGGGGGTGACACGTGTCACCCTCCTAATGGCCCTCAAAAACGTCTTTCGAAAAAAAAAAAACCACAATGGCCAAAATCTCGAAAACAAAGTGGGCCACAAAATCAGAATTTCTCGTGGGCCCCACGTGACCATTTCCAAAATAAAATCTCAAAATTCTAATATAATCTATGAAGTCCAAAGACCAACTGGGAATCAATTCCCATTAACGAACCTTTTTCTTCACAAATAACCGAAACTTTTCCGTGAAAACTCACATCTTTCTTTCCTTTCAAAATTTCTGCTGACACTCGCACGCACGTCCTCACATACATACCACGCAACTACGGGTATAACATTCTCCTCCTTAGAAACATTCGTCCGAATGTTCCTTCTCAAGACGGATATCGATGAAGTTCCTCTAACAAGTTGTCAACGCCACGCTGCTACGAAATAACACACGTTATCTTCCTTCCTTACTCGTCGTGCCCTTCTCGAACACTTGAACTCTCCCGGTATGTACCATACTTCACCATTACTCCGTTCCGAAAATCTGCGAGTCACTACCTCCAAACTTGGTCATCTTACTAACCTCAAACTTCCTTAAGGCCATTCCCGGCCTTTACGAACCGCTTCTGGTCGAACGCGTCCACGAACTCATACGATGATCATACAAACTTGGGCCTAGCGTCCTCGTGACCCTACCACCTGGCGGGACCACCCAGAACTGGCCCCACCCCAAACCGGGTTACGGTTTGACCCGCAAATGGTCCTAAACCCGACCCCCAACCGCGCCAACTCTTGTTCCCCGATCCGGAACAATCTTACTATTTCACATCATGAAAGCTACCACTTCCATCTCACACTACCCGTGACTTACCCTTTTCACTAACTGTGTTTCTAAATCACATTTTAGCACAAAGCTAACCAAACATAACATTAAACACATCAACAACATAAACAAAACTCTAGAGGGTTAAGGATATACCTGAAGCTAGGCGGTTCAAGGACCGCTAAAACTGGGAACTCCCACCGCGACCTCTACCGGGGCCTTCCGGGGTACGAACATCCTGCCTGGCTACGGAAGGTGAAGAACCCGCAACTGCTCTAGTAGTCCATGCTATCCTACGGTGCTACGCCTCGGACGCCTTCTGCCGATGGCCTGCTGGCCGCAAAAATAACAATCTCCCGAGTTAGTACGACACCCTCCCTTATGAAGCTTTCCACAACGGCCACACTGAGACAAGGGCAACCTCATCCGGCGAGCACTCCTGCTCTCCTGAAAATCTGAAACACAGGAGTCCCGACCGCTCACGAATATCCCGAAGGTCCGAAAGCCGGAGGACCACTGCATCGACGAGGTACATAACTAGTCTGCTGAGGCGGTCCGCCAAAATCACCAAAGGACCCCGCTGTTCGCCTCTTCGCTGACTTTGGTCATTCCGTCGATTTATCCGCTCACATCCAAGTGTATACGCTGCATGCGGCAATGTCCATGCCGTTGAAGAGCTACACCGAACAACTCTGCAAGGCAATCATCGAGCCCTCGTAACATATCGGTGCACTCGATCCTCCATACTAGCTACTAACGCGGGACATACGCCAATGAGTCGAACTCCACATTGTACTCCAACCGCACGCCGCTCGCCAGAACACCAAAAATCATGGCCCGAGCCCTCCTCATCCAGGAGGCAAGAAATGTGCAAGAAAGGCCTCGAGAACTCGTTCCATACTGGAAGCATGCTCTCCCCGACAGCTCCCAAGAATCAAACCAGTCGACTGCGGTATCACGCAGTTGATGTGAACCTAGGGCCACCGACTCGATCTCCGATGCCTTGATCACTCTCATGATCCGCTGTAACTGGCGGATGAACTCCTGCGGATCATCCTCAGGCCTCGACCCATAAAACTCTGGCGGGCTACAACTCGTAAAATCCCGTAGCCTCGAACTATCTCGATCGGTGAACCATCGGTGCTCGAACTGCTGCGGCCCACTTATCCTCAAGTCGCCACAACCCCGCCATTAATCGCCCACTTTGTAACTCATCTCTCTCGCCTCCATCGCGGATGGAGGCTCAGTCTTGTGGTCTCGCCACGCTTACTCGCAGATCCTCTCGCCTTGCCCTTCGGGGCCCGGGTTGCCTTTCGCAGAGGCATAATCGTAAAACGAAGTATGTCGGAGGGTCCAATCTTATCACACCTTCTAAGGCACGATCTCGGAATGAGAAGAATGGAAACTAATCCTAAATGTCCTATAGCCTCACGATTATAGATGTGGTGCACAACACATCGATAATCAAGACTTACTAGACACGATGCGTAGACACTTTCCGAGGATTAATCGCTCGATACCACTTTGTAACGCCCAACCGGCCCGCATCGTGCCTTACCGGCACCCTAGTGATACAACATCGTAGAAAACCAAATGGAAAATAAAACATGAATCATGAAACAAGAGATATAATAAATAAGCAAAGCCAAAACAGTTGCCTTGATATACATAATACCGAGCAGTTTAATCCTTTTACAACCCCGCCACAACAAGATTACTGCACTCTAAGATTTATACAACAACTATGACGACGGGGCCCCGCCATACCCCGAACGCACAAGAACTTACGGACTCGGGTAACATACCAAAGATAAGCCTCCGACGGAGCGAGCTTCCCAAAACGCTGAAATGAGATCCTAAACGCGGATCGACGGTAGATGTACTCTACTGCGGCATGAACGCACTTCAAGGAGGTCGCATAACAGTACTAAGTATGTGAAATCGTAAATCTGAATGAAATCATAATAGTCTATAAAGCAGAGACATGTATGATGACCAAACTACGATATAACATATAACCGATATCAAGACAGGACTCACGCCTCCAAATTATCACTGTGCGTGGAATTTCTTCCTCATGCCGGCGATTTATGATATAACAATACCAAGGATTATACATGAACACCATGTCCCACTGTGTTATAAAACCGTGCAGACAAGTATAACTACAGATCCGACCGCATCAATAATACAATGCAACCAAAACACGGCCGATACGGCAAGTGCGAGAGCCGACCATCGGATACCAAGGCGGCCACGCGGTGACCGGGCAATACGAGGGTGACCACGGGGACCAAGGTCAGATCACGAAACCGTCACTATACTGAACGGGCAAGTGCGGTGACTACCGATACCAAGGCCGAATCGATCACGAGGCGGCAAGTACGAGCCGACCACGGATACCCGGGCGAATAAGAAGAAACCTCAACTACCAACCGCCTCTATCGAGACGCGGTAACACGAAACACCACACTGCACAACAAAGGCTATCATCACAAGCATAGGCAAGTTTCACAACAACAAGCAGAGGCAAGTTTCACAACAACAAGCATCGGCAAGTTTCACACAACTCAAAGTACCTTCATTTTATGCCAAAGTCCGGTTTCAACCTAAAGTACTACGACGTTAAGTTCTTTTAAAAGAGATCCATTACTTATTAAAGTCACCCGATACGTAGTATTAGAATGACCAACCCACATTCCTTTTCAAAATCAAGTAACAACATTCTTTTCCTAAGTTCGGTTTGCCTAGTTTCAATTACTCAAGCTTCTCATTTTCAAATGGTTTCATAGTTCATAAACTTAATCACTTGATTCCGTTTTAGAACAATTGAGTAATATAAGTCTCACGTGAGAGTAGGTTATTCTTGTTTACAACATTCTTATTACAAAGACCATGATCTAGAAAATGTAATATCATTTTGTCTCATCTTAGTTTCTATGCGGATGGAGGTTTCTACCGGTTTTAATACAATTCATCATTATTCAATACATTTTCCTTTATTAACGCTGCAGTTGGTCAGCCGATACACATTCCGATTTCGAAATCAAGAAACATTATCCTTTACCTAAAACCCAGTACTCATTACTCACGATTGTGCTTTCACCTAAACATCCACATGAAAACAAATAAGTGAGGTCTCTTATCTGATCAGATCAAGTCGCTTACCTTCTAACATCAAGAAACCATTTTCTTTACCTCTCTAAGACATTATACCTAACTCCCATCAAGCTAGTATAACTCTTTTTAAAACCTTTAAAACCAAGTGTTACTCTCCTTCAAAACGATTTAGAAATCTTTTGAAATACATCAAGTTCTTTATTATAACTAGCCGCTTATAATTCACATCGGTTACCTTTTAAAACCACAAAGTATTTTCTTACCTACATAAAGCTGTTATAACCAACTTCCCATAAAGCCGTTATAACACTTTATGTTTTAAGAACAATCAAACACAGTTAACACATGTACGTCTACCGTACTACATAGTTCACACATATCATGCTAGAAGAGATAGGAAGAGGTTCACATACCTCGCGACGATTTATCGACAATAAGCAAAATGCTCCAAGTACTACAACCTTGCTAGCCCTTTCCACTCCTCGAGTAGAATACGCTACTCTTAGTACTTTTACCTATAAAGGTCACAAACGTCTATTAAAATCTTAAACACACGTTCCCATCTTTCTACAGAAAATTCGGCAGCACCTCCCCCCCCCGCAACAGCGTAAATCTCCTCCTCTATCGAGGTCGGCTACCAAGCCAACCAGGGGGGGGGGTTAACACGTCTAACCGGACGCGTACAATTCTACAACACAGTAATGCTACATAAGTCTACTGTAATACAACCCTAGGTAATTACAGTTCAGTTCTTCTCTTTATTAACCTTCTATGTGATTACTGTTCAATTCTTCATTCTTCAGGCTTAAGTCAAAAGACATTGCCATAATACTAAGTATAGTTCCATATATAGTATACTTCAACTATATATCCTAACAAACATGTAATTTCCAATTACAATAGAGGGACAAGATAATTACCTCGATAAGCCCAAAATTATCCAAGTTATAATGTCGATCCTGAGCAAGGTTTAGCTCCACTCCGAGCGCTCCAAACCACTCCAAACAACCCTTAGAAGTTCTAACCAACTTCTACTCACATACTTGACCAACTATGAAGATTTCCTTAGGGTTTGGTTTGAGACTAAAAGGACAAAAGGTAGTATTTCGGACTCTACGCAAAGAGGTATCTTTGGAATACTACAAGGTACAAGGCTAAGGTATTTTGGGCATTATAACAATACTAGGGAGTATTTCTATACCACAACAAGGGTATTATACGAAAACAACTAGGCAGTGGGTACCCCACGCTAGACCTCGCGAGGGGAGGAAGACCTCACGGCCAAAGGCCACTTTCAAGGGGAGAGGAGCTCTTGGACGAGAGTCAACAAGAGGAGGAGGAGGATTCAAGACTTGGAAACATTTGTGGATGAATGAAGTCTTCACAAAGGGGGTATTTATAGCAAACCCAAATGCCAACCAACGGCCAAGATCAAGCCACGTGCAAGGCAAGTGTAAGGCCTTGATCAAGCCAAGTGCACCCTAACCCTACTCCACAAAACATTGCACCAAACAAGCCACAAAACAAGGCCAAAACAAGGCACAAAACAAGGAACCAATAGGCACAAAACGTGAGCCAAAAAGATCAAGCCAAAAACGTGAACCATTCGTTCACTTGGACGCCCACTTGCTTCCAATGTGAGGGTGACACATGTCACCCTCCCGTTGGTCCAACATGTTTCGTCTCTCGGAAAAATCCGCAAAAATACAAAACGACATAGCCGGAATTTTCACTACGAAAGCTGTGGAAACGTTTCTTAGGAAAACGACTCTAGCGTGCACTGCGCCCAAATGTAACTTTGGCCAAGCCACCTAGGCGGGGGTGACACGTGTCACCCTCCTAATGGCCCTCAAAAACGTCTTTCGAAAAAAAAACCACAATGGCCAAAATCTCGAAAACAAAGTGGGCCCCACAAAACCGTAAATTTCTCCCGTGGGCCCCACGTGACCATTTCCGAAAATAAAATCTCAAAATTCTAATATAATCTATGAAGTCCAAATACCAAATCTGGGAATCCAATTCCCATTAACGAACCTTTTTCTTCACAAATAACCGGAAACTTTTCCGTCGAAAACTCACATCTTTCTTTCCTTTCAAAATTTCTGCCGTACACTCGTACGTACGTCCTCACATACATACCCTGCAACTACGGGGTATAACAACGGAAAATCGGGCAGCACTTCCTTTGTTTCTACTCACTTTGCCACCTTTTTCAAGGCCGAATACAATAACCAACAAGCCACATTTAAGGCTCCAAACAACATCCAAACAAAGGGGATTACACGCCTTACTCTACGTGTAAAATTCCGCCCCACAATTCATACCAAAAAGTATAATACTTTACTAGCCATTCTCGGCCAACATATAACCAATAACACTACGTCTTTTCCAATCCTTTTCCAATTCCAAGTTCTAAGGTCAACATGTTATTTAGTCATAACTACTTCAACAACTACAATTTCCTTCTTTATTCAACATGCGACGACTTAAACTAATAATCAACTTGAATTCCAATCTTAAAGCTAAACATGCTAGTTTTCGGATTAGGGTTCCAATAGCCAACATAATAATCAAACTTCGTAATATATAACTCATGCTTGCTAATAACCATAGCTACAATCAATAAGTAAGCTTAATTGCTAAAACGACAAAATTTATACCTTTCAAAGCCCTTAAAATTTCCAAGATTCAAAGTCGCGCCTTAGCAATTCTTAGCTCCTTTCCTTAGGTTCCAATCCGCTCCAAGCACTCCTTAGAGGCCTATGAAGAACCCATCTTCAAGTTCCATCTTCAAAGTTGAAGAACTCACTTAGTTTCCGCCTTGACTAACGTGAAAATGCGTTTTTTCCGAAATCTTTCTATTGAGATATCCTCACAATACCCTAAGGGACATTGGGTTAAAGTCTTGTGGCTAATGGATCAAAACTACAAATTTTTCATGTGAGAGCTTAGCCAAACCCGAGAGCTCTTCTCCTCTCTCTAAGGGTTCTAATTTTTTCTAAGTGTAGAAAATGCCAAGTCTTGCTACTAGTTAGTATATAACACATATTGGAGGGTTTAGATGTCCACAAATGTGAGGTTAGGATGATTATCACAAGGATTAAGCTTATGTGGCAAGTTGACTCGTCAATTATGTCAAGCTTGCAAGACTTATCATCTACATAGGTCAAATGACCATTCTACCCCTTGAATTTTCGTCCAAGACCACATGAGGGGGTGCCACGTGTCGCCCTCTCATTCGTCCATAAAATTCCGTAACCCTCGTGGGCCCCACAAAAATGCAAAATTTCCTCGGGTGGGCCCCACATGACCAAATCCGTAAAAATAAATTTCCATAATATTAATAAGTTCCATAACCTTCAAATAATGCCTTTTGAGAATCGAATTCTCAACAACGAACATTTTTCCTTTCCGACGTCCGGAAGATTTTCCGTCGGAAAAACAATTCTTCCTTTCGTACTAATTTTCCAAGTCTTGTTTCCTTACGTACATTCTCTTATACATGTCCCGACTTACGGGTGTAACAATAGCGGTGCAGTTTCATCGCCAGGAGGTTATTCGCCAAGATGCATGTGTACAGAGGGTAGAGGGCCAACGTGGAGATCAGCGTAAGAGGGCTAGAGCGGTTGGTTATCCCGGTGAGTTCTTGGACGAGCAGCCTCAACAGCGAGTGAGATATTCATCGCAGCCTACCCAGTACATACCCCCGCAGAGCACAGGTGGGATATTTGACCCCAGAAGGTATTTAGGAGCCGGTCCAAGCTCCAGGGGTCGAGGTTCTCAAAGGAGCACAGTATTTTCTCAGTCGAGGCCACTTTTTCCTCATTGTTTCCGATGTAGTAAGCGTCATTTGGGGAAATGCCGTTATGGCACAGGTGTTTGTTATTATTGTGGCCGTCCGGGCCATATACTGAGAGTATGTCCTTTTAGAAGGAGCACCGGTGGGGTGGCTCAGCCTATGAGGTCGGTAGTTGGTTTCCTTTCCTCCACAGATGTGCGTCCCCCAGGGCAGGGTGTTCAGATGTTAGCCAGTCGTGGTAGAGGTCAGGGTGGAGTTTATAGTTCTGGAGGTCCTTCGAACCGCGTAGATGACGTGACTACTGGGCAGGATCAGGAGGAGACATCGCATGGGGTTACAGGTATATGTCGATTCTTTTGAATCATACGTGCATTGTTACAGATTTTGCCCTAGCGTATATGTTTTCCCTGTGTTTCTAGCAGTTGTAAGTGATAGTACCCCCAGAGGTAGGAATACTTTGATTAGTAAAGTGAAAAGTTAAGAATGTTGACAAGAATGATAAAGTGAACTGAGACTATAGTTGTGTAGAGTTCACAAGTTGTAGTTACCCCATAATAAGTGTAGAAGTACGAGGAAGTATGACAAGTAAGAAAAGAAAGTAACCTCTAAAGATCTTGTTTGTGATAAGACTGTAACCTTCGAGTTTTGTGAGAAGGGACCATGGATGGAAGGTCCATTGTTATGTTTTCGTATGTTTTGTGGTGGCCATGTGTGGCATCGTTGTTCTTGGGGAGTATTGATTGATAGGCATAGTAAAGAGACTACGTCGGAGTGTGTATAGCTTGAAAACCGACTAAGAACATTCGGGGATGAATGTTTCTAAGGGGGGAAGAATGTTACACCCCGTAAGTCCAGGACATGTATAAGAAAAGGTATGCAAGGAATCAAGACTTGGAAATTAGTATGAAAGGAAGAATTGTTTTTCCGACGGAAAATCTTCCGAGCATCGGAAAGGAAAAATGTTCGTTGTTGAGAATTGGATTCTCAAAATGCATTATTGGGAGAGTATGAAACTTATTAACATTATGGAAATTTATTTTTACGGATTTGGTCATGTGGGGCCCACCTGAGGAATTTTACGTTTTGTGGGGCCCACGAGGGTTACGGAATTTTTATGGACGAATGAAAGGGCGACACGTGGCACCCTCACATATGGTCTTGGACGTTTTTAGCAAGGGTAAAATGGTCATTGACCATCAAGGAAGATAAGTCTTGCAAGCTTGAGATTGTTGACCAAGGTCAACTTGTCCACTTGGCTATTTAATTAATGATCCTCATCCAAGCAACACATTTGTTATAATCTTGGCCCTTCATTGTATTATAAATACTACACTAGTGCAAGACTAAGCCTCCAACACTTAGAAAAAATTAGAGAAACTTGTTCTTGTTGAACATAGCTCTCGGGTTCACCCTAGGTTCCACAAGAAAATTTTGTAGTTTTGATCCATTATTCACAAGACTTTAACCCAAGGTCCCTAAGGGTATTGTAAGGATATCTCAATAGAAATATCTCGGAAAAATGGCGTTTTCACGTTAGTCGCAAGGCGAAAACCTAAGTAGTTTTCACAAGTTTTGATTGAAAATTGAAGAGAAGTTGGTTGTGAACTTCTAAGGGCTTCAAATAGCGGATTGGAGCGTAAAGGAAAGGAGCTAAGAATTGCTAAGGCGCGACTTTGAATCTTGGAAAATTTAAGGGCTTATAAAGGTATAAATCTTGTCGTTTTAGCAATTAAAGTTTACTTTTTGTTGTAGTTACGGATATTAGCAAGCATGAGATGTTTAGTATGAAGTTTGATAATTATATTGGCTATTGGAACCCTAATCCGAAAACTAGCATGTTAGCCTTAAGATTACAATTCAAGTTGATTATTAGTTTAAGTCGTCGCATGTTGTATAAAGAAGGAAATTGTAGTTGTTGAAGTTGTTTATGACTATATACCATGTTAGACCTTAGAACATGGAATTGGAAAAGACTTTGAGTTGTTGGTTATAAGTTGGCCGAGAATGGCTTGGATTTTAAACTACTTGGTATGAATTGTGGGGCGGAATTTTACACGTATTGTAAGGCGTGTAATCCCCTTTGATTGTGTCACACCCCGAACCCCGGGCCCATGACTGGTGCCCTACCTGGGCACCCTTCTACCTTAACAATACAAGTAAACTGCGGAAATTAAGTAACACCTCATTTTTTTTAAAGCAACCGTACGTGCAGGGGCAAAGACGACAAGGCTGCAAAATATACATAAACAAAAGACACTACACCGTACATGAGTCCAATCCCACATATGAATACAGACCTCTAGGAGTTAAACTGAAATATGACGGGACAAGGCCCCGCTGCATCTAAAATCGCATAAAGCTCAGATCAAGGATATATACCAAAAGATAAACTCGGACAGAGGAGCTATCCAAAACCCCGAAAGGTGATCCTACACCGCCGATCACCAAACAACGTATCTAAACTCTGCAGATGAACGCACCCAAGCGAGGTCAAGAAGAATGTACCAAGTATGTGAGCGATGAACGTAATAAAATCATAACGATCTAAAAACAGGAGACATGTGCGATAGCCAACCTACGACATAACACATAGCGGTCATATCGATCGAGACGCAGGCCCTCAAGGTCACTACTCAAATATAACTATGGGTCTCACGCCCATAATATCAATCATGCCCATGGAATCCTTCCTCACTGCCGGCAGTCCATGATGTAATAACACCAATAAGGATACATGAACACCAAGTCCCACCTGTGTCCTAAATACCTCGTGGTCTCATGCCCCGGAATCCCACATCGTAAAAGCATGACCATAGGGTAACACAAACAAATCCGGGGACATATATGATAATCAAATTACAACACATTGTGTCTTACTAACAATGAGAGTAACCAGTAGTATCCTTACAATATAAAATAGGAAGCTCATGATCAAAACAGGACCATCCGCCCGCATGTATCATTTAACCATCCTACTCCTGGGACTATTTCACCCGCATAGGTCGCGTGGACCCGCGTGAGGTATTCCTCGCATGGGACTATTTCACCCGCATAAGCCCTTACGGACTCGCATGAGGTATTCCTCGCATAGGCTGGACCCGCCCGCATGGGACTATTTCACCCGCATAAGTCCTTACGGACCCGCATGAGGTATTCCTCGCATCGTGAGTAGCAATTCCACGGAATCTGCAAATGCCACAAACCCGGGGAATGACCCCGAAACGACTGATATCCCAATAGCACACAACCGGCTATTTCCAGCACGCATAGGCAATTCTCAACTAATCAGGCCAAGTACTTATCAAGGCACACATGGAAAAATTCTCATTTGACAAGCCAAAGTACTTATCAGGGCACAAATAGAATAATTCTCATTTAACAAGCCAAAGTACTTATCACGGCACAAATAGAATAATTCTCATTTAACAAGCCAAAGTACTTATCAGGGCACAAATAAAATAATTCTCATTTAACAAGCCAAAGTACTTATCAGGGCACAAATAGAATAATTCTCATTTAACAAGCCAAAGTACTTATCAGGGCACAAATAGAATAATTCTCATTTAACAAGCCAAAGTACTTATCAGGGCACAAATAGAATAATTCTCATTTAACAAGCCAAAGTACTTATCAAGGCACTCTTAGACAAATTCTCAATTTATCAAGCCAAAGTACTAATCAAGGCACACTTAGACAAATTCTCAATTTATCAAGCCAAAGTACTAATCAAGGAATCACATAGAATTATTCTCAATTAAATAGGCCAAAGTACTAATCAAGGCACACTTAGACAAATTCTCAATTTATCAAGCCAAAGTACTAATCAAGGCATCACATAGAATTATTCTGAATTAAATAGACCAAAGTACTAATCAAGGCACACTTAGACAAATTCTCAATTTATCAATCCAAAGTACTAATCAAGGCATCACATAGAATTATTCTCAATTAAATAGGCCAAAGTACTACGTACGTACATTCTTTTCAAAAGACTCCTTTTTATGTAAAATCCCAAGATACTAACACCCGTAGTATCAAGGCGTGTCTATTCTCCAAAGTAAGTTACTATACTTTTTGAAACTCATTTCAAAGCTTGAAACCAAGTAACTTCAAATTTTCACAAACTAGGCAACTTATGCCGATTAATCAAAATAGACAACTTTCTAAACCTTCCATAAAGCCGTTATAACCAACTTCCCATAAAGTCGTTATAACCCTTTATGATTTTAGACATATCCATTCCTTTTATAACCAAGCGACTTATACTATTAAAACCACGTATCACATACTTACAAATCAAGTTCTTAACTTTCAAAACACTTCAAGTCTCTTAATATATAGAAAACAAATTTCTTCTACTTTTAAACCTCAAGCAACTCACTCCTTTAAAACAAGTTACTTCTCTTAAATCATGTCATTTCTCCTCTTTTAAAACAATTAAGTAAATCACTCCTTTGACTCCCCTAAAGTCATTATAATGACCTTTAGATTTTGGAACTAAGGCACTAGCCCAAAAGATTTGGAAACCACTTCCTTTTCAAGACTCTATGTACTTTAAGTAAAATACTTTCACTTTTAAGAATCCAACTTCACTAAGGCAATGGATTATACAACTTACAATTTAAACATCATAGTACAATCGAAGGAAGTACATAGAACAAATTCTACTTTAGGCAATCCAAATACAACCAAGGAATGGATCATTTAAGGAGTAGGACGTACTTTCTTTATCTTAAGGAATCATGCTAGAAGAGGAGATAGTTCACATACCTTTTCGGCTAATTCCTCAAGCTAAGCCGAATACGCCGTACGTAGAAGTTTCAACCTATAATGGTCACAACAAGACTATCAATCTTCTAGTCTCTAACGTAGAATAATACTAAGTATTTGGTCTCTAATTCTACGGAAAATCGGGCAGCACTTCCTTTGTTTCTACTCACTTTGCCACCTTTTTCAAGGTCGAATACAATAACCAACAAGCCACATTTAAGGCTCCAAACAACAACCAAACAAAGGGGATTACACGCCTTACAATACGTGTAAAATTTCGCCCCACAATTCATACCAAATAATATAATACTACACTAGCCATTCTCGGCCAACATATAACCAATAACACTACGTCTTTTCCAATCCTTTTCCAATTTCAAGTTCTTAGGTCAACATGTTATTTAGATATAAACAACTTCAACAACTACAATTTCCTTCATACACAACATGCGATGACTTAAACGAATAATCAACTTGAATTGTAGTCTTAAGGCTAACATGCTAGTTTTTCGGATTAGGGTTCCAATAGCCAATACACTAATCCAACTACATAATATATAACTCATGCTTGCTAATATCCATAGCTACAATGATAAGTAAACTTAATTACTAAAACGACAAGATTATACCTTTCAAAGCCCTTAAAATTCCAAGATTCCAAAGTCGCGCCTTAGCAATTCTTAGCTCCTTTCCTTAGGTTCCAATCCGCTCCAAGCACTCCTTAGAGGCCTATGAAGAACCCATCTTCAAGTTCCAACTTCAAAGTTGAAGAACTCCAATAGTTTCCGCCTTGCGACTAACGTGAAAACTCCGTTTTTCCGAAATCTTTCTATTGAGATATCCTTACAATACCCTAAGGGACATTGGGTTAAAGTCTTGTGGCTAATGGATCAAAACTACAAAAATTTTGTGTGGGAGATAGGTCAAACCCGAGAGCATGTCTTGCTAGCTCTAAGTTCTCTCAATTTTTTCTAAGTGTAAAATGCCAAGTCTTGCACTAGTATGATACATAAAACACATTGGAGGGTCTAGATAATAACACTTGTTAAAATTGGAGGGAAGAGATCAAGCCAAATGGCTCTTGACTTGGTCAACAATGTCAAGCTCTTAATTAGCAAGACTTTGTGATCTACACAATTGTCAAATGACACTTTTGCCCTTGCAACATTTCGACCAAGGCCATGTGGGATGAGTGCCACGTGTCGCCCTCTCATTCGTCCATAAAATTCCGTAACCCTCGTGGGCCCCACAAAAATGTAAAATTCCTCGGGTGGGCCCCACGTGACCAAATCCGTAAAAATAAATTTCCATAGTGTTAATAAGTTCCATACTTTTCAAATAATGTCTTTTGAGAACCCAATTCTCAATAACGAACATTTTTCCCTTACCGACGTCCGGAAGATTTTCCGTCGGAAAAACAATTCTTCCTTTCGTACTAATTTCCAAGTCTTGTTTCCTTACGTACATTCTCTTATACATGTCCTGGACTTACGGGGTGTAACATTCTTCCCCCCTTAGAAACATTCGTCCCCGAATGTTCTTAGTCGGTTTTCAAGCCATACAAACTCCGGCATAAATTCTATACTATGCCTCTCAATAGAAACTGCACAAGACCAACGATGTCACACATGACCACCACATAACATACGTAAACATATCAATGGACCTTCCGTCCGCTACCCCTTCTTATAAACTCGAAGGTTACAGTCTCCTAGAACACGGGATCCTTAGAGGTTCCTTTCTTTCCTTACTCGTCATACTTTCTCGTACTTTCAAACTCATGTAGTACACGTACAAAATCTCAAATTTTGTTTCTCTTCTCCAATCCTTGGAGTTACTAACCAACTTGGCCATATTGTTACTTACCTTCCCGTTAAGGCTTTTCTCGGTCCTTACGACCTAGTTCCGGTGGAACGTGTCCACAAACTCGTACAACGATTTACTAAACTTGGGCCTGGCATCCCCGGGACCCTATCACATAACGGAACCATTTCTAACTGATATCACCCCATTCCATACTACCGGCTAACCCGAAATGAGTACATAACCCGACTCATCATCATACTTAACTCCTCTTTACTAGTCTGAAATAAATCTCTCTCTTATCTCCAGGTACTTCTCACCCTATCCTCCCATTCACTAGAGGTTCGTCACATAGGCCAAAGTATTTCTACTGCACAATCTTCCCTATTGGTCTTACACTGTTACGGGGTAAATACAACTTGTGAACTCTACACAACTATAGTCTCAGTTCACTTATCATTCTTGTCAACATTCTTAACTTCCCACTCTACTAATCAAGGTATCCTACCTCTGGGGTACTATCACTTACAATTGCTAGCAACAAAGGAAAAACATATACGTTAAGGCAAAATCTGAATCTAACAATGCACGTATGATTCAAAAGAATCGAACTATACCTGTAACCCCGTGCGGTGTCGCTTCCTGATCCTGTCCAGTAGTCACGTCATCTCTGCGGTTCGAAGGACCGCCAACACTATAAACTCCACCCTGACTTCTACCACGACTGGCTGACATCTGAACACCCTGTCCTGGGGGACGCACAACTGTGGAGGAAAGGGAACCAACTACCGGCCTCATAGGCTGAGCCACCCCACCGGTGCTCCTTCTAAAAGGACATACCCTCAGAATATGGCCCGGACGGCCACAATAAAAACAAACACCTGTGCCATAACGACATTTCCCCGAATGACGCTTACCACATCCGAACACCGAGGAATAAGTGGCCTCGATCGAGAAAATCCTCTCGCTCCTCGAGAACCTCGATCCTCGAGCTTACCGCTCCTAAATACCATGGGGTCAAATCTCCCACCGTGAGCCGCGGTATGTACTGGGTAGGCTGGACGAATATCTCACTGGCCGAGGCGGCTCGTCCAAAACTCACGAATAACCAACCGGTCTAGCCTCTACGCAGATCTCCGCCGCCTCTACCCTCTGTACACTGTCCAGATCGGGCCGAATAACCTCCTGCTGAGGAAACTGCAGCATTGCTATCTTGGTCACTAACATACTGGCGTCCTTCATGACCCTAAAGTCTGCCCTAATCGAGAAATCGGAGGCTCGTGCCGGGCCTCAAACACGCGAAGAAGAACTCGCCGACTGTGGAACCACATCCGGTGTGCCTGGGCATAAGCCCTATCAACTCTCTGAGTCTGACTAGTAGCTCCTGCTACTCCTTTGCCCTTCTGGCGGCCGGTTCTCCTCGAGGCATAACTGTAACACAACAATACGTCAGAGAGGAATTATCTTACTAACACAGCTCTATGGCACGATCTTAGAGTGAGAAGAATAGAAACCAACTCCTAAATGTCCTGTAGCCTCCTGTTTATGGGTGTGGCGCGCAACACACCGATAATCAAGACTCTACTAGAAACGGTCTGTAAACATTCCGAGGACTGACTGCTCTGATACCACTCTGTCACACCCCGAACCCCGGGCCCGTGACTGGTGCCCTACCTGGGCACCCTTCTACCTTAACAATACAAGTAAACTGCGGAAATTAAGTAACACCTCATTTTTTTTTCTTTTAAAGCAACCGTACGTGCAGGGGCAAAGCCGACAAGGCTGCCAAATATACATAAACAAAAGACACTACACCGTACATGAGTCCAATCCCACATATGAATACAGACCTCTAGGAGTTAAACTGAAATATGACGGGACAAGGCCCCGCCAGCCAAAACTGCACAAAGCACATCAAGGATATATTCCAAAAAGTTAAACTCCTGGAGAGAGGGAGGTATCCAAAATCCCTGAGGAGGATCCTACACCTGCCGATCACCTTACAGCGTACCTAAACTCGCGGATGAACGCAGCCGGGCGAGGTCAAGACGAAGAATGTACCAAGTATGTGAGCGAAGTAATGCGTAATAAAATCATAACAGTCTAAACAAAACAGGAGACATGTCTGATAGCCAACCTACAGTACATAACACATAAGCAGTCATATCCAGTCAGGGACGCAGGCCCTCAAGGTCACTACTCAAATATAACTATGGGTCTCACGCCCATAATATAAATCATGCCCGTGGAATCCTTCCTCACTGCTGGCAGTCCATGATGTAATAACACCAATAAGGATACATGAACACCAAGTCCCACCTGTGTCCTAAATACCTCGTGGTCTCATGCCCCGAAATCCCACATCATAAAAGCATGACCATAGGGTAACACAAACAAATCCGGGGACATATATGATAATCAAATTACAACACATTGTGCCTTACTAACAATGAGAGTAACCAGTAGTATCCTTACAATATAAAATAGGAAGCTCATGATCAAAACAGGACCATCCGCCCGCATGTATCATTTAACCATCCTACTCCTGGGACTATTTCACCTGCATAGGCCGCGTGGACCCGCGTGAGGTATTCCTCGCATGGGACTATTTAACCCATGGACCCGCGTGAGGTTGGGGTGGCTTCATCCGGCCAACACTCCCGCTTCCCTGAAAACCTGAACCCTGGGAGCCCTGACCTGCTCCTGAAGACTGTAGAGGACCACTCTGTACTGGCGGAGGTGCATAACTAGTTTGCTGCTGCGGCGGTCCGCTTTGAAAGTTGCCAAAGGACTCTGCCGTCCTGGCCTTCTTCTGCTGGTATTGGTCAATCCGTCGGTCTCTCCGTGCCTCACACCCTAGTGCATGAGCCTGCATGCGGGCAATGTCCATGCCCGGCTGAAGCGATACACCCGAACAAGACTCTTCCAAGTAGTCATCAAGCCCTGTGACGTAGCGGTGCACTCGGTCCTCCATATTAGCTACTAACGCAGGGACATATCGGGCCAACGAGTCGAACTCTACGTTGTACTCCCGAACTGTGCGTCCTCCCTGTCTCAGCATCAAAAACCTGTCGGCCCGTGCCCTCCTCATCTGCGGAGGCAAGAAATGGCTGAGAAATGCTTCCGAGAACTCGTCCCAAACAGCTGGAGGCGCATGCTCCCCCCGGGACAGCTCCCACGAATCAAACCAGTCGACTGCGGTATCACGCAGCCGATGTGAACTGAAGATCACGGACTCGGTCTCCGAAGCCTTGATCACGCGCATGATCCTCTGTAACTGACGGATGAACTCCTGCGG
Source organism: Przewalskia tangutica (assembly GCA_029844215.1). Classification (NCBI taxonomy): domain Eukaryota; kingdom Viridiplantae; phylum Streptophyta; class Magnoliopsida; order Solanales; family Solanaceae; genus Przewalskia; species Przewalskia tangutica. The sequence continues at coordinate 27,861,936 of CM056725.1, forward strand.
ATCATCCTCAGGCCTCGACCCGTAGAACTCTGGCGGGCTACAACTCAGAAAATCCGTAGCCTCAAACTATCTCGACCGGGGTGAACTACGGGGCTACCGAATCGAATCGCCAGATCCACTTATCTCGTGTCCGCCGCGATCCTGGCTAGTAACTGGGCCATATCCTTGTAACCCATCTCCCGCTTCCGGCCGTGGGACTGAGGCTCGTGTATCGTGGTCTCGCAGCCACCGCTGCGGCCTAAACTCGCTGGGCCGGGCGGCGCTACAAAACTCGCCGTCAAGCACTATCTCAGTAATGACCGCTCGCGCTGCATTCTCTCAGATTCCTACTAGCAGCTCCTCGGCCGCCTTGCCTTCGGGCTCGTTGCCTTACGTGGAGGCATAACTGGCAGAAAAGAATACGTCAGAAGGAGTCCAACTTACAACACAGCTCTAAGGCACGATCTCATAATGAGAAGAATGGAAATCAATCCTAAATGTCCTGCAGCCTCCTGATTATAGATGTGGTGCACAACACACCGATAATCAAGACTCTACTAGACACGGTCTGTAGACACCTTCCGAGGATTAACTGCTCTGATACCACTTTTGTCACGACCCGACCTCGGGCCCGTGACTGGTGCCTTACCCCGGGCACCCTAGTGATATAACATCAGAGAAAATCAGCGGAAATAAAAACTTAAACAGGAAACAAGATACATCATAAGAAAATAGGCCAACTAAAACGGTCGCCTTCATGCGTATATATAAAACCGAACAGTTACAATCCTTTACAACACTGCCCATAACAGCATTTCATGCACCTAAGAATGTAACAACAACTATGACGGGACAGGGCCCCGCCATACCCCTGAATGTACAAGAACCTACAACTCAGGGAAACATACCAAAAGATAAGCCTCCGGAGAAACGGAGCTTCCCAATACGCTGAACTGAGATCCTATGAGCGAGGATCCACAACCGATGTACCTCTACCTGCGGCATGAACGCACGGGCGAGGTCAAGACAACAGTACCAAGTATGTGAAACTGAAAAATACTGTAATGAAATCACATTTCATCATTTTATAAAACCTTTTGCGATAAGTAAACAGTTATGCCAAGTAAGGGGACGCACATCCCCCGAATAATCACTCACACATAACTATGGGTCTCACGCCCATAATATCACTACGCCCGTGGAACTCATTCTCATCGCTGACGCATGATGTAAAACAACATCCATATGTGAACTCGAACACTAGATCACCGCTGCGCCATCAAACCGATCGCCAAGTAGAATCGCTCATACCAGATCCAAAAGCTAGTCATAAAACTTCACGGGCAAGGTACGGAAGCTAATTACAGATCCAAAAGCTAGCCACGCAACTGGCCGAGGCAAGTACCAAAGCTAACGTACCCTAGCCAACCGTCTCACGAGATATGACCGAGGCAAGTATCTCAAGCTATCTACCAGAGGCTACCGATACACGAGAAATGACCATAACAAGTATCTAAAGTGCTCGAACCACACGTACAAATCAAGCCCGTGATCGCTCGTCACTGCGGCAAGCTTCATGGATTAGCGGTCCATGGACTAACAATCTGAACCTCACAATGACCGCATGCCCCGGCATCTCACCTCGGAAGTCATGGCCATGAAACCATCCTACTGGACGCATGCCCGTGGAACATCCATCACGTCAGCATGTCCAAAGGAATAACAAGATGATACTCAAAGTGGACGCATACTCGTGGAAAATCCAACGCGTCAAGATGTCCAACAATCAATCGATAACCGCCCTCCTGCAGAGTCACGAAGACATCAACAAAACACTTGCACATCAAAGACTATCACGACAAGCATAGGCAAGTTCAACATACATACATTTTTATCAACAATCCGGGTTTCAAACCCAAAATACTACATACTTTCATTCTTTCAAAAGACTCTTTTCGTAAAAGCCACATGATACTAATACTCGTAGTATTAAAACATGTTTCCTTTTAAACCAAATTACTACACCTTCGTAAAAATCTTTATAAGATTTTTTAAAATCAAGTACTCTATACCTTTTTAAAACCAAGTGCTTTTCTTTTAAAACAACAAGTGTTCTTTTAAAACCCAAATAACTTTACTCTTTTCAAAACAAGTAACCTATACTTAAATCAAGTTACTTCTCTTTTCCAAAAAAACAAGTCGTTATAAGTCAAGTCTCTTGTCTTTCAAGATCAAGTCTCTTAACTTTCAAAATCAAGTCGTTTCTGATAAACCAAATCTTTCTTTTATTTTCATAAAGTCGTTATAACTAACTTCCCATAAAGCCATTATAACACTTTATGTTTTAAACAAACAAAATCCATTTCACACACGACGCCTACCGTACTATATAGTTTACAACAATCATGCTCAAGAGTATAGGAAGAATCACATACCTTTTAGCTTAAGCCACAAGCCAAGTCAAGTATGTCGCGCGTAGAAGACCCACCTATAAAGGCCACAATATATCTATCAATCTCTAGTTCTCTTCAGAGAATACTTAAGTAAACAGTTTCTCGATTCTACGTAAAATTCGCAAAGACCTCCCCGCTATCACATAAATCTCCTCTATCCAGCCCGCTACTGTGCCAACAACTCCTGCGGGATTCTACGCCTAACCTGGACGTGTTCAATTCTACTCCACAATAATATAACACTTCATCAGAATACAAATTTCATGTAAATACGATTCAATACTCATTCTATATATAGTATGCTCGACTATATATTACTACAATATGTAATATCTAATTACAATAGGGGACATAGATCATTACCTCGATAAGCCCAAAATTATCCAAGATTATATGTCGATCACGAGCAACGCTTAGCTCCAATTCCTTACGCCCAACCCTCTCCAAGCAACCCTTAGAAGTTTCTAAACAACTTCTAAATACTTCAACCAAGCTTATGAAGATTTTTCTGTGGTTTCATTTTGCGACTAGCGGATAAAGTAGTATTTCCTGCCCAAGTATTAAAACAACCTTGGAATACTACTAGGATACTAGGCTAGTGTATTTGGAATTATACCACAATACACAAGGTATTCTACACAAGAGGAGGTGGGACGAAACCACAAAAAGGGAGGGAGTATTACTTGAAAGGCTTTCAATTGTTGATGAAATACTCTTCAAGCTAAGGGGTATATATAAGAGTCAAGGGCCAAGATCAATTCAAGGTGGGTGGTCAAGATTGGGCCATGTGTGTGTGGTCCCACCACAACACATGGCCAACGAAATAGGCTACCAAGTGTCAAGGCCAAAATCGGCCAAGTGAGTAGGTGATGTGGCTAGCCACTTGTCACACCATTTCACCACACATGGCCACACGAGGGTGACACGTGTCGCCCCGATTAAATCCAAAATATTTCGTCTTAGAAAATATCCAAAATGCCTAAACCTCAAAAATAAAGCGGCCCACAAAACCAGAAATTCTCCCGTGGGCCCCACGTGACCATTTCCGAAAATAAAATCTCAAAATTCTAATATAATCCAAGAAGTCCGAATACCAAATCTGGGAATCCAATTCCCACTAACGAACCTTTTTCTTCACAAAAACCGGAACTTTTCCGTCGAAAAATTCACATCTTTCTTTCTTTCAAAAATTTCTGTTGTATTCTCGTACGTACATCCCCACATACATACCCTGGAACTACGGGGTATAACAGAATTATTCTCAATTAAATAGGCCAAAGTACTAATCAAGGCACACTTAGACAAATTCTCAATTTATCAAGCCAAAGTACTAATCAAGGCATCACATAGAATTATTCTCAATTAAATAGGCCAAAGTACTAATCAAGGCACACTTAGACAAATTCTCAATTTATCAAGCCAAAGTACTAATCAAGGCATCACATAGAATTATTCTCAATTAAATAGGCCAAAGTACTACGTACGTACATTCTTTTCAAAAGACTCCTTTTTATGTAAAATCCCAAGATACTAACACCCGTAGTATCAAGGCGTGTCTATTCTCCAAAGTAAGTTACTATACTTTTTGAAACTCATTTCAAAGCTTGAAACCAAGTAACTTCAAATTTTCACAAACTAGGCAACTTATGCCGATTAATCAAAATAGACAACTTTCTAAACCTTCCATAAAGCCGTTATAACCAACTTCCCATAAAGCCGTTATAACCCTTTATGGTTTTAGACATATCCATTCCTTTTATAACCAAGAGACTTATACTATTAAAACCAAGTATCACATACTTACAAATCATGTTCTTAACTTTCAAAACACTTCAAGTCTCTTAATATATAGAAAACAAATTTCTTCTACTTTTAAACCTCAAGCAACTCACTCCTTTAAAACAAGTTACTTCTCTTAAATCATGTCATTTCTCCTCTTTTAAAACAATTAAGTAAATCACTCTTTTGACTCCCCTAAAGTCATTATAATGACCTTTAGGTTTTGGAACTAAGGCACTAGCCCAAAATATTTGGAAACCACTTCCTTTTCAAGACTCTTTGTACTTTAAGTAAAATACTTTCACTTTTAAGAATCCAACTTCACTAAAGCAATGGATTATACAACTTACAATTTAAACATCATAGTACAATCGAAGGAAGTACATAGAACAAATTCTACTTTAGGCAATCCAAATACAACCAAGGAATGGATCATTTAAGGAGTAGGACGTACTTTCTTTATCTTAAGGAATCATGCTAGAAGAGGAGATAGTTCACATACCTTTTCGGCTAATTCCTCAAGCTAAGCCGAATACGCCGTACGTAGAAGTTTCAACCTATAATGGTCACAACAAGACTATCAATCTTCTAGTCTCTAACGTAGAATAATACTAGGTATTTGGTCTCTAATTCTACGGAAAATCGGGCAGCACTTCCTTTGTTTCTACTCACTTTGCCACCTTTTTCAAGGCCGAATACAATAACCAACAAGCCACATTTAAGGCTCCAAACAACAACCAAACAAAGGGGATTACACGCCTTACAATACGTGTAAAATTCCGCCCCACAATTCATACTAAATAGTATAATACTACACTAGCCATTCTCGGCCAACATATAACCAATAACACTACGTCTTTTCCAATCCTTTTCCAATTTCAAGTTCTTAGGTCAACATGTTATTTAGATATAAACAACTTCAACAACTACAATTTCCTTCATACACAACATGCGACGACTTAAACGAATAATCAACTTGAATTGTAGTCTTAAGGCTAACATGCTAGTTTTTCGGATTAGGGTTCCAATAGCCAATACACTAATCCAACTACATAATATATAACTCATGCTTGCTAATATCCATAGCTACAATGATAAGTAAACTTAGTTACTAAAACGACAAGATTATACCTTTCAAAGCCCTTAAAATTCCAAGATTCCAAAGTCGTGCCTTAGCAATTCTTAGCTCATTTCCTTAGGTTCCAATCCGCTCCAAGCACTCCTTAGAGGCCTATGAAGAACCCATCTTCAAGTTCCAACTCCAAAGTTGAAGAACTCCAATAGATTCCGCCTTGCGACTAACGTGAAAACTCCGTTTTTCCGAAATCTTTCTATTGAGATATCCTTACAATACCCTAAGGGACATTGGGTTGAAGTCTTGTGGCTAATGGATCAAAACTACAAAAATTTTGTGTGGGAGATAGGTCAAACCCGAGAGCATGTCTTGCTAGCTCTAAGTTCTCTCAATTTTTTCTAAGTGTAAAATGTCAAGTCTTGCACTAGTATGATATATAAAACACATTGGAGGGTCTAGATAATAACACTTGTTAAAATTGGAGGGAAGAGATCAAGCCAAATGGCTCTTGACTTGGTCAACAATGTCAAGCTCTTAATTAGAAAGACTTTGTGATCTACACAATTGTCAAATGACCCTTTTGCCCTTGCAACATTTCGACCAAGGCCATGTGGGATGAGTGCCACGTGTCGCCCTCTCATTCGTCCATAAAATTCTGTAACCCTCGTGGGCCCCACAAAAATGTAAAATTCCTCGGGTGGGCCCCACGTGACCAAATCCGTAAAAATAAATTTCCATAGTGTTAATAAGTTCCATACTTTTCAAATAATGTCTTTTGAGAACCCAATTCTCAATAACGAACATTTTTCCCTTACCGACGTCCGAAAGATTTTCCGTCGGAAAAACAATTCTTCCTTTTGTACTAATTTCCAAGTCTTGTTTCCTTACGTACATTCTCTTATACATGTCCTGGACTTACGGGGTGTAACAGATTGGTTGGTATGTTGAGCCTTAAATGTGGCATGTTTGGTTATTGTATTCGGCCTTGAAAAAGGTGGCAAAGTATGTAGAAACAAAGGAAGTGCTGCCCGATTTTCCGTAGAATAAGAGACCATATACTTAGTATTATTCTACGTTAGAAACTAGAAGTTGATAGTCATGTTGTGACCATTATAGGTTGACACTTCACGCGGCGCGATTCGGCTTAGTCATGGATTTAGTAAAAGGTATGTGAACTATCTCCTCTTCTAGCATGATTCCTTAAGATAAAGAAAGTATGTCCTACTCCTTAAATGATCCATTCCTTGGTTGTATTTGGATTGCCTAAAATAGAATTCGTTCTATGTACTCCCTTGATTGTACTTTGATGTTTAAATTGTAAGTTGTATAATCCATTTCCTTAGTGAAGTTTGGATTCTTAAAAGTGAAAGTATTTTACTAAAAGTACATAGAGTCTTGAAAAGGAAGTGGTTTCCAAACCTTTTGGCTAGTGCCTTAGTTCCAAAACCTAAGGGTTGTTGTAATGACTTTAGGGGAGTTAAAGGAGTGATTTACTTAATTGGTTTAAAAGAGGAGAAATGACATGATTTAAGAGAAGTAACTTGTTTTAAAGGTGTGAGCTGCTTGAGGTTTAAAAGTAGAAGAAAATTGTTTTCTAAATATTAAGAGACTTGAAGTATTTTGGAAAGTTAAGAACTTGATTTGTAAGTATTGATACTTGGTTTTTAAAAGTATAAGTCTCTTGGTTATAAAAGGAATGAATATGTCTAAAACCATAAAGGGTTATAACGGCTTTATGGGAAGTTGGTTATAACGGCTTTATGGAAGGTTAAGAAAGTGGTCTATTTTGATTAATGGGCATAAGTTGCCTAGATTGTGAAAATTTGACGTTACTTGATTTCAAGCTTTGAAATGAGTTTTCTAAGAGTGTAGTAACTTACTTTGAAAAATAGATACACCTTGATACTACGGCTGTTAGTATCTTGGGGTTTACATAAAAAGAAGTTTTTTTTAAAAGAATGTACGTACGTAGTACTTTGGCTTGTTTAATTGAGAATTATTCTATGTGTGCCTTGATAAGTACTTTGGCTTGTTTAATTGAGAATTATTCTATGTGTGCCTTGATAAGTACTTTGGCTTGTTTAATTGAGAATTATTCTATGTGTGCCTTGATAAGTACTTTGGCTTGTTTAGTTGAGAATTATTCTATAAGTGCCTTGAGTTTATAAAATGAAAGTCTAAAGATTTTATGAACTTGCCTATGTGTGCTGGTGATAGCTTTTTAGTGCAAGTATTGTGTTTTATTACGTTGCCGCGACTCTCGGTTGGAGGGCCTACCGCTTGTCAGAAGTTTACTTGACGCATCGAAGCTGATGTGGGATTCCACGCATGCTTCCATTATTTGTGTTACTCCTGACATGCTTATACGATGTGGGATTCCGGCACGTGACCGCGAGGCGGAGTTAGATTCTGATTTGTTTGTATTACCCTATGGTCATGCTTATACGATGTGGGATTCCGGGGCATGCGACCACGTGGGATATTGTTGTTCCATGGATTGGCCCTCCATGAGATTTAGTGACGCAGGTTGGATCCGTAGTTAGCTCGCATTTGCCCGCCGATTGATGACGCAGTTGGATCCGTAGATAGCTTTCGCATTTGCCCCCGTCGCTATTATACGCTTTGGTACGATAGGCTTCAGAGATAGCTTGCGACTTGCCCTGGCCATATCTCGTGACGACAGTCGATCTGTAGTTATTGTGATCGCCCCGCCGCTTGTCGACGCAGTCGAATCCGTAGTTGGCTTTCAGACTTGCCCGCCGGTTTATACTGAGTTGGATCCGTGGTTCGCTTTCCTACTGCCCGCATGCTTTTAGGACACAGTGGGACTTGGTGTTCATGTATGCTTATTGGTGTTATATTATATCATGGATCGCGCAGTGAGGAAGGATTCCACGCATGATTGCTATTACATGGGCGTGAGACCCACGGTTATATTTTAGTAATGACTTTGAGGCGCACGTCCCCCGACTTGATATGATCGCTATGTATTGTAATCGTAGGTTGGCTATCATACATGTCTCTGCTTTTGTTTAGATCGTTATGATTTCATTACAAGATTTCATCGTTTCACATACTTGGTACATTCTTCGTACTGACCTCCTTCGGGGGGCTGCGTTCATGTCGCAGGTTTAGGTACGCAGTTTGGTGATATGCAGGTGTAGGACCCTACTTTGAGTTTTTGGATAGCTCCCTCTGTTCAGGAGTTTATATTTTTGGTATAGTTCTGTTATACCCCGTATTTCCAGAGTATGTATGCGAGGACGTACGTACGAGAATACGGCAGAAAGATTGGAAAGGAAGAAAGAGGTGATTTTTCCACGGAAAAGTTTCGGTTTTGTGAAGGAAAAGGTTCGTTAATGGGAATTGATTCCGATTTGGTATTCGGACTTCCGGAATATTAGAGAATTATGGAATTTTATTTTCTGAATGGTCACGTGGGCCCACGAGAAATTTACGCTTTGTGGGCCCACTTTGTTTTGAGATTTTGGCCATTGTGGATATTTTTGAAGACGCTTTTGGAGGGCCAATAGGAGGGTGACACGTGTCACCCCGCCTAGGTGGCTTGGCCGGTTACCTTTGTGCAGGCACAACACCCTGCTAGAGTCGTTTTTCGACGAAACGTTTTACGTAACTTGCGAAGGAAAATTCGGCTATGTCGTTTTGTATTTTTGCGGATTTTTCCGAGAGACGAAACATACGGACCAACGGAGGGTGACATGTGTCACCTCACAATGGAGGCAAGGCACTTGGCCGACCGGCAAGTGGTGCTAGATATTTGTGTAGATATTTGTGAGGGTTTTAAGGAGTAGGGTCTAGGGTGCACTTGGCTTGATCTTGGCCTTACACTTGCCTTGCACTTGGCTAGATCTTGGCCATTGGTTGGCCTTTGGGTTTGCTATAAATACCCCCTTAGTTGATGAACTTTCTTCATCCAAAAATCATTTTCCAAGTCTTGAAATCTCTCCCCCTTGGTGAGTTGAAATCGTCCAAAGCCCGCCCCTTTGAGTGAGGCTTGGCAGTGGGTACCCCTAGCCTAGTTGTTTTAGTATAATACCCTTTGTGGTATAGAAATACTCCCCTAGTATTGTTATAATGCCCAAAATACCTTAGCCTTGTACCTTGTAGTATTCCAAAGATACCTCTTTACGTAGAGTCCGGAAATACTACCTTTTGTCCTTTTAGTCTCAAACCGAAACCCTAAGGAAATCTTCATAGTTGGTTGAAGTATGTGAGTAGAAGTTGGTTAGAACTTCTAAGGGTTGTTTGGAGTGGTTTGGAGCGCACGGAGTGGAGCTAAACCTTGCTCGGAGCGACATTAAACTCGGATAATTTTGGGCTTATCGAGGTAATGATCATGTCCCTCTATTGTAATTGGAAATGACATGTTGGTTGAATATATAGTCGAAGTATACTATATATGGAACTACTTAGTATTCGGCAATGTCTTTTGACTTAAGCCTGAAGAATAAAGAATCGAATCAATCAGTATTTACATAGATGTGACAGTAGACTTGTGTAAGATATCGAGTAGAATTGTACACGTCCGTAGACGGTAAACCCCACGGTTGGCTTGTAGCCTACTCGATAGAGAGAGAGATTTACGCTGTCATGGGAGGTCTTCCGAATTTTCTCAGAGAAATGGAATCTTGTGTTTTGAGGTTAATAGAAGTTGTGGCCTTTTAGGTGAAAGTACTAAGAGTAGCGTATTCTACTGAGGAGTGGAAAGGGCTAGCAAGTTGTAGATTGGAGCATTTTGCTTATTGTCGATAAACCGTCGCGAGGTATGTGAACCTCTTCCTATCTTTTCTAGCATGATTGTTGTGGAACTATGTAGTGCGGTGACGCATACGTGCTAAGTGATTTGGTTGGTTTAAAACATAGGTGTTATAATAGCTTTATGGGAAGTTAGTTATAACGACCTTATGTAAGTGAAAATGGTTTACTGATGTTAGAAGTTAAGAGACTTGATCTTATAAGATAAGAGACTTAACTTATTTGTTTTAATGTGGATGTTTGTGTGAAACCTCATTCGTGAGTAATGAGTACTTGGTTTTAAAGGGATAATGTTTTACCGATTTCGAATCGAATGTGTATCGACAGCACCACCGCGGCGTTAATAAAGGAAAATGTATTGAATAATGATGTGTTGTATTAAAACCGAGAAACCTCCATCCGCATGAAGCTAAGATGAGACAAAATGATATTACATTTTCTAGATCATGGTCATTGTAATAAGATCGTTATAAACAAGAATAAACTACTCACGTATATGACATATGTTACTCAATTGTTCTAAAAAGGAATCAAGTGATTAAGTTTGGGAACTATGAAACCATTTGAAAATGAGAAGCTTGAGTAATTGAAACTAGGCAAACTGGAACTTAGGAAAAGAATGTTGTTACTTGATTTTGAAAAGGAAGGTGGGTTGGTCATTCTAATACTACGGTATCGGGTGACTTTTATAAAAGTAATGGATCTCTTTAAAAGAACTTAACGTATGTAGTACTTTGGGGTTAAAACCCGGACTTTGGCATAAAATGAAAGTACTTTGAGTTGTGTGAAACTTGCTTATGCTTGTTGTTGTGAAACTTGCCTATGCTTGTGATGATAGCCTTTATTGTACAAGCGTTGTGTTTCTGTGTTACCGCGTCTCTCGATAGAGGTCGGTTGGTCGTTGAGAACTTACTTGACGCGCTGCAGTGACGGAGAAATTCCACTGCACGTTCGCTGATAATATTATTGTTGTTAATCGCTTTGGACATACCGACACGATGCGTAGCGCACGTATGCTTCCATTTTGGTTAAGGTCTTGTGGTTAATCGCTTTGGATATATCGACACGACGCGTAGCGCACGTATGTTTCATTTTGATTATCGCCTTGTGATTTCCTTTTGGACATACCGACACGACGCGTAGCGCACGCGGGTATCGTCCATTTGGAATGTTGTCTTATTTTTCCTTCGACATACTGACACGATACGTAGCGCACGGGTATGCTTCCATTTGGATTGCTGTCTTGTTGTTGAGGTCACATGGACATGTCTACACCGATGCAGAATTCCGGGGGCATGTGGCCATGGGACATTGGTATTATTGTTGCATCATGGACATGTCTACACCGGCGCAAGATTCCGGGGCACGCGCCATAATGCGAACTGATTGAGGTTGGGCGTGAGACCCATAGTTATATCGAGTGATGATCGCTTTTATGTTGTGAATCGTAGTTTGGTTATCATACATGTCTCCCGCTTTATATAGACTAGTATGATTTCATTTACTGATTGCATTTCACATACTTGGTACTTGTCAGATCGACCTCCTTGGTCGAGCGTATAAAGAGGCCGAGCTCTACCACGAATGCACCAACCGTGGCTCTCCGTATGGCACATCACGAGAAGGGCCGTAGGGCATGCCTCGAGGATCGCAAGAGCCCGGCACCATTTGTTGGGTCGCCGGAGCAAGGCTCGCGGCAAAGTTACAAAAGTGGTATCAGAGCAGTTAATCCTCGGAAAGTGTCTACAGACCGTGTCTAGTAGAGTCTTGATTATCGGTGTGTTGTGCACCACATCTATAATCGCGAGGCTATAGGACATTTAGGATTGGTTTCCATTCTTCTCATTCCGAGATCGTGCCTTAGAGTCTGTGTTGTAAGTTGTACCCTCCGACGTATCTCGCTTTTACCGTTATGCCTCCGCAGTGCAACCAGAGCCCGGAGGGCAAGGCACCGAGGGTGCCGCTAGTGAGATCTGAGGAGTACGAGGCGCAGCCCGCACAAGACTGAGGTCAGGCTTGACGGCGGGTTTCGCGACGCCGCCAAAGACCAAAGAGTTTAGAGCCGCAGCGGGGTGATGAGACTACAAGACTGAGCCTCCACTCCCACACCGAGGCAGGAGATGGGTTACGCGAGATGGCCCGATTATTGGCCGTGGTGGCAGATATGAGACAGCCGGACGCAGCAGCCTGCCCAAGAGCACCGCCGTTCACCCCGAGCAGATAGTTTGAGGCTACGGACTTTCGAGTTAGAGCCCGCCATAGTTTTATGGGTCGAGGCACGAGGATGATCCGCAGAATTCATCCGCGATTCACGATCACGCGGGTGATCAAGGCTTCGTAAACCGAGTTCAGGACCTTTGTTCGCATCGGCCGCGTGATACCGCAATGATCGTTTGATTCTAGGAGCTTTCCGGGAGAGCATGCACTCAGCAGCATGGGATGAGTTTCGGGGCTTTCTCACGCACTTCTTGCCTCCGCAGATGAGGAGGCACGCCGGCGATTTTTGTTCTTCGAGACAGGGCGACCGTCAGTGAGTACAATGTCGAGTTCGATTCTTTGCTCGATATGTCCCTGCGCTTAGTTGCGAATATGGAGGATAGGGTGCATCGCCACGCCACCGGCTTGATGATTATATGGCGAATCTTGTGCGGTATTTCTCTTCACCGCATGGACATTGCCCGCACGCAGCTCATGCACTAGGATGTGAGGCACGGAGGGTCGACGGAATGACTGGATCGCGAGAAGAGGCCGTGACGGCAGGTCCTGGTGGCTTTCGAGGCGGACCGCCTCAGAAGAGTTAGTTATATACCCCACCGTACAGAGTGGTCCTCCACCGCCTTCGTGAGCAGTCGTGGCTCGAGGTTCGATTTTCGGCAGAGGGTGTTAACCACCAAGCCACCCCTACCTCGTTGTGACCATTGTGGTAGACTCCATTTTGGAGAGTGTCGTGCTAGATTGGGAGTTTGTTTTGCATGCGGCGCAGGCCATTTTGCGAGGAACTGTCCGACCAAGGGAAGCGCGGATGTTACGACTCACCTTCGTGATCTGTGGGTTCATCACCTTCTACCTATGCCACTGCAGGCGTGCCTATGTTTAGAGTGAGCGGTAGCTTCGTATATCCTTAACCCTCTAGAGTTTTGGTATGCTTGTTATGATGATCTCATTATTGTGTGCTATGTACGGATAGCATTGTGATATGTGTGAGTTAAAATGCATGGTTAGTTGGAAGGATACGTATGAGGCATGGTAAGTGTGAACCTTAGACTATTTCACGATCGAGACCTTAGAGGTAAGGTCGTCTTGAGTAAAAGATTCGCTTTATGTTTGACCTTTATAAGGGTGAGTAGTATACGTGGGATTTATTTGTGTGATAAGTCCGTGGGTAGTGTGAGATGGAAGTGGTAGCTTTCGTGATGTGAATTAGTAAGATTGTTCGAATCGGGAACAAGAGTTTGGCGCGTTGGGGTCGGGTTGAGGACCATTTGCGTCAACCCAGAACCCGGTTTTGGGTGGGGTCGATCCGTGGTCCCGCCAGTGGTAGGGTCACGAGGGTGCTAGGCCCGAGTTTAGACGCACCATCGTATGAGTTTGTGGATGTGTTCGACTGCAATCGTCGTGAAGGCCAGAATGGCCTTGGGGATATTACGGCTAGTAAGGCGACCAAGTTTGAGGTGGTGACTCCAAAGTTTTGGAAACGGAAGCGATGACTAAAGTGTGGCACGTATACTAGAAGAGTTCGTGTTCGAGAAGCGGCACGACGAGTAAGGAAGGAGAACGCAGTGTTATTTCGCGCTGCCGCGCGTTGGCAATTTGTTAGAAGAGCTTCATCGATATCCGTCTTGTGAAGGAACATTCGACGAATGTTTCGGCGAGGGGAGAATGTTATACCCGTATTTCCAGAGTATGTATGCGAGGACGCACGCATGCGAGAATACAGAAAGATTGGAAAGGAAGAAAGAGTGATTTTTCCACTAAAAGTTTCCTTTTGTGAAGGAAAAAGGTTCGTTAATGGGAATTGATTCCCGATTTGGTATTCGGACTTCTGAATATTAGAGAATTATGGAATTTTATTTTCGAATGGTCACGTGGGCCCACGGAGAAATTTACTGATTTTGTGGCCCACTTTGTTTTGAGATTTTGGCCATTGTGGATATTTTTGAAAGACGCTTTTGGAGGCCAATGAGGGTGACACGTGTCACCCCGCCTGCGTGGCTGGCCGAAGTTACCTTTGTGCACAACACCCGTTAGAGTCATTTTTCGACTAAACGCTTTACGTAACTTGCGAAGGAAAATTCCGCTATGTCGCTTTGTATTTTTGCGGATTTTTCCGAGAGACGAAACATTCTCGACCAACGAGGGTGACATGTGTCACCCTCACAACGGAGGCAAAGCGTGACTTGGCCGAATTGGCGGGCAAGTGGTGCTAGATATTTGTGTAGATATTTGAGGGTTTTAAGGAGTAGGGTCTAGGGTGCACTTGGCTTGATCTTGCCTTACACTTGCCTTGCACTTGGCTAGATCTTGTCCATTGGTTGGCCTTTGGGTTTGCTATAAATACCCCTTAGTTGATGAACTTTCTTCATCCAAAAATCATTTTCCAAGTCTTGAAATCTCTCCTCATGAGTCAAATCGTCCAAAGCCCTCCCCCCCCGTTGAGTGAGGCTTGGCCGTGGGGTACCCCCCCCCTAGCCGAGTTGTTTTCGTATAATACCCCGTGTTATGGTATAGAAATACTCCCCGCGTATGGTTATAATGCCCAAAAAACCATAGCCTCAGACCTTGTAGTATTCCAAAGATACCTCTTTACGTAGAGTCAGGAAATACTACCTTTTGTCCTTTTAGTCTCAAACCGAAACCCTAAGGAAATCTTCATAGTTGGTTGAAGTATGTGAGAAGTTGGTTAGAACTTCTGGGTTGTTTGGAGTGGTTTGAGCGCACTGAGTGAGCTAAACCTTGCTCGGGAGCGACATTAAACTCGGATAATTTTGGGCTTATCGAGGTAATTATCTTGTCTCTATTGTAATTGGAAATTACATGTTTGGTTGAATATATAGTCAAGTATACTATATATGGAACTACTTAGTATTCGCAATGTCTTTTGACTTAAGCCCAAGAATAAAGAATCGAATCGAACTGTATTTACATAGGATCAGACGCGGTAGACTTGTGTAGTACATCGAGTAGAATTGTACACGTCCGGTAGACGTGTAAACCCCCGGTTGGCTTGGTAGCCGCCTCGATAGAGAGGAGATTTACGCCGCATGGGGTGAGGTCACGAATTTTCCAGAGAAATGGAATCTTGTGTTTGAGGTTAATAGAAGTTGTGGCCTTTTTAGGTGAAAGTACTAAGAGTAGCGTATTCTACTCGAGTGGAAAGGGCTAGCAAGGTTGTAGTACTTGGAGCATTTGCTTATTGTCGATAAACCGTCATGAGGTATGTGAACCTCTTCCTATCTTTTCTAGCATGATTGTTGTGAATTATGTAGTACGGCAGACGCATACGTGCTAAGTGATTTGGTTGGTTTAAAACATAGGGTGTTATAATAGCTTTATGGGAAGTTAGTTATAACGACCTTATGTAAGTGAAAATGGTTTCTTGATGTTAGAAGTTAAGAGACTTGATCTTATAAGATAAGAGACTTAACTTATTTGTTTTAATGTGGATGTTTGTGAAACCTCATTCGTGAGTAATGAGTACTTGGTTTTAAAGGGATAATGTTTTATCGATTTCGAATCGTAATGTATCGATGCACCACCGCAAATAAGCGTTAATAAAGGAAAATGTATTGAATAATGATGTGTTGTATTAAAACCAAGAGAAACCTCCATCCGCATAAGCTAAGATGAGACAAAATGATATTACATTTTCTAGATCATGGTCACGTAATAAGATCGTTATAAACAAGAATAAACTACTCACGATATGACATATGTTACTCAATTGTTCTAAAAGGAATCAAGTGATTAAGTTTGGGAACTATGAAACCATTTGAAAATGAGAAGCTTGAGTAATCAAACTAGGCAAACCGGAACTTAGGAAAAGAATGTTGTTACTTGATTTTGAAAAGGAATGTGGGTTGGTCATTCTAATACTACGTATCGTGACTTTTATAAAAGTAATGGATCTCTTTAAAAGAACTTAACGTATGTAGTACTGGGGTTAAAACCCGACTTTGGCATAAAATGAAAGTACTTTGAGTTGTGTGAAACTTGCCTATGCTTGTTGTTGTGAAACTTGCCTATGCTTGTGATGATTGCCTTTATTGTACAAGTGTTGTGTTTCTGTGTTACTGCGTCTCGATGTAGGTCGGTGATCGTTGAGAACTTACTCGACGCGCTTGCAGACGAGAAATTCCACGCACGCTTCTCGCTGATAATATTATTGTTGTTAATCGCTTTGGACATATCGACACGATGCGTAGCGCACGCATGCTTCCATTTTGGTTAAGGTCTTGTGGTTAATCGCTTTGGATATCTCGACACGACGCGTAGCGCACGTATGTTTCATTTTGATTATCGCCAGTGATTTCCTTTTGGACATACCGACACGATGCGTAGCGCACGTATCGTCCATTTGGAATGTTGTCTTATTTTTCCCTTTGGACATACCGACACGACGCGTAGCGCACGTATGCTTCCATTTGGATTCTTTGTCTTGTTGTTGAGGTCACATGTACATGTCTACACCGATGCACTCGGCATACGCCATGGGACATTGGTATTATTGTTGCATCATGGACATGTCTACACCGTCGCGATTCCGGCACGCGCCATAATGCGAACTGATTGAGGTTGCGTGAGACCCATAGTTATATCGAGTGATGATCGCTTTATGTTGAATCGTAGTTTGGTTATCATACATGCTCCCGCTTTATATAGACTAGTATGATTTCATTTCTGATTGCAGTTTCACATACTTGGTACTGCCAGATCGACCTCCTTCGGCCGCTCATGCCGCAGTAGAGGTACATCGGCCGTGGATCCTCGCTCATAGGATCACCGTTCGCAGATTGGGAAGCTCCGTTTCTCCGAGGCTTATCTTTTGGTATGTGTTCCCCGAGTTGTAGGTTCTTGTACATCTCAGGTATGGCGGGCCCCGTCTGGCCATAGTCGTTGTAAATCTTAGAGGTCTGTAGTCGCTGCAAGTGTGGCGGGTTGTAAAAGGATTAAACTGTTGTGTTTTATGTTTATACCAAGGCAACCGGTTTGTCTGCTTATTTATTATATCTCTTGTTTAATAACTCATGTTTTATGTTCCGCTGATTTTCTCTGATGTATGTATCGCTAGGGTGCCCGGGGTAAGGCACCAGTTGTTATACCCCGTAGTTCCAGGGTATGTATGCGAGGACGTACGTACGAGAATACGACAGAAAGATTGGAAAGGAAGAAAGAGGCGATTTTTCCACGGAAAAGTTTCCGGTCTTTGTGAAGGAAAAAGGTTCGTTTATGGGAATTGGATTCCTGATTTGGTATTCGGACTTCCCGAATATTAGAGAATTATGGAATTTTATTTGAAATGGTCACGTGGGCCCACGGAGAAATTCTGATTTGTGGCCCGCTTTGATTTTGAGATTTTGGCCGCTTTGGATATTTTCTAAGACGAAATATTTTGACGAATCGGGGCGACACGTGTCACCCCACGTGGCACCTTTGGGCGAAATATGTTTGCGCACAACACCTTGCTAGAGTCGTTCGACGAAACGTTTTCAGACTTCGTAGGGAATTTCCGCTATGTCATTTAGTATTTTTGCGGATTTTTCCGAGAGGCGAACATTTTGGGACCAACGAGGGCGCACGGCACCCTCTCATCAGTGGGCAAAAGGGGCGCATACGGGCGATTTTGGGAAGGCAAGGAGATATTTTGGTAGATATTTTGTGCAAGTTGGCTAGGTACACATGGGTGAATCTTGGCCCTACACTTGCCTAACACTTGGCTAGATCTTGGCCATTGGTTGGCTTTCACTGACCTATAAATACCCTCCCTTGGAAGACTAATTCATTCACAATTTGCCTAAGTCTTGAAAGCTTCTTCCTTCCCTTAGTGTGGTGTCTTGCCGAGAGCCCCTCCTCCCCTCGTCGAGAGTCCCCTAGTGGGCAGGCCGAGGGTAGACACCCTCCTTTGGTGCAGCTGGGTACCCCTAGCCTTGTTGCTTTGTATAATACCCCCTGTGGTATAGAAATACTCTCCAAGTATTGTTATAATGCCCAAATTACCTTAGCCTTATACCTTGTAGTATTCTAAGGTTATACCTTTACAAAAAGCCCAGTTATACTATTATACTTCCCGTCAGTCACAAAACCGAAACCCTAGGAAAATCTCCATTGTCGTTTGGAGTATTGTGTAGAAGTTGGTTAGAACTTCAAGGGTGGTTTAGAAAGGGTTGAGCGCTGAGTGGAGCTAAACGATTGCCGGATCGACTTTATACTTGGATAATTATGGGCTTATCGAGGTAAATATCTTGTCCCTCTATTGTAATTGGAAATTACATGTTGTTGATTATATAGTTGAAGTATAATATATATAGAACTAAGCTTAGTACTTCGGCAATGTCTTTTGACTTAAGCTCAAGAATCGACCGAATCGAATCAGTAATTACATGGGGTATTAGATAGACTTGTGTAGTAGCAGTGGAGTAGAATTGTACCGTAGGGTTAGATGTATAACCCCTCTGGTTGGCTTGTAGCTACCGATAGAGAGGAGATTTACGTTTGTCATGGGGAGGTCGCAAAATTTCAGAGAAAGTTCTACGATGAGACCTAAATGTTAATAAAGCACTGTGGCCTTATAGGTTGAAGTACTACGTGTGGCACGCTCTACTTGGCTTAAGGAGTAGCCGGCGCTTGAGGTACTGAGCATTTTGCTATTAGTCGATAATCGTCGCGAGGTATGTGAACCTCTTCCTATCTCTCTAGCATGATATGTGAACTATGTAGTGCGGTGAGGCGCATACGTGCTAAATGTGTTTGAATGGTTTAAAACATAAAGTGTTATAACGCTTTATGGGAAGTTGGTTATAACGACTTTTATGTTAGTAAGAAAATACATGTGGTTTTTAAAAGGTAATCGATTTGAACTATAAGCGCTTGTTATATGATAAGAAAGAACTTGAAGTATTTTCAAAAGATTTTGAATCATTTTGAAAGGAGAAGTAATACTTGGTGTTTGAAAACTTAAGAGTTATACTAGCTTTATGGGAAGTTAGGTATAACGGCTTAAGAATGCTTTCTCGATTTCGAAATCGAATGTATCGACAAACCATCGCAGCGTTAATAAAAGGAAATGTTTTGAATAATTAAGTATTATGAAAACCAAGAGAAACTTCCATCCGCATAAGCTAAGATGAGACAAAATGATATTTCCTAGATCATGTTCATTGTAATAAGATTGTTATAAACAAGAATATCCTACTCACATATAAGGCTTATGTTTCTCAGTTGTTTAAAAGAGAATTATATTCTTAAATGAATAAGACTATGAACTTAAACCTTTCTAAAAATAAGAAACGTGAACATTTGAAATTAGGCAAACTTGACGCTTGAAAAATTATGTTGTTACTTGATTTTACAAAGGTAAGAGTTTTAGTTTTCTTAAAAGGACAAATACTCTATTTTATACTACGGGTATTGTGTGACTTATGTGAAAGAAATGATCTTTTTAAGATTTTAATGTGAAGTACTTTGGGGATAGATACGAACTTGTTAGTAGAAAGTACTGTGTGAATAACTTGATTGTATTGGTTTGTGATAGCCTTGTAATACTTTCTTGTTCTGTGATAAGTAAACGTGTTAGGATGCTACGTGTTAGTATCTTGTGATGTTTGTGTAAAGGGGTTTCCCTTGATTGTGCTTATTAACTATCGTTATGATAGTATGGTGGCATTCATCTCTTGAGATGATTCCGGGTTAAGTCGCCTCCGACGCGGGTAGACTCAGCGTGATGCAGGACCATGATTCGAGAATACCTCACGCGGGTCCCGGGGCCTATGCGAGCTACGAGAGTTCCGTGTTAGTGTCGTCCTTACGGGCACGCGTCCTCGTGGCTACGGACTCGAAGTCGGGGCGATGCCGGGAGTAGCTACCGACGCGGGAATACCTCGCGCGCCGATGAGATTGGCCTACGCGGAGTGCGGAAGTTCCAGGACTAGACGCCGCACATTAGATCTGCGGGCAAGTGGCGGCCTTTGATCATGTGGCCAGACAGATCTTATAATACGATTTATGACCTTGTTGGTACTGCGGGTGTTAGTAGTCGGCTATGCCTTCGCATTTACCCTGCATGCTTTATTAGGACACAGTGGGACACGTGTTCATGTGTATTCCTTGGTGCTTGTATATCATAAACTGCCGGCAGTGAGGAAGGTATTCCACGGGCACGATTGATGTTGTGGGCGTGAGGCCCATTGTTAAATTAAGTGATGACTTGAGGGCGTGAGTCCCTGACTTGACATGACTGCTTATTTATGGTGAGCGTAGTTTGTTATCATACATGTCTCCCGCTTTGTATAGACTACTATGATTTCATTTACGATTTATTTTTAGTTTCACATACTCGCATTTGCCAGATCGACCTCGCCGGGCCGCGTTCATGCCGCAGTTGAGGTACATCGTTGATCCTAGCTCTCGGGTCACGATCAGCGATTGGGAAGCTCCGTTTCCGAGGCTTATCGGTGGTATAGTCCCGTCGTAGTAAGTGTTTACATTCGGGGTTTGGCGGCCCTGTCCCCGCCACTACGGTCGTATCATTCTTAGAGGTGCAGAGTAATCTTTGTGGCGGGGTTGGTAAAAGGATTGTCGTTCATTTGTAAAAGAGTTGATGGTTATATATATGCCAAAGGCAAGTTTTCACGATTATTGTTTTATATTTACGTTATCTCACGTTGTTGTTTTATGTTCCCGATTACTGATGTTGTGTCACTAGGGTGCCCGGTAAGGCACCATCCACGCCCGCCGGGTCGTGACAAAAGTGGTATCAGAGCGATTAATCCTGAAAGTGTCTACTGCATCAGTATCCAAGAAGTCTGATTATTCCGTGTCAGGCACCACATCAATAATCGAGAGGCTATAGGATATTTAGGATTGGTTTCATTCTTCTCACTCGAGATCGTGCCTTAGAGTCGTGTTGTAAGTTGGACCCTCCGACGAAATTCATTCCTTATCGTTATGCTCCGCGCAGGCAACCCGCCCGTGAGGGGCGGGCACCGGCGAGTCGCGAGTTGAGTTCGAGAAGGTGGCGAGGGCACAGCCCAATCATTACCTAGGGTAGTGCTTCATTCGGGAGTTTTGCGGCGTCACTAGCCCGCAGAGTTTAGCACGGCGCGGCGGCTCTGATGACCATAATATTTGAACCTTCGCCCACGATCGAGCAGAGAATATAGATTGCCAAGAGACAACCTTGTTACTAGCTGGATTTGGCTACCAGAGAGTATACCGATGTATCGCGAGTCTTGATGACTACCTAAGAGAGGGTTGTGCAAGAGTAATTCTTGATTGGCTGGCATGGCCTGTACGGGCTTATGTACAGCCGAAAAACGAGAGATTGTGGGTTAACCAAGCGACAAGAAGGCCAGCGGCAGCGTCCTTCGGTAACTTTCAAGGTGAGTATACCTAAGTGCTATGTTCGATGGCGGTGTTAGTTGTGATTAGAATCATGGTGGGTTAACCGAGTAAGATTTTGGGGATAGAGAAGTGTGAGCCTTAGAGTGTTATAATGAAAGACCTTAGAGGTAAGGCCATCTCGAGAAAGTGTAGTGTTATGTTTGACCCTTATAGGAGTGCATAGTGCACGCGAGCTATGTTCGTGGGATAAGTCCCAGAGTAGCGTGATTTGAAGGAAGGTAGTCGAGCTAAGAAGACCGCCAGGTTTTCGTAACGTGTTTAGTAAGATTGTTCCTTCGGGGAGCTAGTGTTTTGCGCAATACCGGGTCGGGTTGAGGCTACGTGCGGGTCAACCCGCCAGAGGTTTGGGTGCGGGTCAGTTTGTGGTGGTCCTCTTGTGTTAGGGTCGTGAGGTGTTAGGCCCATGTTTAGTTAGCCGCGCAAGTTCGTGGATGCGTTCGACCGCTGGTCGGGCCGATGGGCGACATCGTGTTCTTCTGGCCGTGGTCGTTCCTGGCGGTGTTGATGTTATCGAAAAGGTTGTGAGGTTGCACGGTGCCTACCTTCACCTTATGACGACATGAGAGCCCGTGGTACACTGCTTTCTTTCGGGAGTTTGTACGAGCAGGCTAGAACTCGTGAGTCTCTCAGACGCATTCGCCTCGCCGTTGTTTTGATTTGAGATGAGCCGCGAGGATCGTTGTTCCGGTTAGAGTGTTTAAGCTACCATTTCATGTTGATGTCGCTTGCGACGCCAGGGCGTAAATGCAAGTCACGGTCGATTGGTTCGATGTTGGCGTGGTTCAGATAGTTGGTTGAGCTTGTTCCAGCAGATGGATAGTGAAGCTTGTCTAGAAGAAGTTACGCACTCGGAGAATTGTGCGATAATGGCGACGACGCCAGAGTTGAGCCGACGGCCTTCTTGAAAGTACCACCCTGCTAGGGTGTGACGAGTTTGGAAACAAAAGGAACTTAGCCCGAGTTACTTTGGGCCTTTGTGAGTTCATGTGAAGAATAGGCCGTTGCCTATATGTTAGCATTTGCCGTCCGACTTAGGAAGAAGGGCGTCCGGTCTTTCGTATTGTTATGTTCGGAAAGTATCGAAGATCCATCCGAACGTTCCCGATTAATGATGACCACGTTAGAGATAGTAACCCGAGTTTTGGATACTAAAGCGATCGTGAATGTGGTAAGAGTTCGAGTGTACGATCCTCCGGATCGCAGGCCCGGCACCATTTGTCGGGTCGTCGAGCAAGGCTCTCGCAGAGTGACAAAAGTGGTATCGATGACTAAGTATATTTTGACCGGGAAGAGGTATTTGTGGTGATGTATAGGTGTTTCCTCGTGGACTTAGATGTAAGTTTTGCGCAGGTGTTTCCATGGCCAGCTGTGGCAGGATTGTTTCGTAAGTATAGTAGTGAAGACTATACTGTCACGTGTTCGTTTTTGAGACTTAGAAGGAACATTCGGACGAATGTTTCTGGGGGAAGAATGTTATACCCGTAGTTCCGTGGTATGTATGCGAGGACGCACGCACGAGAATACGGCTGTAAAGATTGAAAGGAAGAAAGAGGCGATTTTTCCACGGAAAAGTTTCCTTGTGAAGGAAAAGGTTCGTTTATGGAATGGATTCCTGATTTGGTATCGGACTTCCCGAATATTAGAGAATTATGGAATTTTATTTTCGAAAATGGTCACGTGGGCCCACGGAGAAATTTACGCTTTGTGGGGCCCGCTTTGATTTTGAGATTTTGGCGTTTTGGATATTTTCTAAGACGAAATATTTTGGGCGAATCGGGGCGACACGTGTCACCCCACGTGGCACCTTTGGGCGAAATATGTTTGTGCACAACACCCTTAGAGTCGTTTTCGACGAAACGTTTTCACACTTTCGTAGGGAATTTCCGGCTATGTCATTTAGTATTTTTGGATTTTTCCGAGAGGCGGAACATTTTGGACCAACGAGGGCACTTGGCACCCTCTCATCAGTGGGCAAAGGGGCACGTGGACGATTTTGGGAAGGCAAGTGGGAGATATTTTGGTAGATATTTTGTGTGCAAGTTGGCACAGTACACATGGGTGAATCTTGGCCCTACACTTGCCTAACACTTGGCTAGATCTTGGCCATTGGTTGGCTTTCACTTGACCTATAAATACCTCCCTTGGAAGACTAATTCATTCACAATTTGCCTAAGTCTTGAAAGCTTCTTCCTTCCCCTTAGTGTGGTGTCTTGGCGAGAGCCCTCCCTCCCCTCGCCGAGAGTCCCCAGTGGGAGGCCGGAGGGTAGACACCCCCTCCTGGTGCAAGCAGTGGGGTACCCCCTAGCCTTGTTGCTTTCAGTATAATACCCCTCATGGTATAGAAATACTCTCCAAGTATTGTTATAATGCCCAAATTACCTTAGCCATATACCTTGTAGTATTCTAAGGTTATACCTTTACAAAAAGCCCAGTTATACTATTATACTTCCCGTCAGTCACAAAACCGAAACCCTAGGAAAATCTCCATAGTCCGTTGGAGTATTGTGTAGAAGTTGGTTAGAACTTCTAAGGGTGGTTTAGAGCGGTCGAGCGCCTGAGTGGAGCTAAACGATTGCCCAGGATCGACTTTATACTTGGATAATTATGGGCTTATCGAGGTAAATATCTTGTCCCTCTATTGTAATTGGAAATTACATGTTGTTGATTATATAGTTGAAGTATACTATATATAGAACTAAGCTTAGTACTGCGGCAATGTCTTTTGACTTAAGCCTGAAGAACTGAACTGAACTGAACTGTAATTACATAGGACTGTATTACAGTAGACTTGTGTAGTAGTACCGTGGAGTAGAATTGTACCCGTTAGGGTTAGATGTATCACCCCCCCCCCTGGTTGGCTTGGTAGCCGGCCTCGATAGAGGAGGAGATTTACGCTGTTGCGGAGGTCACGAAATTTCGTAGAAAGTTCTACGATGAGACCTAAATGTTAATAAGCACTTGTGGCCTTATAGGTCAAGTACTACGTGTGGCGCGTTCTACTTGGCTAAGGAGTAGCCGACGGCGAGGTACTCGAGCATTTTGCTATTAGTCGATAATCGTCGCGAGGTATGTGAACCTCTTCCTATCTCTACAGCATGATATGTGTGAACTATGTAGTACTAGACGCATACGTGCTAAATGTGTTTGAATGGTTTAAAACATAAAGTGTTATAACGCTTTATGGGAAGTTGGTTATAACTTTATGTTAGTAAGAAAATACATGTGGTTTTTAAAAGGTAATGATTTGAACTATAATCGGCTTGTTATATGATAAGAAAGAACTTGAAGTATTTTCAAAAGATTTTGAATCATTTTGAAAGGAGAAGTAATACTTGGTGTTTGAAAACTTAAGAGTTATACTAGCTTTATGGGAAGTTAGGTATAACGGCTTAAGAATGCTTTCTTGATTTCGAAATCGTAATGTGTATCGACAAACCAACTGCGGCGTTAATAAAAGGAAATGTTTTGAATAATTAAGTATTATGAAAACTAAGAGAAACTTCCATCTGCATAGAAGCTAAGATGAGACAAAATGATATTTCCTAGATCATGGCTGCTGTAATAAGATTGTTATAAACAAGAATATCCTACTCACATATAAGGCTTATGTTTCTCAGTTAGTTTAAAAGAGAATTATATTCTTAAATGAATAAGACTATGAACTACGAAACCTTTCTAAAATAAGAAACGTGAACATTTGAAATTAGGCAAACTTGACGTTTGAAAAATTATGTTGTTACTTGATTTTACAAAGGTAAGAGTTTTGGTTTTCTAAAAGGACAAATACTCTATTTTATACTACTGTATTGTGTGACTTATGTGAAAGAAACAGATCTTTTTAAGATTTTAATGTGTGAAGTACTTTGGGGATAGATAATTCGAACTTGTTAGTAGAAAGTACCTTGTGTGAATAACTTGATTGTATTGGTTTGTGATAGCCTTGTAATACTTTCTTGTTCTTTGTGATAAGTAAACGTGTTAGGATGCTACGTGTGTTAGTATCTTGTGATGTTTGTGTAAAGCGGGTTTCCCTTGATTGTGCTTATTAACTATCACGTTATGATAGTATGGTGGCATTCATCTCTTGAGATGATTCCGGGTTAAGCCGCCTCCGACGCGGGTAGACTCAAAGTGTGCAGGACCATGATTCGAGAATACCTACGCGGGTCCCGGGGCCTATGCGCGAGCTACGAGAGTTCGAGTTAGTGTCGTCCTTTATGGGCACGCGTCCCGTGGCCATGCGCGACTCGAAAGTCCGGGACGATGCCGGGAGTAGCTACCGATGCGGGAATACCTCACGCGCCGATGAGATTGGCCTACGCGAATGCGGAAGTTCGTGACTAGACGCGCAGACATTAGATATGCGGGCAAGTGGCGGCTTTGATCATGTGACGGTCAGACAGATCTTATGATACGATTTATGACCTTGTTGGTATCGTGGTGTTAGTAGTCGCTATGCCTTCAGACTTACCCCGCAGTTTTATTAGGACACAGTGGGACACGTGTTCATGTGTATTCCTTGGTGCTTGTATATCATAAACTGCCGGCAGTGAGGAAGGTATTCCACGGGCACGATTGATGTTGTGGGCGTGAGGCCCATTGTTAAATTAAGTGATGACTTGAGGGCGTGAGTCCCTGACTTGACATGACTGCTTACTTATGGTGAACTGTAGTTTGGTTATCATACATGTCTCCTGCTTTGTATAGACTACTATGATTTCATTTACAGTATTTATTTTCAGTTTCACATACTGCACTGCCAGATCGACCTCCTTCGGGGCCGCGTTCACGCCGCAGTTGAGGTACATCGGTCGTTGATCCTAGCTCGTGGTCACAGTTCAGCGTTTGGGAAGCTCCGTTTCTCGAGGCTTATCCGGTGGTATAGTCCTCGTCGTAGTAAGTGTTTACATTCGGGGTTTGGCGGGCCCCGTCCCGCCACTACGGTCGTATCATTCTGTGAGGTCCGTAGTACTTGTTGTAAGGTGGTTGGTAAAAAGGATTGCCATTCATTTGTAAAAGAGTTGATGGTTATATATATGCTAAAGGCAAGTTTTCACATTATTGTTTTATATTTCGTTATCTCATGTTGTTGTTTTATGTTCCATTGACACTGATGTTGTGTCACTAGGTGCCCGGTAAGGCACCACCACGGCCCGGGGCTGTCGTGACACGAAGAACGCCCCTAACGGGTCGTTACAAGTTCCTTCAAGATGCTTTTGTACGGCATGGTACGCGGCCTTGTCCCGTCATATTTCAAGATAACTCTTAGAGGTCTGTATTCATACGTGGGATCGACTGCAGCAGTAAAGTGTCTTTTGTTTATGTATATTATACGGAGCCTCGGTTGCCCTTTGCACGACGCTGGTTAAAAAAATGAGGCGTTATTTAAGTTCCGCAGTTTACTTATGTTGTTAAGGTAGAAGGGTGCCCAGGTAGGGCACCAGTCACGGGCCGCGGCGCCAAGGCGGGATTTTTCCGCAGTAAAGGGAGAAAAACAGGGGATATTTTCGAGAAAAGCCTATGGGAGGGTGACAAGTGTCCCTCCCATCTTTTTGACCAAGAAAAGGGTCCTATTTTAGGGCCAAGTCTTGGAAGACTTGGTCATTTTCATCTAACCCTCCTAAGAACTCCTCTCTCTTTTCTCTCTAGACTTTTTGAAGAAAACCTAGCCTAAGGAAGAATGGTTGGAGCGGCGGCAAGAAGGCAAAGTGTTGGTAAGCTTGTAGGAGGTGCGCGTGGACGAGTTTGGCGGGAAAGGAGTTGAAGACAAAGGGCTTTAGTGGGCTAATCCAAAAGGTAAAAGATTCCCTCTTCTCTTGGATATAAGTTATAATACTTGTTATAGTTGATATAGACCACGTGAATCATGTATTAGAGATTGGTAAGTACTATGGATTTTGGAAGGCTAGAAATCCGAAAATGACATTGTCACGACCCGACCAGCTCGCGATCGTGCCCTACTCCGCACCCTTTGTATACATTAGAGAAAATCAGCGAACATACATGAAACTTAAAAATAAATCATCAAAGGTAAAATCAACAAAGTTAGCCGATGTGGCTACCTTCCCGACATACATATATATAACCAAGCGGTTGCCTCATTTCTTTACAAAAGACCCACACATGTGACTCTGCACCTCTAAGAGTTTCAACATAACCATCGTGGCGGACGGGGCCCCGCCATACCCGAATATTCATGAAACTACTACCTCGTGGAAAACCGTATCAAGAGCTAAGCCTCCGAGCAAATGGAGCTTTCTCAAAATCAACCGAGATCCTAAGAGCGAGGATCACCAACCTGGGTACCTAAACTCGCGGCATGAACGCAGCCCAAGGGGGTCAAGACAACAAATTCTAATATGGAACAGAATATAACGTACAATAAACAAATCATAACTGTACAATAGAATGACCGGGACAAGTATAAAAAGTACATACCAGATCCTGCCGTGTCATTACCACTTATGAACTTAATCGTAGCTTATTATCTATTCCCATTTTCAATAAAAGTTATAGTCACACTCTGTGCACATGATTAGGAAAATCATTAAGTTCATTACCATATAACTTACTTATCTTTCATAACACAATCCGACCCTTTTATGGAGGGACGCATATACTACCCGGCCCAATCCAAGACGCGATCAAGTCAAACAAAATAGCAAAGTGTGGCCGTGGAATCCCCCATCACTGCCGACAGCTATAAGTGTCAAATATAACCATGTGATTTAATCTGGCATCCCACCTCACTGCCGGGCGCATACATACACAATACATATATATATCTCCTGCCCGTGGAATCCCACATCACTGTAGACAGCTATAAGTGTAGAATATAACCATGGGTCTCACGCCCATAATATCAATCAAAGCAGGTGGTATAACGTCTTGGGGGTTACCCCTCATTTATACTCTTACCCTGGAGAAAGTGGTAAAGCAGGGGGTATAACGTCTCGGGGATTGCCCCTCATTTATACTCTTACCCTGGAGAAGGTGGTATAACGCCTGGGCTTGCCTCATTTATACTCTTACCCTATCTCGACCGGCCGTCAAACAACACATAAAGCGGTGGTACAACGCCTTGGGGTTTACCCTCACTTATACTCTTACCCCGAGAAGGTGGTATAACGTCTGGGCTTGCCTCAATTATTCTCTTACCCTATCTCGACCGACCATCAAACAAGACATAAGCACTACCATGTCTTTTATAAAAATCCGAATTTAACCCAAGTACTACAAATAACTAAGCATACCCGTGGAATCACATCACCGCTTCAGACGCCCAAGTAACTTATAACAAGACACACTTCTCCAACCGAGAGTCGCGGCAACGTAATAAAACATAGTACTTGCACTCAAAGGCTATCACCAGCACATATAGGCTAATTCTCAATTAACCAAGCCAAAGTACTTATCAGGGCACAAATAGAATAATTCTCATTTAACAAGCCAAAGTACTTATCAGGGCACAAATAGAATAATTCTCATTTAACAAGCCAAAGTACTTATCAGGGCACAAATAGAATAATTGTCATTTAACAAGTCAAAGTACTTATCAGGGCACAAATAGAATAATTCTCATTTAACAAGCCAAAGTACTTATCAGGGCACAAGTAGAATAATTCTCATTTAACAAGCCAAAATACTTATCAGGGCACAAATAGAATAATTCTCATTTAACAAGCCAAAGTACTTATCAGGGCACAAGTAGAATAATTATCATTTAACAAGCCAAAGTACTTATCAGGGCACAAATAGAATAATTCTCATTTAACAAGCCAAAGTATCACGTGACGACATTCTTTTCAAAAGACTCCTTTCCAAATAAAACTTCCCCGATACTAACAACCGTAGTATCAAGTCCTATCTACCTTTCAAGACAAGTCACAATACCTTTTTAGAAATACAATTACCGGCTTCTAAATCAAGTGACTTCTTTGTTAAAAACCTTAAGCAATTGGTACCTTTAAACCAATTTGCCCTTCCTTAATACAAGTAGAACAATTGGTACTTATCAGGGCACAAGTAGAATAATTCTCATTTAACAAGCCAAAGTACTTATCAGGGCACAAATAGAATAATTCTCATTTAACAAGCCAAAGTACTACGTACGTACATTCTTTTCAAAAGACTCCTTTCCAAATAAAACTTCCCCGATACTAACAACCGTAGTATCAAGTCCTATCTACCTTTCAAG
This sequence comes from Przewalskia tangutica, assembly GCA_029844215.1. Classification (NCBI taxonomy): domain Eukaryota; kingdom Viridiplantae; phylum Streptophyta; class Magnoliopsida; order Solanales; family Solanaceae; genus Przewalskia; species Przewalskia tangutica. Next base: position 27,891,811 of record CM056725.1, read on the forward strand.
ACAAGTCACAATACCTTTTTAGAAATACAATTACCGGCTTCTAAATCAAGTGACTTCTTTGTTAAAAACCTTAAGCAATTGGTACCTTTAAACCAATTTTCCCTTCCTTAATACAAGTTATTCCTTTGATTACTTTATTAGAGAAAACCATTCTCTTAACCTTCCATAAAGCCGTTATAACCAACTTCCCATAAAACCGTTGTAACCCTTTATGGTTTAGACCAATACGTTCCTTTTATAACCAAGAGACTTCTACGTTTTGAAACCAAGTATTTTATACTTTCAAATCAATTCTCTTAACTTTCAAAAAATACAATTAGTCTCTTAACCTTTAGAAAACAAGTGACTCTTTTTATTATAAAACCTTAGGCAATTGATGCCTCAAAATCAAGTCATTTATCTTTCCATAAAGCAAATATAACTAACTTCACATAAAGCCGTTATATTCACTTTATACCTTAGCCAAAAACAATTTCCTATCCAAGGGACTTATACGTTTAAAACGGAACAAGTATCACATACTTTAAAACTCTTTAAGTCCCTAACCTTAATAAAACTTAAGACATCCTTCATACTTTCAAAGAAGTGAGTTAATCTCCTAACTCACCCGACTTGGCTATTCATAAAACTAGTAAAGGATATCAAGGTGTTGTACGTCTACCGTACTACATACGTGCCACTAGTCATGCTCAAAGATAGGAAAAGTTCTACATAGAGTAAATCACACAACTACCTCTTAACTTCTAAGAGTAAGAAACATGAAATGATACCACGTATATTCCATACATAGAATCATGCCAAAGGAAGGAAGAGGTTCACATACCTCGCGACGATTGTCGCATAAGAGCAAAATGCTCCAAAGTACTTCAACCTTGAGCTATTCCATTCTTCAAGTAGGATACGCTATACTTAGTACTTCAACCTATAATGGTCACCATACGTCCATTAACCTCTAATTCAAATGTAGAATATTCTAAGTGCTAAGTCACTAAATTCTACGGAAAATCGGACAGCACCTCCTTTGTGTCTACTTACTTTGCCACCTTTTTCAAGGCCGAATACAATAACCAAACACGCCGCATTTAAGGCCCAATCAATGTAATCAACAATAGGGGATTACACGCCTACCAGACGTGTAAAATTCCGCCCCATAAACGATATCAAAAAATAATACAACTTACTAGGCCAATTTGGCTAACTTGAAGTACTACAACATCAATTCTTATCCAATTTCCATTCCAATCCACGTTATTAGCCTAACATGATATCAAGTCGCAAATGATTATAACTACTATAATCTTCAAGTCAATAACATGCGACGATTTTAATAAACGACCAAAATGTAATCCAACTTAACATGTCCTACATTACATTTCGGATTTTCAAGGCTACAATCAATCCATAATCCTTATAAACTTCAACACAAATACTTCATGCTAGCAACATGTAAAGCTAACAACAATATAAATAATCTTGTAACACTATCAAAGAACAAGATTATACCTCAACGAATCTTAATCCAATCTTTCAACCAAGTCGCTCCTTAGCAACTTAGAGCCTCTTCAAGACACTTCAATCCGCTCCTTGAGACCATTAGAACCATACCAACAACTTTCCTTCAAACTTCCAATTCAAAACCTAGAAAGCCACTGTCACGACCCGAACCGGGGCCCGTGACTGGTGCCTTACCCCGGGCACCCAAGTAGACATACATCAGAGTAATCAGCGGAACAAACACAACAACATGAGATAATAGAAGTATAAAACAAAAATCTGAGGAAAACTTGCCTTTCGGCATATATATAAATAACAACTTTCAACAAGAATGCTTTAATCCTTTTACAAACCCCGCCACAACAAGATTACATGCACTTAAGAAAAGATACGACAACAACGGCGGACAGTGCCCGCCATACCCCGAATGTAAATACCTACAACGACAGGACTATACCAAGATAAGCCTCCGAGAAACGGAGCTTTCCCAAACGCCGAATCGTGACCCTAAGAGCGAGGATCAACGATCGGTGTACCTTTACTCGCGCAGATGAACGCACTTCCGGCGAGGTCAAGACAACAGTACCAAGTATGTGAAATCAAAATAAATCAGAATGAAATCATAGTAGTCTATATAAAGCAGAGACATGTATGATAACCAAACTACGCTCACAATAAATAAGCAAATATGTCAAGTCGTGACTCACGCCTCAAAGTTATCACAATAAAACCGTGACGGCAAGTACGAAGGCATACCGACTACTAAGACCCACAGCATCAAAAATACCACAAATCGTATCCCGAGGTCTTTCTAGACCGCACCACATGATCGGCCGCCACTCGCCCGCAATATCAATGTGCACGCCTATCCTCGAACTCTCGCACTCCGCATAGGTCCCACACGGACCCGCATGAGGTATTCTCGAATCACGGTCCTGCATCGCCGAGGTATACCCCGCATCGAGGGCAGCCTTAACCCCAGATCCGCCTAGGCTCCCGCAACCCGCATAGTCTCAAAAGACCGCATAGTCTCAACAGACCGCATAGGAATCCCCGCATCGTGCTAAACACCCTAATGATCAATCCCGAGCTACCGCGACTCGCTGATAGTCACAAGGACCGTGATAGCCGATAGACCCGCATCGCGGTGGCAAGCCCTCGTGATAATAAGTCAAAGGGTATGTGATACAATAATAGTACAACGGCTTAACGCTTAACAACGTAAGCCCAACAAGAATGACTCTTGCATCACGATCATACAAGATATTAACACACGTAAGATCCTAACATGTTTACTTATCACATCAACAAGAAAGTATTTACAAGGCTATCTCAAACCAACACAATCAAGTTATTCACAAGGTACTTTATGCTAACAAGTTCGTATCTATCCCTAAAGTACTTCATACATTAAATCTTTTAAAAGATCCGTTGCTTTCACATAAGTCACACAATACCCGTAGTATAAAAATAGAGTGATGGCCCTTTTAAGTAAAACTAAAATACTTACCTTTGTAAAATCAAGTAACACATTATTTTCCAAGCGCTCAAGTTTGCCTAATTTCAAATGTTCACGCTTTCTTATTTTAGAAAGGTTCCGTAGTTCATAGTCTTATTCATTTAAGAATATAATTCTTTTTAAACAACTGAGAAACATAAGTCTTATATGTGAGTAGGATATTCTTGTTTATAACAATCTTATTACCGCAAATGCATGATCTAGAAATATCATTTTGTCTCATCTTAGCTTCTACGCAGATGGAAGTTTCTACTGGTTTTAATAATACTTAATTATTCAAAACATTTCCTTTTTATTAACGCCGCAGTTGGTTTGTCGATACACATTCGATTTCAAATCAAGAAACATTCTTAAGCCGTTATACCTAACTTCCCATAAAGCTAGTATAACTCTTAAGTTTTTCAAAACAAGTATTACTTCTTCTTTCAAAATGATTCAGAAATCTTTTGAAATACTTCAAGTTCTTTATTAACACATAACAAGCGCTTATAGTTCAAATCAAGACTTTTAAAACCACATGTATTTTCTTACCAACATAAAGTCGTTATAATCAACTTCCCATAAAGTCGTTATAACACTTTATGTTTTAACCCAATCACATACATTTAGCACATGACGTCTACCGCACTACATAGTTCACACATATCATGCTAGAAGAGATAGGAAGAGGTTCACATACCTCGCGACGATTATCGACTAAATAGCAAAACGCCCAAGTACTTCTCAAACCGCGGCTACTCCCTAAGCCAAGTAGATCGCCACGCATAGTACTTCAACCTATAAGGCCACAAGGCGCTTTATTAACATTTAGATCTCATCGTAGAACATTCTACGTAAAATTCGGCAAGCTCCCCGCAACAACAGAAATCTCCTCCTCTATCGAGGCCGGCTACCAAGCCAACCGTGGGTTATACGCCTAACCCTAACGTACAATTCTACTCCACTACTTACACAAGTTCACCGTAATACAGCCCTATGTAATTACAACAAGATTCTTCTTTAAATTCAGCTTAAGTCGCAAGACATTGCAGTAAGTATTATTCAGCTTAAGTCAAAAGACATCACGATAACTACGCTCTTCTAATATATAGTATACTTCAACTATATATTCACAATCATGTAATTTCCAATTACAATAGAGGACAAGATAATTACCTCGATAAGCCCATAATTATCCTAGCTTTTAAAGTCGATCCCGGCAATCGCTTAGCTCCAACTCCGAGCGCCCAACCCGCTTAAACCACCCTTAGAAGTTCTAACCAACTTCTACACAATACTCCAACTGACTATGGAGATTTCCTAGGTTTCGGTTTGCCAGACCGACGGGAAGTATAATAGTATATCCGGCTTTTGTAAAGGTATAACCTTAGAATACTACAAGGTATTGGCTAAGGAAATTGGGCATTATAACAATACTTTGAGAGTATTTCTACCAAGAGGGGTATTATACTAAACAACTAGGCTAGTGGGTACCCCACGGCTAGCACCCTGCTGAGTGTGGGGTATACCTCTACTACCCCACTAGTGGGGAACTCTCGCCAAGGGGGAGGAAGGCTTTAGGACGAGAACCTCTGTAAGGGAGAGGAGGGATTTTAACACTTAGAATATTTTTGGATGAAGAAGTTCATCAAAGGGAGGGTATTTATAGGTCAAGGGATGGCCAACCAAAGGCCAAGATCAATCCACGTGTTAGGCAAGTGTAGGGCTAGGATTTACCAAACACAAATATCCTACCTACCTCGACTTTGCCAAGGCACAAAAACGCGCTAAGCTTAGCCATTTTCGCCCAATGGACGATTTGAAGTCCACCAATGAGAGGGTGCCAGTGGCGCCTCTTGTTGGTCCAACACGCTTCGCCTCTAAAAATCCGCAAAAATTAAAAATGTCATAGCCGAAATTCTCACGAAAGTCAGGAAAACGCTTTCGCCAAAAACGACTTAAACGTGTCAGGAACAAAATTAATTCGCCAAGCCTTAATACAAGTTCAAATTTTCTACGACGCCCACACGCATATACCGGAAATACGGTATAACATTCTCCTCTTCCTTAGAAACATTCGTCCCGAATGTTCCTTCTAAGTCTCAAAAACAAACGCGCGCCAGTATAGTCTTCACTACTATACTTACGAGAACAAACCTGCCACACATGGCCACAGAAACAACTGCGCAAAATACTCACCCAAGTCCACGAGGAAACACCTCTAACATCACCACAATCACCCCTCTCCAGGGTCTAAAATATACTTCCTTCGTACCTTCTCTCTACAAAAGAAATGATCACATCTATGCTCACCATACATGCTCGCTTCTCTCTTTACTTGTCGTAGATACCACTTTGTCACTTTGTCGCGAGCCTTGCCCCGACGACCCAACAAATGGTACCGGCCGCCATGATCCCGAGGATGTCGTACACTCAAACTCTTACCACATTCTCGACACGGCTTCGATTCAAAACTCGGGTTACTATCTCTAACGTGGTCATCATTAAGTGGGAACACTGACGGATCTCCGATACTTTTCCGAACATCACAATACGAAGACCGGACGATCGCTTCCCACGGACGGCAGAATGCTAACATATAGGCAACCCGCCTATCCTTCACATGAACTCACAAAGGCCCAAAGTAACTCGGGCTAAGTTCCTCTGCTTTCCAAACATGCCACACCCAAACCCGGTGGTACTTTCAAGAAGACCGACCGCCAACTCGAACTCTAAGCGCCACCGACATCCGCACGATTTCTCCGAGCCGCCGTAACTTCTTCTAGACAAGCTTCACTATCCATACCGGAACAAGCTCAACCAATCGTTCGAACCTTGCCAACCTCGAACCAATCGACCAGCAACTTACACTTCCGCCCTTACAAGGCTTCATAAGGCGATATCCGAACACTGAAATGGTAGATCAAACACTACCTCCACAGAGACAACAATCCCCACAACTATCCTCAAATCCACGACCGGCCCGGTGGCTAATGCGACTCGAGACTCACCGAAGTTCTTAACCCCGCTCGTAAACTTTTTAGAAAACGAAAATAACTACAACCCGGGCTTCACTGGTTCGACATAAGGTAAAGGTAGGCACCCCGCAGCCTTTCAACCCTTCGTATAACTCAACACACCGAGTAAACGGTCCCGAACGAAGAACACGTACGGGCTGCCCCCATCGACCACCACCGGTCGAACGCATCCACGAACTCGCACGCGTTAACTTATACGGGCCTAACACCCTCGTGACTCTACCACAAGGCGACCACCACAAACTGACCTCACCACCAAACAGCCGCTGGTTGACCCGCATCATGGCCTTAATCCGACCCACAACGAGCACAACACTAGTTCCCCGATTCGGAATGGGCCTCACTAATCACGCTACTTAAAACCCAGCGGCCTTCTTAGCTCAACTACCCCTTTCATTCCACACTACCAGGACCTATCCCAACCATAACTCACGACACTATGCACTCCGATAAGGGTCAAACATAACACTACACCTTTCTCGAGATGGACTCACCTCTAAGGTCTCTACGTAAAAAGCTCTACGGCTCACACCTTCTCTATCCCCCAAAATCTTACTCTGTTAAACAACCATGATCTAATCACGACTAACACACCGTTATCGAACATAACACTTAAGGTATACTCACCTTATCACACATACCGATCTCTAGAGGTTAAAGATATATCTATATCTACCGCTTCACTCCCTTAATCGCTCAAATCAAACCCGCCTCCGTAGGCGATAACTAAGGAAGGTGACGACTACCCATCGATCCTCGGCTAAGTCCTCCTACAAGGACACTCTTCGACACTGCACTCGACGGCCATAGGTACAACAAGTACCAACCTAAAAGATGACATTCCCGATGACGACGCTCGCCATACATCGCGGAACCGAAGCCCGAGTTCTAACCAACTCTGATACCCCGAATGTCCCGAACTCCGCGGAAGACCACTCGACCGGGCGAGGTGCATAATCTGATCTGGCCGCGAGGTGACTCGCTAAAGTTACTAAAGGACCTTGCCGCCGCCCGCCCTCTTCTCGTGTCCTTCGTTAACTGCCGATTTCTACACGCCTCTTGGCCGCGCATAAGCCCGCATACGTGCCATGCTCAAGCTTCAATCAAGAATTACTCTTGCACAACCTCTTTTAGATAGTCCTCAAGACTCGCGTACATCGGTATACTCCGTAGCCAAATCTATAGCTAGTAATGGTCGCCTCTTGCAATCTAAATTCTGCTCTGGCCGTGGAACCGGGCGTTCATATATCATGGCCGCAGTAGGATCGCCGCCGTGCCAAACTCGGGGCTAGTGACGTCGCAGAAATCCCCGAACGAAGCACTACCCTAGGTAATGATTGGGCCCGTGCTCGCCACCCTCTCAGATTTACTCGCAGCCTCCTGGCCGCCTTGCCTCTCCCGGGTTTCTGTTACGCGAGGCATATCGTAAGTGAAAGAAATACGTTAGAGGTCCAACTTACAACACATTTCAAGGCACGATCTCGTGAGTGAGAAGAATAGAAACCAATCCTAAAATATCCTATAGCCTCCGATTATTGATGGTGCACAACACACCGATAATCAAGACTTCATCGGATACGGTCTCAGACACTTTCCGAGGATTAACCGCTCGATACCACTTTTGTCACGACCCAACCGGCCCGTGGATCGTGCCTTACCGCACCCAAGTAGACATACATCGAGTAATCACGAACAAACACAACAACATGAGATAATAGAAGTATAAAACAAAACTGAGGGAAAACTTGCCTTTCGCATATATATAAATAACAACTTTCAACAAGAACGCTTTAATCTCTTTTACAAACCCCGCCCACAACAAGACTGCACTTCTAAGAAAAGATACGATAACAACGCGGACAGGGCCCCGCCATACCCCGAATGTAAATACCTACAACGACAGGGACTATACCAAGATAAGCCTCCGAGAAACGAGCTTTCCCAAACGCTGAATCAGGACCCTAAGAGCGAGGATCAACGATCGTGTACCTTTACCGCGCAGATGAACGCAGCCTCAAGGAGGTCAAGATAACAGTACCAAGTATGTGAAATCAAAATAACATCAGAATGAAATCATAGTAGTCTATATAAAACAGAGACATGTATGATAACCAAACTACGCTCACAATAAATAAGCAAATATGTCAAGTCGTGACTCACGCCTCAAAGTTATCATAATAAAACCGTGACGGCAAGTACGAAGGCATAGCCGACTACTAAGACCCACGCACCAAAAATACCACAAACCGTATCCCGAGGTCTTTCTAGACCGCACCACATGATCGGCCGCCACTCGCCCGCAATATCAATGTGCACGCCTATCCTCGAACTCGCAGCCCGCATAGGTCCCACACGGACCCGCATGAGGTATTCCTCGAATCACGGTCCTGCATCGCCCGAGGTATACCCCGCATCGAGGCAGCTTTAACCCCAGATCCGCCAGGCTCCCGCAACCCGCATAGTCTCAAAAGACCGCATAGTCTCAACAGACCGCATAGGAATCCCCGCATCGTGCTAAACACCCGAATGATCAATCCCGAGCTACCGCGACCGCATAGTCACAAGGACCGTGATAGCCGATAGACCGCGATCGCGTGGCAAGCCCTGTGATAATAAGTCAAAGGGGTATGTGATACAATAATAGTACAATGGCTTAACGCTTAACAACGTAAGCCCAACAAGAACGACCCTCGCATCACGATCATACAAGATATTAACACACGAAGATCCTAACATGTTTACTTATCACATCAACAAGAAAGTATTTACAAGGCTATCTCAAACCAACACAATCAAGTTATTCACACAAGGTACTTTATGCTAACAAGTTCGCATCTATCCCTAAAGTACTTCATACATTAAATCTTTTAAAAGATCCGTTGCTTTCACATAAGTCACACAATACCCGTAGTATAAAAATAGAGGATCGCCCTTTTAAGTAAAACTAAAATACTTACCTTTGTAAAATCAAGTAACACATTATTTTCCAAGCGCTCAAGTTTGCCTAATTTCAAATGTTCACGCTTTCTTATTTTAGAAAGGTTCCGTAGTTCATAGTCTTATTCATTTAAGAATATAATTCTTTTTAAACAACTGAGAAACATAAGTCTTATATGAGTAGGATATTCTTGTTTATAACAATCTTATTACCGCAGCCATGATCTAGGAATATCATTTTGTCTCATCTTAGCTTCTATGCAGATGGAAGTTTCTACTGGTTTTAATAATACTTAATTATTCAAAACATTTCCTTTTATTAACGCTGCAGTGGTTTGTCGATACACATTCCGATTTCCAAATCAAGAAACAGTCTTAAGCCGTTATACCTAACTTCCCATAAAGCTAGTATAACTCTTAAGTTTTTCAAAAACCAAGTATTACTTCTTCTTTCAAAATGATTCAAAAATCTTTTGAAATACTTCAAGTTCTTTATTAACACATAACAAGCCGCTTATAGTTCAAATCAAGACTTTTAAAGACTACATGTATTTTCTTACCAACATAAAGTCATTATAACTAACTTCCCATAAAGTCGTTATAACACTTTATGTTTTAACCCAATCACATACATTTAGCACATGACGCCTACCGTACTACATAGTTCACACATATCATGCTAGAAGAGATAGGAAGAGGTTCACATACTCGCGACGACATCGACTAAATAGC